>CM046843.1:18481132-18686132 GCA_025618425.1 Heliocidaris tuberculata
CCACATCTGTATATTTTGCATGTGGCAGCTCACACGCTTGTTTTGATGCATTATAATCATGCTCTTTTAACTGTAGTTAAAAGGAAAATGAATGATGAACGAAATTGATTTGTGTATTTGAAGATATTTCAGAATTCAGTGTAGAATTGCATTCAAAGTTCCTTTGTTTGGGTTTGATGCATCTCCTCTCCCCAAATAAAATTTCAAATACGCTGGTGAATATAAGCCTTACGCGTCTAATGTTTAGTATGCAGCAATTGACAAACAATGGGCCCTCTATTTTCCACGGTTCGCCTTCATTTTTAGATTAAGTTTTACTCAACCCCTAATATGCTTTGTCAACCAAGAATGTTGTTTACAAAGTTATTTCTATGTAATAAATTCATTGTAAATTCACCAAATAGAAAGAAAGCATTCAACCCATAATTATGTCTATATATGGTCTAAACCTTGGCGGTCTCGCCGGGGGCCAATAAAGGGTGACAGTTCTACTTGTAATAAGTGCTCTTTTCCCCTTTTGGTTAGTGCCCCTTTTCACCCAATCTCCCCCATGCACCAAACTTTGTCAGTAGGAAATAGTATGACTGGACATTACAAAACGCAAAAAGCTGACAAATATTTCCGTCGGGATGGGTGTCATACGGCCCCTAAAAAATTGGAGTAAATTTTTTCCTCTGGAAGCCCAATGAGACCAAATTTTGTCAGAAGGAAGAGCTATGAATGTACATTCCAAAAATATAAAAACTGACAAAATTATCCATCTGGAATGGGGTGTCAGACCCCTGAAATCGAAACCCCAAAGTGCCCTTTGACAACGCTTTGCCCCCCCCCCAATGCTCTGTATCTAAAGAAAAAAAATATTTACTTACCTTCTGACTATGTTAATCTAAAAGCGTTTTATTTCAATTCACTTTAAATTTTCATAACATAATTTTGAGTACAGTAATCTTCTTGATGTGCAATTTGGTGTTAATTAGTCTTTTGATTAATAAGTTATTAAATTGTGGAAAATGTATTGCTTTCTCAAAAGTAGCCAAAAATTATTGTCAGGATTATGTAAACACACCCATTGTTCATCTGCACCTGTTTGACAAGGCATAACAGAAGAGTTTTTCGGGTATCCATGGTATGTGGCTACCAGGCTGAAATGTATTATTCATGCGTTAATTGCACAGATACCAAGCAAGCGCTCTGTTATGCCTTATCAGATGGGCAGTGGGTGTGTTTACTTAATAGACCTGGGCCCTCTTGCATAAAAGTTGCGATTAAACGCAACTCAAAAAAATTAAAAACGCAAGTCCCAAATACGCGATCCTGATTGGTTGAAAATCAAGTTGCGTTTAATTTTTTGAGTTGCGATTAAACGTAACTTTTTATGCAAGAGGGCCCTGTTCACAAAGTTATTCAAATTTATAGATGTTTTCTTTCCTGGGGACCTAGTAACGAGGTATCATTAACATGTATAGAGACAAGAATATGTGTATTATGAATGAAAAGTTATATAGTCTGGGAGCCTGTCCCGAAATAGTCAACCCATTTTACATATGAGATTTGACCCTTAAAGTTCCTTAGACTATCCATGTCATTCACAAAAAGCTTGTCAGCTTGAACGAAGCCGCCGGGTTAGGCCCCCAGAGCCCCCGAAAGGGGCCCCAAAGTTTGGTCGATTTCAACCCATCTAACATATGCGCCAAACTTTGTCAGAATTAAGGTGTATGACTATACATTACCAGAACACCAAAAAATGACAAAATTTTCCGTCGGGATGGGTTGTCAAACCGCCCCTAAAAATTGGGGTATAAATTTTTCTCCTTAAGGCCCATACACAAATACTCTGCAAGCTCTCTCTATCGCTTTATGCGATCTGCTAGTCTTTGAGTCGTACGCCCTATGTACCGAGCTTCACATCGGCACTTGAATGCGTAAAGGCCACCGCACACCTTACGACCGGTCTGCGATCCGATTTCAGAAGAAAATGTAATATCATTTGACAAATCATTTTAAAACGAAAAATATTTTTTGATTGGGGGTCTGAACAGTCATACAGATAGTAAAATCGATAATACGGCATATACCGAATTTTCTAGTCGGTGGAATGGTCAAATTTTGCTCTGTTTTAACCCTCTGTACAAAACTTTAACTTTGCACATGGGTCAATTGGTGTGTATGGGAGTGTGTGGTTAACACCAAGACAATGGTCCTGGACAATGGCCAGGGTTTGAATGCTTTATTATTTATTCATGAGGAATTCCACTATCACAGCTAGTCTTCATTCATCCTCTGGCATTAACTGTGTAAAGTCATTTCACTGAGATGTCATTTTAATGGATTTTGAAGCAATCAAAGTAATGCGAAGTGATTTAAGTCATTCAAAGGATAGGAATATTGATGTTGTCCTTGATGATGATGATGATGATGATGACGAAGATGATAGTGATGATAATGATGATGACAGTGATAGTGATGATAATGATGATGACAATGATAGTGATGATAATGATGATGACAATGATAGTGATGATTATGATGATGATAACGATTATGATGATAATGATAACAATGATGATGAGGATGATGATTATGATGGTGATGATAATGCTGCTGCTGCTAATAATGATGATGATCATGATAGTGACAGTGATGATGATGATAATAATGATGATAACGACGACGATGATGATATTGATGGTGATGATGATGAAATGTAGTGTATGCAAGCACATGGAAACATGTGCTTACTTTTTTCATATTAACATTGTTAAAAACCCATTCTTATAGAGCACTGCTTCACAATGATTACACTGCAGCCCCCCCCCCCCCCCATCAGAGTTGAAGATGAGGCACTAAAGTTCATGGGCTTCGCTCGCTCGTAAAATTAAAAAAACAAGTTACCAAGCGAAAAACCTCATGTCTCAACAGCGAGATGCATGAATATTCTCATATTTAGGCAGTTGGATGTCCGGCTATCCTTATCTTTGGGTAGGAAGGTGCCCAAATATAACAACTTTTATGATTATCTAGTTTATTTTGATGGCGAAATCATATTTCAGAGACAGTAAAGTGGCTAGAGTTTTGCTCGTTAGCAAGATTCAGATACGGTACGAGCAGCAAATACCCTCATACTAGGGCAGTAAGGTGCCCGAATATCTTTATATCTGGCAGCGAGATTACCACTTATACAATTTGCATATCTATTCTGATAACGAAATAACATTTCTACCATGATAAAGTGCGTCTACTAGGCCTATATTTTTAAATTTTGTGGTCGTTCGCTTCGCTTACTCAAAATGTAGAAACAGGGTGGTTGATATTCGGGCAAGAGGCGTCACCCCCCCCCCCCCCTCCCTCATCTTCAAAAATGCTCCGTGGCCCTTGTCCTATCCAAGATAATTTAAACAGAAGATTGTAATGGACACTGATGAAATAAGAACAGTTTATAAACCCCTGACCCCTAAATGGTTCAATCCACAATTTATTGGTTTGAGGGTTACTCCTTATACTCTACCTAAGTAAGACCAATTTGCCAATTTGCCTAACGTTATTTCTGATATCTTAATGATAAATTTTGAGCCCACGGCTCCAAAATCAGTAAAAAAAGGAAAGGTTTACAGCCTTTATCAGTGAGCAGTAGCATGTTTTCATTAGGAAATTTAACGAAATTTTCATTTCCGTTGATATCCTTATTTCACCATTTTAAGCCTCGGTATAAGAAATACATCGACGAAGGAAGCACGGGAAAACAAGGGCATCTTCATTCTAAGCTCTGATGTGAGGCGGCTCATCGTTATCTTAGATGAGAGGTGGCTCCAAGGCCTGTGTGTGTGGGGGGGGGGGGGGGAATTGTTTTTACCCCGAGTGATATATTTGTCCACAAAGTCCCTTTTGGGGTGGGGTCTACTTTTTAAAGTTGATTAAATAATCAGAACATATATGATGACATTGCTAAATTTAGTGTATAAAAAGGCAATTTTTGAAGGTTCGAAATGGCTAACTCTCGGGAGCTTCAGGGGGCTCCATCCAGTGGACCCAACTCAATTAGGAGCTTTGTGGACACATATATCACTCGGGTTAAAAACAGTATCTCCCTTTTCTAACCTGAGTGGCTGTTGTAGTTTATTTCTTTTGTTTTGTATTATATTTCCGCTCCCAGATCCGTAGATAATTAGATGCCAAGTAGCTTACCCAGAAAGCCGGCCAAACCACCCCTTCCAATCCGATGCACCAATCATAGTAGACAATTCGAGAAAATTTTATGAATATTCATTATTAACATACATATTCATAAATAAATTTTTGAGTGATCATATCTCTGCCCGACGAACATGGCGAGTGGCGAAGAAGATCTCCTATCAAAGAGCCTTGAATATGCGGCTGAAAGGTTGAAATTTTCATCTTTTAAGGAGTTACAATCAAAAGCTATAAGATCAGCATTGAAAGGGGAAGATGTATTTGTTAATCTTCCAACGGTTATGGCAAATCTGCAATTTTTCAAGCCATTCCACTGTGCAGTGCAAGGACTTCTTCGTGCGCACGGCCACAGTCGCTGCGAGCACACCATCCCCATCGGCGTCTACCGAAACTGCCCAGAATTCGGCGGGAGGAACTACTCGCACTGCACTGTCCATTGAAGTTATCATTTCACCTCTCATTTCTTTAATACTCTGTTGTTTTTAATAAATCCAAGTTTTATTGAAAATTGAACTAGATTTTATTAATTATTTAGTACATTTGAATACCAATTCCCGCATAATTTGATAATCGAATCTATGTAAAACACCGCGGTACAAACAATTACGATTGGCCACGATCGTGCACTAGCTGCTGTATATGTAAGACCCTCATGCATATGCAAATATATGATGAGCTCCGCAAGTTAGCAAAGGCCTCGCCGCTGACGCGGCTCGGTCCAGCGATCACTGCTGTAAACGCACACGGCGTTAGTATATTTTCAGACCCTGCTCGGCAGACAAGCAGCGCGCGAGGCCTTGTCCAAGGCTACTGTAGAGCAGATGTATAGTTTTAAACAATCAGAACACAGGAAACTATACAACTATACATCTATTCCCGCAGTCTGAAATAGATGTATCGTGTTAACCAATCAGATCACAGGAAACTATACAACTCTACATCTACTCTCGCAGTCTGGATTAGATGTATAGTTTTAACCAATCATATCACAGGAAACTATACAACTATACATCTACTCCTGCAATCTGGAATAGATGTATAGTTTTAACCAATCAGTTCACAGGAAACTAAGACGCATCGGCATAACCAAAGACTTTTAATAGTATCAAGACAGATTACTCTCACCGACTTCCGTAATACATTTGGCAGGCGTAAATTGCTGTGTTAAAAAGACTCGAGGGAAATTACATTCGCCATAGGTATAACACGTGAAAAGATGTCACATTTTTTCTTGATATTTCATATCTTACTCTATCTTTTTTAAGTCTTATTTTTGCACGAGAGAAAGGATGGATAGTTAAAAAAAAAACATTTCTTGAACCTTTATTGTCAATAAATGCCATTATGAATCCCCGGGATCATGCCTGCTTTTTGACAGAGTTATCTGCCGTAGGGTTAACACGTGAAAACATGGATTTTAAGAATGATTATAGTTCCCCTAGTATTACCTTGAATTTATTGTAAATTTGGCTTACATGTAATTTGAGACTCTGAAAAAGCTTAATGAAGGCTCAAGAAGTGGAAGATACCCCGCATAAATAAACGGGAATATGCATGCTTTTGGCCTTCCAGTTGCCATAGGTTAACACATGAAAACGGGCATTTTGAAATGATTTAAATTCCCATAATATTTATTTGAAATTATGAAAAATGTGATTTACATGAAATTTAAATCTCTGAAAAGGTATAATTAAGGCTCGATGAGATCAATAGACCCCGCATAAATAAATGGGAATATGCATGCTTTTGACCCCAAAAAAGTCTCGCCTGCCATAGGTTTACACGCGAAAACAAGGAATTTTAGGATGATTATAATTCCCATAGGTTTTATTTGAAAATACAAAAAATGTGATTTACATAAAATTTAAAGCTCTGAAATTAATTTAGGTTCGATGAGTCCAATAGATCCACACACATATAAACGGGAATATGCATGCTTTTGACCAAAACAGTCTCGGCTGCCATAGGTTTATACGCGAAAACAAGGACTATTAGGATGATTATAAATCCCTTTGTTTTTATTTGAAAATATAAGTAATGTGAATTACATGAAATTTAAAACTCTGAAAATGTATTATTAAGGCTCGATGAGTCAAATAGACCGCATAAATAAACGGGAATATGCATGCTTTTGGCCTTCCAGCTGCCATAGGTTAACACATGAAAACAGGAATTTTGAAATGCTTTAAATTCCCCTAGTATTTACATCAAATTATGAAAAATGTAATTTACATGGAATTTAAAGCTCTGAAAAGGTATTCTTAAGGCTCGATGAGTCCAATAGACTCCGCATGAATAAACGGGAATATGCATGCTTTTGGCCTTCCAGCTGCCATAGGTTAACACATAAAAACAGGGATTTTGAAATGATTTTAATTCATCTAGTATATATTTGAAATTATGAAAAATGTGATTTACATTATATTTAAAGCTCTGAAAAGGTAAGTCCAGTAGACTACGCATAATTAAACAGGAATATGCATGCTTTTGATTTTAAAAAAAGTTGTCGTATTACACACGTTCAACCGTATGTTGTTATTGATGACGTAAGGTGGGCGTGTACATAGGCGTGTAGTCGATCACGTGAGATCCACACCCAATGAGATCTTGCGTTAGCAGACGACGTACGTCCGCCCGAAGGCAAGCCCAGCCGATATGGAAGAAACTCTAACTATAATTATTATTCCAGTTCACTATTATATTTCTAACAGACCAGAGGAAAAAAATCAATGTGTACAATTTATAAATTCATATAATCAATGTTCTATCACCGAATTACGTCTAGCCAAATGACTGATGTTAGATTATGCAAGCAGAATAGCTGAGCTGAATAGTGACCGAGAAGGTGTCTAGCCCTAGCTGCATGGCTAGGGTCTACCCCTCTGCGATCCCGATCGAGGTGGTGGCCTTGCCGATGGAACTCTGTATGCTTGCCTCAAACTTGGCTCATCAAAGTTATTTTGTTTGCTGATCGCCGTTTAGTTTGCCTTCAGCCAACGAGACCGACAGCCCGAGAGACAGACAATATAGTGGGAGGGGGTTTCTGAACCAAATGAGTCTGACACTGACAGTCCATGGCAGGGGCGAATTCATGGATGTAGTAAAAAAGGGGGGGGGGTGGGGGCACACAAATGCAGGGCTGTCAACTTCGGGGGAACTGTTTGAAGGGAGATTCGTATTTTTATCTTCTGTGAAGCCCTCCAAAAGTCGCTCAGTGGGTGGTTATTAGATTTTATGGGATCATAATTCTCTGACAAGCAAAAAATATAAAATGAAAAATAAATAATAAGTTATCATTTCTAAAAGGGGGGCACAATGATGTATAAGTTTCTTTCAAAAAAATTGGGGCGCGGGCCAGGATTGCGCCCCTCCCCCCTTAAATCTGCCACCGTTCCATGAGACTG
This sequence comes from Heliocidaris tuberculata, assembly GCA_025618425.1. Lineage (NCBI taxonomy): Eukaryota > Metazoa > Echinodermata > Echinoidea > Camarodonta > Echinometridae > Heliocidaris > Heliocidaris tuberculata. The sequence continues at coordinate 18,488,725 of CM046843.1, forward strand.
TCACGTCAGTCTTGCGGGATGGGCCTTTTTACAAGTTTTCTCGGAGGGTTAATAGACCGACATTGTTAGCTTCATGGGCTCCCAAACTAATGGTGCTCGTTCCGGTTTTATTTACGTTTTAGGTAGAGCCCGCTTATGCCTGTGGTTTGTAGTTCAGGAGAATGTAATTCCTATTCCAGCTAGGGGTGGATCCAGGATTTTGTAAAAGAGGGGGTACAGAGCCGGAAAAGTACACAATGAAGGAGGCAATTATTATTTTTTTATTGTGTACTTAAGGTATACCAGTTGGGATTCAAAAAGGGGGCCGCAGCCGATTCGCCCCCCCCCCCGGATCCACCCCTGCTATTCTGTCATGGATGTGAAGAATGGGATTGCATAGTGTTGGTGGTCGATCTCATTAGATGTAAAGATTGAAAAAACAACAACAAGAGATCATTATTTTGTCCTCATTTCTGTTGGAGTCATTTTTACAGATTGGTTGTAAAAGAGAATAGGAGAATAAGAGAGTATGAGAAAATGAAAGCCTGTGGGGGGAGGGGGAGACAAATAGAGCTGGGGTGGGCAAGACAGAATATGACTTGTAATAAATGAATTATATCGTCACCTGCTATTGTTGGTTACTAGTTAATTCAATTCAAAATACGGAGGCCGTTTTCCCCCTTTTCATCATACAATTAGTAGCCATTAGGCTCATATCGCGCTGGTGAGGGCTTCAGAGCAAGCCCCTATACTATTTTCTTCGCCTGCCGTCTCAACTGCTAAAGCCGAATATTGAAAATAACTCAACGTCATTATTTATTTTGGTGGCGTATCAGGAATGCAGGAATGCCTGACGAACAAAATATCACATGCCTTCTATTCTGAATTTTCGGACAAGCAAGGAAAAAAAAAAAGTTGTCACGTTTTTCAAGTTCCTTCGGGGGGGGGGGGGGGGCACAGATTTCCTTTCATTCGATGTGTAACTAAGAAATGTCAGATTTGGTTTTGGCTGACACGTAGTATAGGGGCACGTGCATTCGTGGATACACCACCAATAAAAATACGAGATCTTGGATACGCCACTCTTAATTAATCTTTATATTTGTATAAGGAATTGCTCGCACGCAATCCCATTTTAATGAAGCCTTTTCCGTCTTGACTTTTAACAGAATAAAGCCAATATATTTACATTATAGGGCTATATAATCCCTTTAATATACTATCATGATAAGAAATGTTCTGATTTAGAAAATATTCTGATTTAGAAAAATAAAGATAGCATTTTATTATTTTTTTAAGATACTTTTCTCGACATTCCCGTCAGATATCGCAGTGTTTGCTCATACAGAGCTTAACATCAGGGAACATATTTGGACCACCCCCCCCCCCCTCCATCCCATAAATATTAATAGAAATTTCACAGCAAATAACTTAAACAAAAATACAAACATCTCTCCTTGATACTTGATCTCTCCTAGCTCCTTCTCCTCTCTGGCGCAGTTAGAGTTAATTTCTATCTGTTTTGGGACATAAGTTTTTATTTGAAGGGACAATGTCAAGATTATGCCATTTACGGCTTTACCAAAAGCAATGTCTAAAAAAAATAAAAAATAAAAATAAGAAAATAAAAAATACAAACATCTTGATAAAGACTATAACCTTTCCCTCTGGGCCGATCGACATATACCACAATATATACGCGTGCTTTATTTAGGGACTGAGCACTCTTCGTATTTATACTCTTTGGCATAACTACCATTTCCACTCGCTATAGTACAGACACACAGCGTCGTCTGTCTTCTGAGTTTTAGTACTCCAAATTAAGTGATCATCATGCCTAAAAGCTCTGAAGCTGTACATTGCACAACTCACAACTTCAAACGGGGAGAGAAATTGTCATTCTACAAGGTTCCTTCTCAAAAGAAATCTCCAGAAAGACGTGGTACATTCAGGTTAAACGCTGTGGAGAAACTGACCATAACGGGTGGTCGATGGAGCCCAGGATCTAGAAAACATGCCGTGCTGTGTAGCCCGGGGAGACATGTCTCATTGAGACCTGTACATCATCCACGTAAATCACTTTCTGAAAAGCACCCTAAACGAGGATTGCAGTAGAAGTACTAGGTGTTACAAAAAACATTTCTCACTTTTGATCCTTAATAGTTCGAAAACTATATATCAGATAACACTGTCATTGATATGAGTAATAGCTTAATAGTGTACAGTTTAATTGGAGATGATTTGAATATGAAAGCGTAAATAATTTTCATTAAATCCATCATTAATTTTAAAGTGAGGTTCCAGATTTCGGTCAAATTTTAACCCTCTGTACAAAACTTGAACTTTACATAGAAACCAATGATGTGTATGTGAGTGTGTGTCTACAATGACCCTGAACAGTGGACATGAATACCACATTTTCAGAGCTCTGCTGACCAGGCTTCTGGTCTCTTGCTCCAAGGCACATGAATGCTTTGTTATGATGGATTGCCCTGGGCACTGCTAGTCTGAATTCATGGTAAAGGGTAAAATGCATGCACATGAAAAAAGTAAGCACATGTTTCCATGTGCTTGCATACACTACATTTCTTCATCATCCTCATCACCATTGTTATCATTATCATCATAATCGTTATCATCATCATAATCATCACTATCATTGTCATCATCATCACTATCATTGTCATCATCATTATCATCACTATCATTGTCATCATCATTATCATCATCACTATCATCTTCGTCATCATCATCATCATCAAGGATAACATCAATATTCCTTTCCTTTGAATGACTTTAATCACTTCGCATTACTTTGATTGCTTCAAAATCCACTTAAATGACATCTCAGTGAAATGACTTTACACAGTTAATGCCAGAGGATGAATAAAGACTAGCTGTGATAATGGAATTCCTCATTAATAAAGAATAAAGCATTCAAACCCTGGCCATTGTCCAGGACCATTGTCTGGGTGTTAACCACACACTCCCATACACACCAATTGACCCCTGTGCAAAGTTAAAGTTTTGTACAGAGGGTCGAAAATAGAGCAAAATCTGAACCCTAACTTAAAAATTAATCTTGAATTTAATGAAACTGATTTATGCTTTCATTTTTAAATTACCTCCAACAAAATTGTTATTTTTTTCTTTCTTCCTTTGGAGATTTTTCGTTGAGAAGTGAATGTATATTTATATGTATTTTAATAATGTATTGTTGATTGTATCGAATAAATGACCTCTGAAGAGGTAAAAAAAAAAAAAAAAAAAAATATATATATATATATATATATATATATATATTATATATATATATATATATATATATTATATATCCCTACTGATTTTTGGTCACCCCCACCCCCACGTCCTCCCTTGGCCGAAATTAGTTTAAATGCCATCGAGTACCTGGGAGTTGTAACTGTTTGGGGGATATTTGACCTACATGCCATTGGTGAGAGTATATTGGTTGTTGTCTGATTAATAATTACCCTAAGTCGTTAATGTCCGGGGGTAGTTATTTGGGTGGTAGTTACCTTAGGTGGTATTTGTCAAGAAGATGTCCTAAAGAGTGGTTGCCCAGTTGTCTAGGGGTAGTTGTCCGGGGGGGGGTGAGTTGTCCTAGAGGGTGGTTGTCCTAGGGGGTAATTGTCTGGGGTGGTTGTCCAGGGGGTACTTGTTCTCGAGGGTGGTTGTCCTAGGGGGTAGTTGTCTGGGGGGGGTAGTTGTCCGGGGGTAGTTGTAATAGGGGGTGATTGTCCTAGAGGGTAGTTGTCTGGGGGTTAGCTGTCCGGGGGTAGTTGTCCGGGGGATAGTTGTCCTAGAGGGTGGTTGTCCTAGGGGGTAGTTGTCTGGGGGGGGGGGTAGTTGCCCGGGGGTTGTCCTAGGGGGTAGTTAGTCGGGGGGGGGGGGGGGTAATCATCCTAGAGGGAAATTGTCCCGGGGGTAGTCGTCCTAGAGGGTGGTTGCCCTAGGGGGGTTTGTCCTACTGGGTGGTTATCATAGGGTGGTTATCCGGGGGGGGGGGGGGTGGTTGTCCAGGGGGTAGGTGTCCTAGAACCACAGAAAATAGGTGATATTTCGTATTCGTTATTCTATTTTATCATAAACGACTGATGTGGAAGACTAGTTAACGCACCACTTCGAGAAGAGCCACCCCCCCCCCCCCCCTCCGCTTTTTCTAAATTTTTCTCTATAACGCGCACTCCTATCTTAACGCACCACCTCACTTATATAAACGCACCCTTTCACCACCCGAAAGTCGAAATAATGAATCGCTCTTATTGAACCCCGCCACCATTTGCAAAACCGCAATCAACATCCTTCATTATTCAAAGAAACAAGCCCTCCTCGCTGTACTTGAATAAAAAATTAAAAATACCCAGTGTGTACTTCATAAGAAACATACTCACAAATTGTATCACTCAGCATAATTTCTCAACTGAATCCAGAAACAATTTTTTTTTTCCTTTCATTTTTTTTTTTCATTTTGTCATTTAAATTCAGTTTCGTGCAAGAAAGAATTACTTTATAATTATCTACTCTAACTACATGCAGGTCGCTGGTATGTATAAATTTGCTTTAAATGTTTTTGAAATATATTTTATAGACTGATACAGAACTGTGATGGCGCGCTGGCTGAGTGCGCATGGTACAGCATTGGTCTCGTATACTAGGGAGACCCGGGCTCGAAACACAGAACTAAAGACGTAGAAGCCTCATACCTCATTCCCAATTCCCATTCCCAACGCGGTATAGCCGTCAAACCCCCTGGAGGATTCGCTCGAGTGCAAAAGCCGCCATATACCATGTTTATACATTGATCCGGCTCGCGGGTTCGACACGATTCTTATGGAACGATAGTTGTCCAAAAATTCGATAAACTAGGTTTTTCGCCGAGAATCCTAGATTATCGAACTGATAAACCTAGTTTTTCAACAACAACCCCGAATATCAAGCGATAAACCTAGTTTATCAACCGAAATTCGATAAACCTAGTTTATTGAATTGAACAACTAGGTTTATCGAATCGAAAAACCAGGTTTATCAAAAAAACCCGTGATATCGGTCGATATTTGGGGTTCTGATAAACTAGGATTATCACATTTGATAAACCTAGTTTATCGAATTGAACAACTAGGATTATCAAATCGAAAAACCAGGTTTATCAAAAAACCCGTGACATCGGTCGATATTTGGGGTTCTGATAAACCAGGATAATCACATTTGATAAACCTAGTTTATCGAAATGAAAAGTTAGGATTAAAAAATCGAAAAACCAGGTTTATCAAAAAACCTATGATATCGGTCGATATTCAGGGTTCTTGTAAACCAGGATTATCAAATCGAAAAAACTAGGTTTATCAAATTCGAAAATCTAGGTTTATCAATTTCGGTAATCTAGGTTTATCAAATCGAAAAACTAGGTTTATCAAATTCGATAATCTAGGTTTATCAAATTCGATAATCTAGGTTTATCAAATCGAAAAAAACTTTTTTCATCAAATTCGATAATCTAGGTTTATCAAATTCGATAATCTAGGTTTATCAAATTCGATAATCTAGGTTTATCAAAATTGTTGTCCAAAAATTCGATAATCTAGGTTTATCAAATAAAAAACTAGGTTTATCAAATTCGATAATCTAGGTTTATCAAAATTGTCCAAAAATTCGATAATATAGGTTTATCAAATTCGATAATCTAGGTTTATCAAAATTGTTGTCCAAAAATTTGATAAACTAGGTTTATCAAATTCGATAATCCAGGTTTATCAAAATTGTTGTCCAAAAATTCGATAATCTAGGTTTTTTCAAATTCGAAAATCTAGGTTTATCAAATCGAAAAACTAGGTTTATCGAATTCGATAAACTTGGTTTATCAAATTCGATAAACTAGGTTTATCAAATTCGATAATTTAGGTTTATCAAATTCGACAATCTAGGTTTATCAAAATTGTTGTCCAAAAATTCGATAATCTAGGTTTATCAAATTTCAAAATCTAGGTTTATCAAATCGAAAAACTAGGTTTATCAAATTCGATAATCTAGGTTTATCAAATTCAATAAACTAGGTTTATCAAATTCGATAATCTAGGTTTATCAAAATTGTTGTCCAAAAATTCGATAATCTAGGTTTATCAAATTCGAAAATCTAGGTTTATCAAATCGATAAACTAGGTTTATCAAATTCGATAAACTAGGTTTATCAAATTCGATAATTTAGGTTTATCAAATTCGATAATCTAGGTTTATCAAATTCGATAATCTAGGTTTATCAAATTCGATAATCTAGGTTTATCAAAATTGTTGTCCAAAAATTCGATAAACTAGGTTTATCAAATTCGATAATCTAGGTTTATCAAATTCGATAATCCAGGTTTTATCAAAATTGTTGTCCAAAAATTCGATAATCTAGGTTTATCAAATTCGAAAATCTAGGTTTATCAAACGAAAAACTAGGTTTATCGAATTCAATAAACTTGGTTTATCAAATTCGATAAACTAGGTTTATCGAATTCAATAAACTTGGTTTATCAAATTCGATAAACTAGGTTTATCGAATTCAATAAACTTGGTTTATCAAATTCGATAAACTAGGTTTATCAAATTCGATAATTTAGGTTTATCAAATTCGACAATCTAGGTTTATCAAAATTGTTGTCCAAAAATTCGATAATCTAGGTTTATCAAATTCAAAAATCTAGGTTTATCAAATCGAAAAACTAGGTTTATCAAATTCGATAATCTAGGTTTATCAAATTCAATAAACTAGGTTTATCAAATTCGATAATCTAGGTTTATCAAAATTGTCCAAAAATTCGATAATCTAGGTTTATCAAAATTCGAAAATCTAGGTTTATCAAATTGATAAACTAGGTTTATCAAATTCGATAAACTAGGTTTATCAAATTCGATAATTTAGGTTTATCAAATTCGACAATCTAGGTTTATCAAAATTGTTGTCCAAAAATTCGATAATCTAGGTTTATCAAATTTCAAAATCTAGGTTTATCAAATCGAAAAAAACTAGGTTTATCAAATTCGATAATCTAGGTTTATCAAATTCAATAAACTAGGTTTATCAAATTCGATAATCTAGGTTTTATCAAAATTGTTGTCCAAAAATTCGATAATCTAGGTTTATCAAATTCGAAAATCTAGGTTTATCAAATCGATAAACTAGGTTTATCAAATTCGATAAACTAGGTTTATCAAATTCGATAAACTAGGTTTATCAAATTCGATAATTTAGGTTTATCAAATTCGATAATCTAGGTTTATCAAATTCGATAATCTAGGTTTATCAAATTCGATAATCTAGGTTTATCAAAATTGTTGTCAAAAATTCGATAAACTTGGTTTATCAAATTCGATAATCTAGGTTTATCAAATTCGATAATCCAGGTTTTATCAAAATTGTTGTCCAAAAATTCGATAATCTAGGTTTATCAAACGAAAAACTAGGTTTATCGAATTCAATAAACTTGGTTTATCAAATTCGATAAACTAGGTTTATCGAATTCAATAAACTTGGTTTATCAAATTCGATAAACGAGGTTTATCAAATTCGATAATTTAGGTTTATCAAATTCGACAATCTAGGTTTATCAAAATTGTTGTCCAAAAATTCGATAATCTAGGTTTATCAAATTTAAAAATCTAGGTTTATCAAATCGAAAAACTAGGTTTATCAAATTCGATAATCTAGGTTTATCAAATTCAATAAACTAGGTTTATCAAATTCGATAATCTAGGTTTATCAAAATTGTCCAAAAATTCGATAATCTAGGTTTATCAAATTCGAAAATCTAGGTTTATCAAATTGATAAACTAGGTTTATCAAATTCGATAAACTAGGTTTATCAAATTCGATAATTTAGGTTTATCAAATTCGACAATCTAGGTTTATCAAAATTGTTGTCCAAAAATTCGATAATCTAGGTTTATCAAATTTAAAAATCTAGGTTTATCAAATCGAAAAACTAGGTTTATCAAATTCGATAAACTAGGTTTATCAAATTCGATAAACTAGGTTTATCAAATTCGATAAACTAGGTTTATCGAATTTTTGGCAACTATCGTTCCATAGACTCTCGTGTCGAACCCGCTTCAAGCTCCCAAGGGAGTGTGTGTGCAATTGGGGGGGGGGGGGGGGGGGGAGGAAAACTGTGATCGCGTTTATACATGTATTCAATTGGCGAGTTCGACCCGGCTTGCGGATCACAGACGGGAGTAGCATAACGTCACAAACGTGGTTGATTGGCAAGCTTTCACAAGCTTGTTTTACTTTTCCTTTGTTTGATTTCTCTTATAATTTCTTTGTTTTTCCTTCTTTCGTTTTCTCTCTTCTATGTTTGCTTATGTATTTCTTTGTTCAATCTTGAGTCTTAATGAATTTCTTTATTTTTTTCTTTTTTAATCTTCTCTCTTCTATATTTGTTTATGTATTTCTTTGTTTCCCCTTATAATTCCAAATAAATTTCTGTTTTTCCTTCTTTCATCTTTTCTCTTCTATATTTGTTTATGTATTTTTTTGTTTCCCCTTATAATTCCTTATGAATTTGTTTTCCTTCTTTCATCTTTTGTCTTCTATATTATGTATTTATTTGTTTTCTCTTATAATTCCTAATGTATTTCTTTGTTTTTCCTGCTTTCATCTTCTCTCTTCTATATTTGTTTATGTATTTCTTTGTTTCCTCTTATAATTCCTAATCAATTTCTTTGTTTTTCCTTCTTTCATCTTTTCTCTTCTATATTTGTTTATGTATTTCTTTGTTTCCTCTTATAATTCCTAATCAATTTCTTTGTTTTTCCTTCTTTCATCTTTTCTCTTCTATATTTGTTTATGTATTTCTTTGTTTCCTCTTATAATTCCTAATGTATTTCTTTGTTTATTCTTCTTTTATCGTCTCTCTTCTATTTTTTCCTCATGTAATTCTTCGTTTAATCTTAATTCTTAATGAATCTCATTGTTTTTTCATTCTCTCTTCTTCCTTTCTTATGTTTTTCTTCCTTTCTTTGTGTTTTCCCTTTCATGAATTGCCGTGTTCGACAGGGCTTTCTGTTTATACATCAAAAAAATTGCCAGGTCTGATACGACTCTCGGATCGAAACCTACTATTCTGGCGGAGCTAAAAAGGCGTGTTCGACCCAAGTCTCGGATCACACTGGTCGCGTTTATACATCATAAAATTGCCGTGTTCGACACGAGTCTCGTGTCGAACCCGCGAGTCGGATCAATGTGTAAACGCGGTAGTAAACCTCGATCTTGTCAACTAGCCCACCAGACCGTGTGCTTCTCAATGCCTATATCATATCGGATCTGCTATGTCAAAAAAATTGGCCTTGTGCCTTTTTCACTTGAAATTTTGAAGTTGGCTGTTCCACTGAAGTTCAGTTGTTTTTCATACATAAGTAACGTCAACTGATATCATGTACATATTTTTTTTTTGGGGGGGGAGCCTCGGGGAGGGGGTAATTGGTTCTCTTTCAATTAAGACACAAAAGTTGAATTTTTATTCTCTCAAGTTCAAGATAATATTAAACAGTTGTTTTTTCTATCAATATCATTTTTAGTTCTTTTTCAAGAACGCAGCCTGAGTTCATTTGTTCACCGTCATCCTTGACACCCCCTCGGGGGAAAAAACAAAAGAAAAATACATTTTCATGTAGGCCTACACGTTAAAAAAATATATACTTCCTCTATTGTATCATGTATAGATGCATAACGTTATACTTTTTGTACAGTGTCATCTGGTATAAAAAGGCCTGCAAATTTGTTTTGATTTAAGGGTTTGTTCAACATGCTTCTGCCATGTTTCTTTTTATCTTTGAATAATCCCTATATAAGTCAGGACTTTATCGAGTAAAGCATAATCATCATAGTAGTAGAACCTCAACTTCTACCACTATTTTGGGGACTGCCGGTGATTTTGAATACAAGTACATGCAGCACTTGTGCAATGAATTGTGATTCAGTGTTTTTTTTTTTTTATGTACAATAAGAAATATTGCTGCAAATTTCACGTGTTAAATACCATTTCGGCAAAGAATTAGTCGAAAAATCAACTTAAGGCAATTTCAATAACCCTATCCATTGCCTTTTGAAATGAGCGAACATTACACGTATTTAAGTAATCCGAACAGGGTACTGAAATTGGCCTACAGTTGATTTTTCGAAATCCTTTGCTGTCGAGTTCTTTGCATCAAATTAGAACTGTACTGACTTGTTTGCAGTTAATTCATGGCTCTCGAATTTGATCGGCTGGGCAAAGATAAAGGATTAAATCTTACTTCCGATTTGGCAGTTGTGACAAGCGCTTCGTTGGACTTGATGAATTTTAGTGTTCTTATACGGTGGGAATCTATATCCTACCAACCTTCAACAAAACACAGATGTCTGGATCATAACAATGATCTGTAAAAACAAGAATTTTCTTAACCCTTTCAGGACAGTGATTATTTAAGGGCTAAATTGATCACATTTTGTTCTTCAAATTGGCAACAATAATATTTTTCTTTTAGTGCTACATGGTTCAAATAAGGTGTAATGTCTTTGAAAACAATATACATGGTTAGAAATGTGTTGAAAAGTTGAAAGAAATTGCCGATTTTGATGAAAAACAATGATTTTAAACCTCTCAATGTGTTGCCAATTTAAAGATCTCAAAGCTTATTCTTGTTTTTAAAATTCCTGACATCAAACGCAATATGGTCATGCAATAAAAATGGACATAGTGTGTGCAGAAATTTTTGCTCTTTCTACTCGTGCATCTGGTATATTTTTTAGAGCTCTGGATCAAAAGTTATTGAGCCAAACCACAAAATGTGGTCAATTGTCTTGAAAGGGTTAAGGGCTATACATGTATATTGCAACGTACTGAAATGAGCACGCCTCGTATCAAACTCTTACAAGTAAAAAGACTTGCATAGTCAGGAAATGAATACAATAATATAAATTTCCGCTTTCAATAAAGTTATTTGCCAAAGCCATGAGAACGGCGAGGGCAAGTTAAGCAAATGGCCACAAAATTTGATTTTCTTGTCATTTCAGTCACCAAAATTGTTTGAAATAGTAAATGAATCTTAATCAGGAAAATTTTTCATGCGTGCATCACTAGTAAATAATATACATGTATCTTTAATGCCAGTTGGTTATTCATGGACTCCCTGACTCTCAAATGTAGGACAACTGCATTGCGACGGTCAAAGACAATTGTGCAAGGCTGTTTGTTTGTCGTTGCTCCAAATTATCACAGATCACTGCCCCTTCTTTTGCCGAGATACATAGCTACCAGTGCAGTAATCATTCAAAGTCCTGATGATCGTGTATAGAGCAGTAATTGGTCAAGTCCCTAGTTATATTGTAGAACTGTCAAAACTGAAATATCACAAATTATAGCCACAACCTGCGCATGCAGTTCCAAAGATGCTCTTCTTCTGCAAGCCCCATCACATACAACAAAAGTAACGCTAGGAGATCGAGCAGCCCCCAATTACTGTGGAATTACTTGCCGTTGGAAATCCGGAAATCACGACTGTCGTTTAATACTTTGTCATTTAAATCAACACCAAAAGAACATCATTTCATCGGCAGGTACGGTTCCTTAATTTGCCGTTCCTGTTTCGCTTATATTTTATATTTTAAACAAAAATAGCCAAATAAAAAAAAAATCCTGTCATCTACATCATTTTCTAACATCCCAAGACAATCTAATTAACAAATCAGTCTCTTTCTGAACATTTCGTCATTACTGCACATTAACTTTATAACTGTTTCCATTTGTAGTATGAAGCATGAGTAGGGCCCCGTAACCACACAAAGCCTATCGATTGATCTTACAATTTATTTTTTATTTTTTTCGATTGACTGCAATGTGTCAGAAAGTTAAATATGAATGGAATGCACTTTTAAACAAATAGGTCTGGAGTTTATTTCTGCAACCATTTTGTATGTTTTTGGGTTGGCAAAGCAATAGTAACCATGCATCGCATGTGCGATTACATCTTTATTTTACATTTTAAAAAATGTTTATTCCTTCTGCTTTTCGATGTGTCGACTAGAACGCCGTCCTAGATCCTCCCGGCGACAATGGACTGCCTTTGTGTTGACTTCATACAAAGTAGGTGAAGCATGAAGCTAACAATGGGTGAAGCGAGGTTCACGTCGTCCCACGTATGTTTGCACCGCTCACTTCGTGAGATGGGCCATTTTGAAATGCTCATGAGAGAATCACTGAACCGGTTCAGTGAGCACCGCCGGATAAATTTGCATCTATAATTACCACCTTCCATGAGATAATGAACCAATGTACCCCTCAAAATATGGTTAACCCAATGAATACCCCGAGGAAATGTCATAGACATATGAATATAAATGGCAATGTATGAATCAAGATCTTTCACTGAAGCTAACTTCTGTCACATAAATAGATTAAAAATAACTTTAACTTTGGGATTTGAAAATGTTTTCAAACTTTATGAATAATTATGAATTATTTGTGTGTCTATTTTCATCGGCAAATATTTTCACTTTTGCAATTTTTATAAAACTAAACTGACTTATTTATGTTGTACTTAGATATGTAATGTAGATAATTTCACCATTTTGAGCCGAGGTCATATTCCGAAATCGATGTAGCCAGCACGGGAAAACAATGTCATTTTCATCTCTGATGAGGGGGTGGCTCATCATCATCTTAGATGAGGGGCGGTTCCAAGGCCTGTGGGGGGGGGGGAGATATTGTTTTTAACCCGAGTGATATATGTGTCCACAAAGCTCCTAATTGAGTTGGGTCCACTGGATGGAGCCCCCTGAAGCTCCCGAGAGTTAGCCATTTCGAACCTTCAAAAATTGCCTTTTTATACACTAAATTTAGCAATGTCATCATATATGTTCTGATTATTTAATCAACTTTAAAAAGTGGACCCCACCCAAAAGGGACTTTGTGGACGAATATATCACTCGGGGTAAAAACAATACCCCCCCCCCCCCCCCACAGGCCTTGGAGCCACCCCTCATCTAAGATGACGATGAGCCGCCTCACATCAGAGCTTAGAATGAAGATGCCCTTGTTTTCCCGTGCTTCCTTCGTCGATGTATTTCTTATACCCCGGCTTAAAATGGTGAAATAAGGATATCAACGGAAATGAAAATTTCGTTAATTTCCTAATGAAAACATGCTACTGCTCACTGATAAAGGCTGTAAACCTTTCCTTTTTATTACTGATTTTGGAGTCCTGGGCTCAAAATTTATCATTAAGATATCAGAAATAATGTTAGGCAAATTGGCAAATTGGTCTAACTTTGGTAGAGTATAAGGAGTAACTCTCAAAACCAATTAATTGTGGATTGAACCATTTAGGGGTCAGGGGTTTATAAACTGTTCTTATTTCATCAGTGTTCATTACAATATTCTGTTTAAATTATCTTGGATAGGACAAGGGCCGCGGAGCATTTTTGAAGATGAGGGAGGGGGGGGGGGGGGGGGGGTGACGCCTCTTGCTCGAATATCAACCACCCTGTTTTTACATTTTGAGTAAGCGAAGCGAACGACCACAAAATTAAAAATATAGGCCTAGTAGACGCACTTTCTCATGGTAGAAATGTTATTTCGTTATCAAAATAGATATGCAAATTGTATAACTGGTAATCTCGCTGCCAGATATAAAGATATTCGGGCACCTTACTGCCCTAGTATGAGGGTATTTGCTGCTCGTACCGTATCTGAATCTTGCTAACGAGCAAAAAACTAGCCACTTTACTGTCTCTGAAATATGATTTCGCCATCAAAATAAACTAGATAATCATAAAAGTTGTTATATTTGGGCACCTTCCTACCCAAAGATAAGGATAGCCGGACATTCCACTGCCTAAATATGAGAATATTCATACATCTCGCTGCTGAGACATGAGGTTTTTCGCTTGGTAACTTGTTTTTTTAATTTTACGAGTGAGCGAAGCCCATGAACTTTAGTACCTCATCTTCAAATCTGATGGGGGAGGGGGGGGGGGGCTGCAGTGTAATCATTGTGAAGCAGTGCTCTATAAGAATGGGTTTTAACAATGTTAATATGAATAAATTTTATGGTGATTTTTACATCGTATTTCTACCTCATATTATTTTGTAGGTGTCAGTGTGCAAAGAGGAGAGCCTGGGGTTTTGGCAAAGGGGAGGGGGGGGGGGTCACGGGAACACTGAACTAAAGGGGGATTCCTCTGGTCCCAGGGTGTTCATGGTAATGTCACTGGTTCTTGGGGATAATGACTATTATCTCTACAAGATTCTAGGACAACTACCCCTAGACAACTACCCCCTAGGACAAAACCCCCCAGGAAAAATTACCCTCCCCCCCAAAAAAAAAAAAAAAAAAAAATGACGATTACCCCGATACCCCCCTCCCCCGGACAACTACCCCAGAATTTTTGGGTAGTTGTCCGGGTGGGGGGGGGGGGGGTGTAATTTTCCAGGGGGTTATTGTCCTGGGGGTAGTTGTCCAGGGGATAGTTGTCAGGGGGTAATTGTCCGGATACGCTCTATGCATCATAACTTTAGGCGTCCTAAAATACACCAATAGGGTCTAAGACGTGGGCCGAAATTAGGAATGCCTATTTTGACAAAACTAGTCCTTGACCCCTGGCTAAATCTCATCCCCTGATATGATAAATACCCCCGGAAAGCAAATATCTTCCCCTTCTTTCATAACAAAATGTTTTTTAATGAAATAAAGAGTAAGAATGATGAGCAATGTCGATGGAAAGTGTTACTGGGCAGTCCCTTACGAGCATGACGAGTGTCGATCAGCAAAATAAGCTTTAAGTGAGCGATTGCCTGAATTAACTTCATTAGATTGAAGGTTTGGGGACAGAAACACACACGTCCTGAACTATAACATGCCTTACTCATTTCAACTATTTAATTGGGAATTTTAAAACATTTTTTTTTTAGCTTTGGAAAGTAAAAACACAAAAAACAACGATTGCGCCCTCATTTACCTTATTAAAGTAGAATCGGCAAATAATTAGCGGCCTTTTGTCCCCAAGCCATGCAATCTGCCAAGATGTCCGCGCCCTCGAAGTGCCTACTGGTCATGTAGTTAACGAACATACGCGGTCCCACTTAGCCGAGTTGGAGTCTCGAGTTGTGCCGATTTGCCTATTTTATGAGACTTGCATGAGTGAAATACGACGCAACATCGAGTTTACTACGATAGCCGTACGAGTGAACCGAGCGCGAAACGAGTCACAGCGAGCTTGGTATGAGTTGCGATGACCTGTGTACGACTTATACCGATCTTTCAACGACTTATACCGATCTGTCAACGAGTTATCAAGACCTTGTTACGAGTGATAAGAGCTTTCTACGAGTTTTACACGATCCAAGGGAGGGTGCATATTTTTTGGCGTTCTGCAAAACAAAGATGGAAGCCAGAAGCATTTTCTCTCTGCTTGAGGAAGAAGAGACCTTGATCTTTTGCTCAATTTGAGCGACCCTGTTGTGAAGGAGGCGCCGCAGAAAATAGATTTTCAGGAGGAGACCAAAGTGATGCAAAGGGGCCATTCTTAGTCACGTGTTTGACAAAAAACCCAGGGAATGGGGCTATTGTGAGCTCTGTATAATGTTAATAACCTTCCAAGTATGTTGGTTTTTTCCTGCATATAAAGTAAATACAGACATAGGTACATGGCTTAAATAATTTTAAAAGTTGTCAATGATGATACCTGTTTTACGTCAGAGGTCAACACGTTCAGATCACTTGGGTGACCTCGCAAAGAAGCGGGTTTTTGAAACTTACATTTTATCTTTAAATCTCTCTGAATTTTCAAAAGCTTCAATGTTCATATAGTTATATTTCATGGTACTATTTCTTAGAAAATAGCATTAATTTTGTTGGAAGTTGCACAAGATTTTTGTTATGTAATATTTTGTATCATGATGTATGGTCACGTGTGTGACATGCCATAGGTAATGTATACAGATTTGGTGAACTATTGAAAAAAATCTTAATATTTAGTATTTTTAATTCATTTTGCAATAGCTCTGTGTGAATTATCATCAACACGGTAGAAAGTGATTCTCAGATCTTTTCTTTATGAAAAATACACAGGGAACAATTTTTTTCTTTTTCATTTTCATACATTTATGGATATCATTTATTGATATATTTATTGAGATACTGTGGAGGTGTTTTGGTCTAGTAAATAAGTAACCGACTTATTTACTGCAGATCACAAGGTATGGGGTTCAATTTCATTGCCATTGCACTAACGTCCTTTGGCAAGACATTTCATCTGAATTTGCCATGCTCGATCCAGGTGTAGTAAGTGAGTACCTGTAGGATTTATTTCTTGAATGCACTGAGCGCTACGGTTGTCGTGCTAAAACCAGGGTAATAATATGCTTGTAGAGCCCTCAGGAAGAATAGTATTCAGTATTGATGAGGCTACCCTGGGTAAACAAGACATATAATTATTGTTATTATTTATTCGTATTATTATTGTTGTTGTAATTATTATTATTATTATTATTATTATTATTATTATTATTATTATTATTATTATTATTATTTATTATTATTATTATTATTATTATTATTATTATTATTATTATTATTATTATTATTATTATTATTATTATTATTATTATTATTATTATCATATATCATTATCATTAATATCATCTATTATGATTATCATTAATGTTCAGACCAAAGAATCAAAGTAAACAAATCAAAAGTTTTCATGCTGATATACAAGTATATTTATCTTCAGCTTGTTTTCATTTCCTCAGAATTTATGAATTTCTTTTAATAATTCATTATAATAATTTATTTATATGTTTAGTGCATTTGTATACTTATTAAGAAAAAATGAATTTGTGCATATATTTTTCATATTTTCTGTAATAATATCTGTAAAGCCATTGTCTTTTCTTTCTGTTGGAAAGGAAATAAAATATGAATTTGATTTTAATTTAAAACTTTATAGCTTATTACACTTATCATACATCATTATTGTATAGGGTTACGCAATCAATTCAGAGGATTAAACAGAAGGAATACAAAAAGTGAAAACAGAATTAATAGGTCAAGAAACTCAACAATAATATATAAAACAGATTGTACACATGACTTGCCCAGTACATATGCACTTGACCATTTGCACTCAGGTAACGTGTGCGACAAAGTTAGTTGGACGATATTTAAAGAACGAGAATCATATCTGGAATAATATTTGGTGAGATGGAGGACACATACAAGTTAGCTTATGACAGGAAAATATAGATTATGCAAATTGTATTTTTCAAATAGCATAAACTTTTCATGTTTTGGGGTCACGTGTGTGACATTAGAATTACTTAATCATGCATGTTAATTATTTGATAATGCATAGACAAATTTTCTTTTCCCTTCAACTTAATTACGTGCAAAGGAACCTAGGAAGGGTATGATTTCACTATATAGTGACAACAACTATTAAAGCTCATATTGAGAGATGACTATTATATGGTGAAAAGGGGATTTTTTTTTTTTTTTTACTTGTATTTTACTTTAACTTATGCCAATGTAATTGTATGAAATTTAGCATAATTGGGTCTTCAATTAATGAAAAAAAAATGTTATCCATTTAACTTTAACCATTACTCTTCAAGAATATACTATTCAAAAACAGCAAGAATTAACTTCATTTTTGTCAAAAAAAGTTTCACTTTACAAAGAATGGCCCATATGCATTAGTGTGAATATGTATTGTCATACATGTATGCATTAGTGTGAATATATAAATCATATACACCATATGTGAATCATGTCCACCACTCTTGGATTTCTTGAGCCGAGCCATGTTTCTTGCCTTGTTTGTTGGTAGTTGTGGAAATGGAATGGCGATGGCCTATTTTTCTGTGTACACGTGCGTTTAGGGTTGAATAAATGTACTCTATCTTGAAAGTACTTTTGGGAAAATGTAAATCACTGCATATTTATAGGCCAGCTGACATATCATGGCTTGCAGTGCACTCTGAATAAGCTCATACGAAACTCGCTGTAAGACGCCGTGCTCGATCTAAACTCGCGCTAATCTCGTGGGAAACTCTGCCTGACTCGTAACACAATCATAGTGCTCGTATCCCACTCTTGGAAACTCGAATAGCACTCGGATATACTTGAAGGTGGCGAGTTATGAAGAGTGTATCTCGAGCTTCTTACGAGTAATGCGAGTATGTTGCGAGTATTGCGAGTATATTACGAGTTTAAACGAGTTCAGCACGAGTTACAACAAGTAAGTGAAAATTTTGAGATGTTCAAAAATTTTGGACTTAGCCGAGTTATAGTGGCGAGTTATGAGAGTTGTGGCGAGTTGCCTCAAGGAGACACTCGCGATAACTCGCGTAAAGCTCTTCATGTAACTCGGGATAATTCGCAACAACTCGGCACGGCTCGGCGTAACTCGTTGGAATTCTGCACAACTCTCCTTGAAGTCGCAAGCAGTTCCAAAATTTTTGAACATGTTCAAAATTTTCACTAACTCGTTGTAACTCGTACTAAACTCGTTTAAACTCGTAATATACTCGCAATACTCGCAACATACTCGCATTACTCGTAAGAAGCTCGAGATGCACTCTTCATAACTCGCCACCTTCAAGTATACCCGAGTGCTATTCGAGTTTCCAAGAGTGGGATACGAGCACTACGATTGTGTTACGAGTCAGGCGGAGTTGCCCACGAGATTAGCGCGAGTTTAGATCGAGCACGGCGACTTACAGCGAGTTTAGATCGAGCAAGGCGACTTACAGCGAGTTTCGTATGAGCTTATTCAGAGTGCATTGCAAGCGCACCATTATATGTCAGCTGGCCTATAACTATGCAGCGATTTACATTTTCCCAAAAGTATTTTCAAGATAGAACACATTTATTCAACCCTAAACGCACGTGTACACAGAAAAATAGGCCATCGCCATTCCATTTCCACAACTACCAACAAACAAGGCAAGAAAAATGCCACGGCTCAAGAAATCCAAGAGTGGTGGACATTGCTGTAGTGGACATTGCGGTAGTGGGCCATTCTTTGTAAAGTGAAACTTTTTTTTGACAAAAAAGAAGTTAATTCTTGCTGTTTTTGAATAGTATATTCTTGAAGAGTAATGTGTAAAGTTAAATGGATCACATTTTTTTCATTAATTGAAGACCCAATTATGCTAATTTTCATACAATTACATTGGCATAAGTTAAAGTTAAAAAAAAAAATCCCCTTTTCACCATATAATAGTCATCTCGCAGTATGAGCTTTAATAGTTGTCACTATATAGTGAAATGATACCCTTCCTAGGTCCTTTGCAAGTAATTAAGTTGAAGGAAAAAGGAAATTTGTCTATGCATTCTAATGTCACTCACGTGACCCCAAAACATGAAAAGTTTATGCTATTTGAAAAATACAATTTGGATAATCTATATTTTCCTGTCATAAGCTAACTTGTATATGTCCTCCATCTCACCAAATATTATTCCAAGTATGATTCTCGTTCTTTAAATATCGCCCAACTAACTTTGTCACACACGTGACCTGAGTGCAAGGGTCAAGTGCATATGTACTGGGCAAGTCATTTGTACAGTCTGTTTCATCTATTATTGTTGAGTTTCTTGACCTATTAATTCTGTTTTCACTTTTTGTATTCCTCTTGTTTAATCCTCTGAATTGATTGCGTAACCCTATACAATTAAGTTTAGAAAACAAGCTGAAAATGAATATACTTGTATATCAGCATGAAAACTTTTGATTTGTTTACTTTGATTCTTTGGTCTGAACATTAATGATAATGGTAATAGAAGATATTAATGATAATTATATATAATAATTATAATAATTACAATAACAATAATAATAAGAATTAATAATAATAATAATTATATGTCTTGTTTACCCAGGGTAGCCTCATCAATACTAAATATTGCTCATCCTAAGGGCCCTACAAGCATTATTATTACCCTGGTTTTAGCACGACAACCGTAGCACTCAGTGCATTCAAGAAATAAATCCTACAAGTACTCACTTTACACCTGGATCGAGCATGGCAAATGCAGATAAAATGTCTTGCCAAAGGACGTTAGTGCAATGGCAATTAAATTGAACCCCATACCTTGTGATCTGCAGTAGGGTTACACGGTTACTTATCTACTAGACCAAAACACCACTACGGTATCTCAATAAATATATCGATAAATGATATCCATAAATGTATAAAAATGAAAAAGAAAATAAATTGTGAGTTCCCTGTGTATTTTTCATAAAGAAAAGATCTGAGAATCACTTTCTACCGTATTGATGATAATTCATATAGAGCTAATGTAAAATGAATTAAAAATACTAAATATTATGATTTTTTCAATAGTTCACCAAATCTGTACACATTACCTATGGTATGTCACACACGTGACCATACATCATGATACAAAATATTACATAACAAAAATTTTATGCAACTTCGAACAAAATTAATGCTATTTTCTAAGAAATAGTACCATGAAATATAACTACCATTAATATGAACATTGAAGCTTCTGAAAATTCAGAGAGATTTAAAGATAAAATGTAAGTTTCAAAAACCTGCTTCTGTGCGAGGTCACGCACGTGACCTGAAAGTGTTGACCTCTGACGTAGAACGGGTATCATCATTGACACTTTTTTGTTATTTAATCCATGTACCTATGTCTGTATTTACTGTATATAGAGAGGAAAAACCAACACACTTGGAAGGTTTTTAACATTATATAGAGCTCACAATAGCCCAGTTGCCTGGGGTTTTTGTCATACACGAGACTAAGAATGGCCCCTTTGCATCACTTTGGTCTCCTCCTGAACATCCGTTTTTCTGCGGCGCCTCCTTGACGACAGGTTCACACAAATTTTGCAGAAGATCAAGGTCTCTTCTCCCTCAAGCAGAGCGAAAACGCTTCTGGCATCCATCTTTATTTTGCAGAGCGCCAAAAAATATGCACCCCCCCCCCCCTGGATCGTATGAAACTCGTAGAAAGCTCTTATCACTCGTAACAAGATTTTGATAACTCGTTGATAGATTGGTATAAGTCGTACACAGGTCATCACAACTCATACCAAGCTCGGTGTGACTCGTTTCGCGCTCGGTTCACTCGTACAGCTATAATAGTACTCGATGTTGCGTCGTATATCACTCATGAAAGTCTCATAAAATAGGCAAATTTCGCGCGAGTTCACGCGAGTTCAAGCTCGCGCAGCTCGGCACAACTCCAGACTCCAATTAGCCGAGTTATAGTGGCGAGTTATGGAGAGTTGTGGCGAGTTTCCTCAAGGAGGCACTCGCGATAACTCGCGTAAAGCTCTTCATGTAACTCGGGATAACTCGCAACAACTCGGTACGGCTCGGCGTAACTCGTTGGAACTCTGCACAACTCTCCTTGAAGTCACAAGCAGTTCCAAAATTTTTGAACATGTTCAAAATTTTCACTAACTCGTGGTAACTCGTGCTGAACTCGTTTAAACTTGTAATATACTCGCAATACTCGCAACATACTCGCATTACTCGTAAGAAGCTCGAGATGCACTCTTCATAACTCGCCACCTTCAAGTATACCCGAGTGCTATTCGAGTTTCCAAGAGTGGGATACGAGCACTACGATTGTGTTACGAGTCAGGCGGAGTTGCCCACGAGATTAGCGCGAGTTTAGATCGAGCACGGCGACTTACAGCGAGTTTAGATCGAGCAAGGCGACTTACAGCGAGTTTCGTATGAGCTTATTCAGAGTGCATTGCAAACGCACCATTATATGTCAGCTGGCCTATAACTATGCAGCGATTTACATTTTCCCAAAAGTATTTTCAAGATAGAACACATTTATTCAACCCTAAACGCACGTGTACACAGAAAAATAGGCCATTGCCATTCCATTTCCACAACTACCAACAAACAAGGCAAGAAAAATGCCACGGCTCAAGAAATCCAAGAGTGGTGGACATTGCGATAATGGACATTGCTGTAGTGGACATTGCGGTAGTGGGCCATTCTTTGTAAAGTGAAACTTTTTTTTGACAAAAAAGAAGTTAATTCTTGCTGTTTTTGAATAGTATATTCTTGAAGAGTAATGTGTAAAGTTAAATGGATCACATTTTTTTCATTAATTGAAGACCCAATTATGCTAATTTTCATACAATTACATTGGCATAAGTTAAAGTTTTAAAAAAAAATCCCCTTTTCACTATATATTAGTCATCTCGCAGTATGAGCTTTAATAGTTGTCACTATATAGTGAAATGATACCCTTCCTAGGTCCTTTGCAAGTAATTAAGTTGAAGGAAAAAGGAAATGTGTCTATGCATTCTAATGTCACTCACGTGACCCCAAAACATGAAAAGTTTATGCTATTTGAAAAATACAATTTGGATAATCTATATTTTCCTGTCATAAGCTAACTTGTATATGTCCTCCATCTCACCAAATATTATTCCAAGTATGATTCTCGTTCTTTAAATATCGCCCAACTAACTTTGTCACACACGTGACTGAGTGCAAAGGGTCAAGTGCATATGTACTGGGCAAGTCATTTGTACAGTCTGTTTCATCTATTATTGTTGAGTTTCTTGACCTATTAATTTTGTTTTCACTTTTTGTATTCCTTCTGTTTAATCCTCTGAATTGATTGCGTAACCCTATACAATTAAGTTTAGAAAACAAGCTGAAGATGAATATACTTTTATATCAGCATGAAAACTTTTGATTTGTTTACTTTGATTCTTTGGTCTGAACATTAATGATAATGGTAATAGAAGATATTAATGATAATTATATATAATAATGATAATAATTACAATAACAATAATAATAAGAATTAATAATAATAATAATTATATGTCTCGTTTAACCAGGGTAGCCTCATCAATACTAAATATTGCTCATCCTAAGGGCCCTACAAGCATATTATTACCCTGGTTTTAGCACGACAACCGTAGCGCTCAGTGCAATTAAGAAATAAATCCTACAGGTACTCACTTTACACCTGGATCGAGCATGGCAAATGCAGATAAAATGTCTTGCCAAAGGACGTTAGTGCAATGGCAATTAAATTGAACCCCATACCTTGTGATCTGCTGTAGGGTTACACGGTTACTTATCTACTAGACCAAAACACCTCCACGGTATCTCAATAAATATATCAATAAATGATATCCATAAATGTATAAAAATGAAAAAGAAAATAAATTGTGTGTTCCCTGTGTGTTTTTCATAAAGAAAAGATCTGAGAATCACTTTCTACCGTATTGATAATAATTCATATAGAGCTAATGCAAAATGAATTAAAAATACTAAATATTATGATTTTTTCAATAGTTCACCAAATCTGTACACATTACCTATGGTATGTCACACACGTGACCATACATCATGATACAAAATATTACATAACAAAAATTTTATGCAACTTCGAACAAAATTAATGCTATTTTCTAAGAAATAGTACCATGAAATATAACTACCATTAATATGAACATTGAAGCTTCTGAAAATTCAGAGATATTTAAAGATAAAATGTAAGTTTCAAAAACCTGCTTCTGTGCGTTCAGGTCACGTGCGTGACCTCTGACGTAGAACAGGTATCATCATTGACAATTTTTTTGTTATTTAATCCATGTACCTATGTCTGTATTTACTGTATATATAGAGGAAAAACCAACACACTTGGAAGGTTTTTAACATTATATAGAGCTCACAATAGCCCAGTTGCCTGGGGTTTTTGTCATACACGAGACTAAGAATGGCCCCTTTGCATCACTTTGGTCTCCTCCTGAACATCCGTTTTTCTGCGGCGCCTCCTTGACGACAGGGTCACACAAATTGTGCAGAAGATCAAGGTCTCTTCTCCCTCAAGCAGAGCGAAAACGCTTCTGGCATCCATCTTTATTTTGCAGAGCGCCAAAAAATATGCACCCCCCCCCCCCCGGATCGTATGAAACTCGTAGAAAGCTCTTATCACTCGTAACAAGATCTTGATAACTCGTTGATAGATCGGTATAAGTCGTACACAGGTCATCACAACTCATACCAAGCTCGGTGTGACTCGTTTCGCGCTCGGTTCACTCGTACAGCTATCGTAGTAAACTCGATGTTGCGTCGTATATCACTCATGCAAGTCGCGCGAGTTCACGCGAGTTCAAGCTCGCGCAGCTCGGCACAACTCGAGACTCCAACTCGGCTAAGTGGGAACCTTGAGAGTTGTGCAGAGTTCCAACGAGTTACGCTGAGCCGTGCCGAGTTGTTGCGAGTTATCCCGAGTTACATGAAGAGCTTTACGCGAGTTATCGCGAGTGACTCCTTGAGGCAACTCGCCACAACTCTCTATAACTCGCCACTACAGTGCGTCCCAGAAAAAACGAAACCCTAAAACAAAGGGTTATTGTGACCACACTATGTGCTGTATGACAATAATTATTTATTTTCCATAAACTAAAAGTATTATGCTTTTAAATGATACCTTGATGGCATCCATCCGTATATGCATTACCGAGCAGCAGCATTTTGAAAATGACATGTGAAAACTCAGTTGTGCCAGATTTGGATAAAACCGTGAAAACGTTAGGATCACATGCGAACATGACCCAAATGTAACGTGGCTTTTAAAACCTGGGAGAAGACTGTTTTCATTTGTTTCTTTCAATAACGAGGATAAGGATAATGCCCTCATCATAAAATAAAGGATGGTCAATGTTTTGTCAATGTTGGGGTAAAGAAAGGGCATGTTTTGTATTGAAATGGTACCTGCAATCGAAATGAAAAGTAATTTTTTGAATCTTGAAGAACTGCAATTTCTTTTAAGAAGAAAGCGAAAAGAAAGGTAATATTTTTCATAAAAGTAAAGTTAGTGGCATTTTTTTATTGTCATCAAAAGGAAATACAAGGTTGAAAGGGCACATAAGGCGGGAAAAAATATCAAGATTATGGCAATTTCCCACCTCAGGAGGGGCACCTTTCCTATCACAGGAGGGGCACTTTTTCAACTTTTGAGGGAAATTCATTGATTTATGAAATCTTGGGGGCGTACACCCCTGCCACCACTGGAAATTGGTATTGACCCATGTTTTATGAATTTCCGATTGAATGCATGTCATCACACGAGGGAATTGCACGTATCATATCTCTTAATGTTGATATTTCCCTTGTGTCATGTTCGCATGTGATCCTAACGTTTTCACGGTTTTACCCAAATCTGGCACAACTGAGTTTTTACACGTCATTTTCAAAATGCTGCCGCTCGGTAAAGCATGTACAGATGGATGACATCAAGGTATCATTTAAAAGCATAATACTTCTAGTTTTTGGAAAATAGATAATTATTGTCATAGAGCACATAGTGTGGTCACAATAACCCTTTGTTTTAGGGTTTCGTTTTTTCTGGGACGCACTGTATAACTCGGCTAAGACGGCAAAACCATGTTTGACGCGTTCTCGATCTGACTATTGGACGAGGGAGAAGCCAGTGAACGGGTGAGCCGTTCTTGCACAAAGCGCGGTATGCAGCTAACACAAAGCAGTCCATTGTAGCTGGGAGGATCTAGGATGGCGTTCACGTCGACACATTCGAAAACTCACTAATGTATGCAATTTGCGTACATCCATGGGCGATAATATTTATTTCTTCATATTTGTTTGCTCAATTCAGGGATGTATGCAATTTGTTTGTTCAATTCAGGGATGTATGCAATTTGCGTACAGATTAACATGTTTATTTGCTGAGTTTTTCTCCTTGTTGTCATGGATATCTATGACATGAATGGTTTGGTCATGTTATTTGTAAATAATTATGTAGAGGAATAAATGGAAAAACGGCCTATCAATGCCCTCCTCCGCTTTCCTATTGTGTAAGGAAAGTTAGATGCTCCAATGAAAATCTTTAAAAGAATCCAGGACTCAGACAATTATTTTTTTAGGGATAAGGGGATAGTTGTGCATATTGTGTGTGTGTGTGTGGGGGGGGGGGGGTTATCCGAGAATCCCATACAATATCAAATAGTTATGATTTTCCTTCCCCCCCCCCCCCCCCCCCATTTTAGATCTCAAACAGCGCTAGGAATATAAGTTTTCACTGCAGTCGCAGCGGTGATTTGGGCACTTCCGTACATGCCGTATGCGAAAAGTCGCCGTGGCAGTTACCGCTTTCTTTTTCTTTCTTTCTTCTCTCTCTCTCTCTCTTTCTTCTTCTTCTTCATTTTTTTTTTGGGGGGGGGGGGGTGGGATGATATTTAACATGTTTAATAATCAGCATATGGATCATCAGTCCTTTTCTTATCATTTTGTTTTTCTGAATTTAGATCGCAGACAGTGGCAAGGGTTTGGGTCTTCCGTGCAGCCGCCGATGTTTTAGGTACTTTCGTTTGCGGGAGGTCGTCGCGGCAGTCACAGCCCTAATCTTACTGGGATATATCAGTGGGTCGCTCCTGAGGCAAGATCTCTTCGGTAAACGTTCGCTGCTTCCAAAGGAATCGTATAGACTCAACGTCGAAGGGATCAGCGACGAAACTGCAGATGACGAAGAAGAAAAGAAAGAAAAACAAGAAGGAGAAAACGTTCCATGTTTGTATAACCTTCCAAAGACTTAATTTATATCATAAACGCTATATGTCCTCAGATAATATTCGAGGACATATAGCGTAAATATTTTTTACCATCGTTGAATCCATACTCTCAGTTATAATCCGATTGGTTGCATGGGTTTAACACTATTTGATTTTTTTGTTTGTTTCTTTTTGTTTTCTTGTTGGGTGCTGTTTTTTTTTTCAAAGTGACCACAGAGAAAACTGTGGCATTGTCATGGTGTTGACTATGTGACTACACTGTGCACACACTGAATTTATGATGCTTGTGACATAGTGGGCCACACTGTGACCTTAGAGAGATCTATAGTGTGTACACACCCGTCCCAAAGTGACCACAGTGAAGACATTGTCATGGTGTTGACTATATGTGATCACACTGGTGTTGACTATATGTGATCACACTGGCCCGTATTCTCGAAAGGTGCATAACTTTAAGCCCCCGCCTAGGTGTGTAGATTTAGGCCACTGAATTATGGAGAGCCAAATGTAACCCACTTTTAATCCTACAAAATGACCATAGACTCCCTCAAGTTCGGGAACCAAATGCATATACAAAAACCTCGCGATAGAATTGATTTCTGATGCTTATCATGCTTATTTCATGCCAGGAAATAAGTTTTTTTCTTTATTTTGTTACATAAACATAGTAATTCATATGGGACTTAGGAGTTGGCAAATGACCTTCCATAAATCAGCGGCCGAAGTTAAGCCAAAATAATTATGACGAAAATGCCTTCACGCTGTTTTCGCATTGTGTGGCATTAAACTCTAATGTGTCTACACTGTGTTGCCTCTGAGAATTACATAATGTACACACTGCAGTGTGAAAAATGCAAAGGATTTGAAGACTGCTTTTAGATTTACATATTAAATATACTGTATGTTAACACGGTAGAACACTGTAGAACACAATGATACACTGTGGTATACCACATGGTACGTTGTTATAAACAGTGATACTAGTACACTGAAATACGCTGTGATTGTGATATACTGTGAAACACTGATGCACTGAGGACCACCGGTACACTGATGAACACTGTGGTACACTCTGAAAAACTGTGGTATCTATGGTACTTTTTTTTTTGCTTGGCAGAGAATTTGGAAGGAAAAAGAGACCCCCTAAAATGTGTAATGACCTTTTCTTTTGCTTGTCAGAAAATTTTCTGAGATTTGTGCCCCCCCCCCCCCCTTATACAAAATCTTGGATCCGCCCCTGCTAAGGAACCTATTTTCTTGTAGGTAGTGAACTGTGTCTGTAACCTATCATAAATATTGGTTGTGCAATTTCTGTCCTGCCATTTTCAGCTTTGAATAAAACATGGCATAAGATGGACAGTCGTGGACATGGCGTTTACCGCGCATGCGTGAAGAGACCGGAACCGGAAGTAATAAGTAAGGTCATTACGGGAGAGCTTGTCCTACAAGAGAGAGCAGATAAGATGACGATAGAGGCTTGCCTCAATAGTTGCATTCAGTTGGTGAGTTTGAAATGAGCATTACACATTGGTGATACAAAATTTTCCTTAGACTTTATATTAACGCTGTTGAAATAAAGTTAAAAGAAACTTAGCGCCTTTTTCATCAATATAGATAATAATGTTTCTTTAATTCATATTACATATCACTGAAAAATAAGACAACGTAGACACAGGTTTTTACAAAATAGATTTCTGAATCTTATCGAAAGGGTTGGACTCAAACCAACAACATAAAGCTCTCTGGAAAAAAAAAATAGAAAATAGTTTTATTAAGTTATTATATAAACAAAAGTGACTTTCTGAGTCGTTCAGGCTAAAAAATAGACGTTTAAAATAATCTTTTTGTATAATAAAGAATTTCTAATCTTATCACTGCAACATCTTTTTCATCACTCATCTTTGAAGGTCATCTTTAAACTCATTACATTTCAGGTATTTACCTATGCAGCGCTGAGCCGTGGACACGAGTGCTACTGCACTAATGTTTCTTCGACGTCACAGTTCCTTTCTTATGTCGATAGCTCCCTCTGCGATATACCATGTACAGGAGACCAGTATCACAACTGTGGCGGGAGAAAGATGATGTCTGTCTACAGGACATCTGTTCCCGGTAAACAAACAAAAAATCAATCACACAATCGAAATTGAAATTTTATTTTTCGCTTAAACAATACCTGAAATACATATCTGAAACGAAAGAATTAACAAATTTCACAATAATTCCATTACAAAGACCCCCCCCCCCCTCAGGTTAACAAATTAAAAACGAGACAGTACAAAAATGTGAGGGATCATTAAAGAAGTTAATCTAAAACTTGATAGACGGATTCTTTGAAAATTTAGAGAAAGCATAAAACATTAAATCATTTGAATTCAGTTTAGTCAATGAATTTGGCTTTTGTGAAAGAGGTATAAATCAATAATACAAAACTAACAAACAATAAGTAAATACACGTGGATCCCTTTCAGAACAACATAGTGTCATCACACTATAAGAACGGAGAGGATTTGGAACATTTTATATAAAAACGCCATGGTTACACTGTTTGAAAGATAAAGTTGAGTTTTGGTCATGCGATTACATTGTAAAAGAAACTGTTTCAAAGCTATTGGGAAAGGTTGATCTTGTCTACATAAGAATTGATGTATAACGGAATCATCAAAATGATAAGAAATTGATCCAATCTCCCTGAAAAGCACATGCACTGCACATGGAAATGGGTATATGGGACTGGAGTCACTGCACCCACATGTCAGTGGTATGAACGTTCGGCCCAAACACTTCAGCTTTTTATCGTCATATTTCGAATATGAGGGCAATTCAAGAGCAATCCTTTTCAGGGGACATTTCTATTATGATGTTCTTCCAAAGCTCACAAATTATATTTCAACTTTCCCAGCACTCAACCTTCTCTCTAAAGCTGTGTAGCACAGTGTGGCTATTAAAACGGATACACAATACATTTGTCATCAACGTGTGGCATAGTTTGGCACGGTGCAGCACATCATATATTGTTCGCGCCACAGTGTTCGCATTGTAGTGAATTGGAACGTTTTTATATAATTGAATATCGTTGAATAATTTCACAAAGTGAGGATTGAAATAAATAAATGTGACAATACCTTTGTTTTTAAAAGTTAACTTAAAATCATTTTTATTCGACAAGGTAGACATGTCTTTAGGTCATGATAAGCTCCTGTGTTAGAAAATTATATCTTTTCGATTTTCTTACCGAAGTGAAGTCCTTTCTTTCATACGAGTCCATCTTTAGTTTACCTTTGTTTCCTATTTAAAAAAAAAACTCCAGCATTTTCCTTCACTGTACATGTGCATCATTTCTCTCATCACGTTATAGCTTAATTTCTTCCCGATGCTACTTAATTTCTAAAGATGCTAGATGTTCCTACATCAAGTTGGGAACCCCCGGTTCGCTCCCGCTCATCGCATTAGCTTCGTACCCCCGGTCCGGGAACACGTGGACCCGTCAACTCATTCAGAAAGCTACTGGAATATACACCGGCAGTGTATATTGGACGACAGAGAGGCTTTTAGAATTTGCACAGCGAGGTACGGTGAAAACATGGCTGTCGATCCAGAGGGGGGGGGGGGGGGGGGGGGGGGGGGGGATGGGTTGTATATATGCCCCCCCCCCCCTCTCCGGAAAAAAAAAATGTTTGATCTTGAAATACCATTACATTCTTTGATGATTAGAATGTAAGGAAATTTCAACGCGAAAAACATCGAAGAAAATTCGTTCCCTCTCATTGTTATTCTCAATTAAGGGGTTCCGTCCATTGGCGTTCTTTTCATTAAAACCATTTTGGGATGCTCTAAAATGCAAGTTTTATAGACAGATTTTTTGAAAAAGTCCCTGGTGTGGGAGGGGGACACCCCCTCCCACACCCTACCCCGCTCAGTCGTTTCGCTCCCTCGCTGGTCATCCTCCTCCCCCCCCCCCAAATCATGAACACGGATCGACACCCTGGGTGAAGAAAACAAAAGTAAATCTGTATAAAGACGCCATTTTTAAAAACAGGGTTTCTCATGTGACCTGTCCTAAAGTAATTGAAGACCATCTGCTAATTAGAACCACATTTTCTTGTCACCCTTAAACGGTCCTTATAGACAGAAAATTCGTCGATCGCGAATTGAATTTTAAAATAGATGTTTCCTTGTTACCATGATAATATTGTTTTAAAAACTGAAAGCATCCCAGACGTTAAATACTTTAGACTCTAAAGTTTGAAGGGAAATCTAACCTTAACGGCAAGTTGCTCTTAGAGATAGAGGAAAAATCAGAGAAGCAGATTGGTGAAAGTTTGAACGAAATCGGACAAGCAATAAGAAAATTGTAATCACTATGCAAATCAGGAATTTCAAATTGGCCGAATAGGTTATGTCACTGTGGTGTAGTTGCGTACATCTCCCCTATTTGCTCCAACACACAAAATGACTAAAATGTTATTTTTTTTTTTCAAATTGTGTTACTCAGTAGGGTCTTTTTCTCTCATGAGGACCTATAACAACATGCTATCTCCAATATATTTTGAGTACAGCCCCGATAGCAAAGGCGCTTCGGAGAAAACTGCAAATTAATGATATTTTTGTGTACGGCAAATGGGAGAGTTGTCCGCAAGTATGTCACAATCGACTCACTAAATTGCCAATTTGAGATTCGCATAGATGTAGTGATCCCATTTTTCAAAGATCCATAACTTTATTATTCCTAATCCGATTTCTTTCAAACTTTCAATCCTGCCTTTCTTGTTTTTCTACCTTCACACAAATCATTTTATTACCAAGGTTGGATTGCCGGTTAATAAGATCTTGAACTGATAAAATGAAGACAACATTAGCGTGAGTTACTGACTGATCTAGCAATTGCTCTTGTAGGGTCATCTTGAGAAAACCTTGATAATCATATGGATCAATCTGATGCGGGTAAATAATGGAAAATATAATAAGACTCTCGGGGGAAGATTCTAGATCCTGATATTTTTGGATAACTGGACAACTATGAAATTTTGTTTATTCTCTAATAATTATTTCCTTCTGTATTCCAAGGAGGCACAATAGATTACAAAGGGAAGAGCACCATCTGCGTCAAGTCACATAGATCGGAGCTAGGTCACGTGAACCAGTTTGAGGGCGCTATCTTGCTCATTCGGAACCCTTATCGAGCGCTCGTTGCTGAAGTCTTCCGAAGAAAGCTCGTCATTTCGAAGGTCTCACCCGAAAAAGCCATCCAATTTTTTAAATCAAAAGGTTCGGAATATTCGACGTTGTCACTTTGAAATTACATTTGCTTTACAACAGAAATAAATCTTTATGATTAATAATAATAATAGTAGTAATAATAATAATAATAGCTACATTTATATTGCGCACGTATCCATCCCAGGGGATGCTCAAGGCGCCTACAAAGTACCATTATTACGCTGGCCTTAGCCCAGCTGCCCTATGGCGCTGAAAACATTCAAGGAATAAATTCCTACCAGGTACCCATTTACTATACCTGGGTGGAGAGTGGCAAATGTAGATTAATGTCTTGCCAAAGGACGTTAGTGCCGCGGCGGGACTCGAACTGCGAACCATGAGATCCACAGTCCGATGACGTATCCACTAGACCACGACACCTCTACTGCTCCAATGGCATTAGTCGTATAAAAAAATATCAGTTTCAATTAATGTATTTTGCTGATCGTAAAGGGCACCCCCCCCCCCTTCCATTTCTCCGACTAGTTCACACGTCTTCTCACAAGTCACTTTCACCTTGATGTAGAGTTCAGTAAACATATACATGTATATGTATAAATTTGTAATATATGATTACAGCAGTCATATTTAAACCCGGTTTTTGTCAACAGAGGTTACAAGCATGAACCACAAAGATACAGAGAAGTGACTGACCCCTTTGAAGACAACAAAATTTAAGGCGTTTCAACTTTGATAAACAAACACAGAGTGACATATCTCAATTCTGAAGAGAACTCTATAATTTTTTAGATGTCGATACTTGCAACTGCCAAGTTGACATAGAAACATAGAGAAATTGCAAAATTTGTTGTCAGTTTCTTTTAATGATTGTCTTCAATCTATATTTTAAATTTATTTTATGCAAATTTAAACAACACAATTTACTCCCCCCCCCCCAATGAAAAAAAGTTAAAGGGAAAGTCACCCTGATTAAAACGTGGTTTTAAATGAAGCAGTGAAATTATATAAACAAATCATTGAAGGTTTGAACAAAATCCGATAAGAAAAAAGAAAGTTATGATTTTTTGAAGCTGTACTCAATCAAACACAAATTGGCAACTCCGTGACGTATCTTGCGAGCTCCTCACCCATTTGCTCAGTACAGATGATTTTCATAAATTTTCGTTTTCTTAGTTTCTAATGAAGGAATGAATTTGTTTCATAATTATTATTTTTTGTATAAGGACATATGAGCAATGATTACATCTAAAGTGCATGTATGTTTGAATATTTTTTTTTTTTATAGAAAATGGAAATTAATGACTTTTGGAGTACAGGGCAAATGGGAGAGGAGCTTGCAAGATTCATCACGGAGTTGCCAATTTGTGTTCTATTGATTACAACTTTAAAAATTCATCATAACTTTCTTATTTCTTATCGGATTTTGCTCAAACCTTCACTGACCTGTTTCTTTATTTTTTCTGCTTCTTTTAAAACCAACTTGTAATCAGGGTGGACATTCCCTTTAAGAAGTTCCTAAGGTAAAATCCTAGAGCTTGATTTATTCCCCTTCATTTCTCCCTTGACAGAATGGCAAAGCTTCGTAAACAAAGAAATCGACAAGTGGAAAGTTATGCAACTTCGCTGGATACAAATGCAACGACGATTCCTTCCGATTGTTTACGAAGAACTCGAAGCCGATACAGTCCGAAAGTTGACGGAGATTGTCGTCTTCCTCAATAGAACCGTGGAACAGGAACGAATCGTCTGCGCAACTCAGGATCATCCGTCCTCCCTAGCAACAAGCACCAACCCTGGCATCTACTTGGGAAAGACGCGCGAGTATCTCACTAAGGATCCGTTTACCATCGGCATGCACAAGAAAATTGACGACAGTATCAAACTCGTGAACGACACACTCTTTAAAATCCATAAGAAAGTTTTACCTGCTGAATATCTGAAAACAATTGATGTTTTCTAATGATATAAGGGTATGACTTATGGGGGCCCATGCCAAGCAAATGCATGTCAATCACCATCCAGAAAATATTAACATTTCAATAGATGCTATGTCGGATAGTCATGGGCAAGAGTTTCTCACAATAGCATTCTACAAAATAATACAGCTTCACTTACCTTTCTTTTGCAGGTGTATTGCATCATGCCATTGTGAGAAAATACTTGACAGTGACTCTATGACATAGCATTATCTATTGAAATGTTAATATTTTCTGGATGGTGATTGACAATTGATGTCACAAGGGGAATGTTGGTTTTGCAGCTTTTTTTGTGGGCGGATCCCAGTAATCTGAAGAAAAAATACTGCAAATTATTATAAAATATGACATATATTTATATACTTTTTTGGAAACATGAATGATGATCAGGGTATCATAAATCAACAAAAGTCAACATGCATTTGTTTGGTATGGGCCCTTTACAAACTTATAAATTCTGTTGGTCGTCAATTATAAATGGAAAAGAAAATATTAACTGATCAAGCTGATTTTTTTTTCTTCAAAAGTACAAAGTATATATAAGGTATCGTCAGGAACATAATTGAATTACTTTGAAGGAGAAAATACTGGGGTTTTTTTTATGGGGGGGGGGGGGGTTACAAAATTTGTAAATAAATTGTAACTGAAATGTAATGAAACTCATTTTAATTATCAAGGAATATTGTCATTGATTCTCTGATTAGCAATCTTGAGGTTTCTTAACTATGATAACTTATAAATAAAACAAATGTGATTCACATTAATATTCTTTCTATTCATAGTATTATCTTTGTTGTGATCCATCTGTTTTATTGTTGGATATCTGGTAATCATTCCAGGTGGTCTTATATATTATGTTGTGTCCCCCCCCCCCCAAAAAAAAAAAAAAAAAAAAAAAAATCAGAAATGGACTACAGCAGTAAAAGTGGAAAGGCTTCTGCAGAAGTCGCATATTTGGTCGAGATATGACTTCCGCTTTTACCGCTGCAGTCCATTTCTGAAAATGTTCCGGTCCCACTTTCGGATTTGGGAACTTGTGAGAAGACTTTCCACTGCAGCTGAATTTCCCACTTCTGGTGGGAGTGAAAGGTACATATATTGATATTTAGTATTTTATTTATATTTATTTATTCATCAACTGCCACTGGCGTACCGGGGGTTGTGGGGACTGTGCCCCACCACCCACCTACCCCCCCCAAAAAAAAAAAAACAAAAAAAAAAATCCCCATTTTTTTTTTTGAATTTTTTTTTTTTCAACATTGTCATTGCACTGAATTTTCTTGAATGTAATTGCACCCCAAATTTTATTTTCATTCTGTTATTTTGCTGTATTCATCTATTTATTTGAATAATAAAGGGGGTAACTACCCCCTACACAATCCCCCCCCCCAAAAAAAAAGACTAACCAAAAAACAAATCAACACTTGGACATTTATCAATAATACCCCCCCCCCCCATCCAACAGGAAAACCACTCACTTGGACAAATAACATTACTCCTAGGATAATTTCCCATGGAAAATTACACCACTTAGGACATCCCCTTTAGTACTATTATTACTGTAAAATATTCAGAGGCGGATCCAGGATTTTCCAGGAAACGGGGTAGGGCGAAGTCAACATGTGTACACAGGCTTATGAAAAGTGCTAGCTCTCTTTTGATGGATGGGGTAGACCTCCCTCCCCCCCCCCCCCTCCTTAGGGCCACCACTCTTAGTCATGAGGGAGCGGGCCCCGTGCTCAATAGAGTATCAGCAATCCCCCTCTCCTACCCCCCCCCCCTCCCGTACCCCATGTCGAATCGCCTCTCTTTGACACATGGACAGTTGAGCATGCCAACCTTGCTGACATCATTGACCCATGTTGACGAGGATAAGTGACGGCGAAGACGACACGGAGAGGTCTCAATCGCCGCCTCCACGTCGACTGGTACCGCCCCCAAGAATCGGCCCATGCAAGAAGAGGAAAAGGATGCCTGCCAGAAAAGTCTGCTGCTCCGCTGACTACACTGATGTGCCCACCAAGGAGGAGAGACCTTGGGGGCATTTCATGAAAGGACTTGTCAGATATTTTATCCGACAAATTTGCTCTCAGCCAATCAGATGCAGGGATTTCAGTAGCTTATAACAGTTGTCGGATAAAATATCCGACAACTTCCTTTCATGAAACGCTCCCCAGGTCCCAGCAGCCAAGCCCAAAACAACTACTCAACGGGGTACCTTCACATGGTCTGATGACAGCAATGACTTCCAGTGACTTTCAAAAGTCATTGATGGAGATTTTATTTATTTTATTTTTGATATGATTTTATTTTCACTAATTAATCCAATTAATCTCTTTTCAGAGCCCCAAGCTTTCAAGAAAGAACTCGAATATAACTCTCTCTCTAAAAAAAAAATAATAATTTTAAAAATCAACCCACCCCCGCCCCCCCCAAAAAAAAATACATATATATTACAGCCCCTTTTTACCGCTTTCTTAAAATGTCTTTTTCTTCATCAAACTTTTTTTTTTCATTCTTTCCCTAAATTTCTTTCATAAAATTTTAACTTTTCCGCAGTAATGATATTATATTCTTCTTCTTTTTTTTTTACTTGAACACATGATGAAAACGTTTTCCTAATATTCTTCTATACTTCCAGTGATATGAACTTTCACTCATCACTGTGAGGCCTTCGAACCAATATAATACTAAAAAAAAAAAAAAAAAAACATCTGCATATTAAAAAGTGGAAGGAGAAATGTTATTACGATGAATTTCAGTTTTTCTTTATAAAAGATTATAATATAATTTTATATAAAGCTATAAAATTATGAAATAGAATCAGACTTTAAAAGACCTGGCCAAATTGGACCACCCCACCCTCTATCTTTCTCTATCTCTCTTTCTCTCTCTCTCTCTTCTCTCTCTCTCTCTCTCTCTTTCTCTCTTTCACTCTTTCTCTCTCTCTCTTTCTCTCTCATTCTTTCTCTCTTTATCTCTCTCTCTGATAATACATACATTTACAAAATGTAATTACCACAGCTTCCATTTCCCCCAATTTTACACGACGTGTCGACTGAAGGGCGGGCGGAGGGGCGGCATCAAGGAAGAAATAATTTATATATCAATTAGTTATTGACAAAATTGATAAAATGCAATTAAATGCTAAAGATATGATTTGAATGTCCCAATATTTCAGATTTTATATATCAAAATCTCTCATCCATGTCCATTACTAACATGTTTTCCATTGGTACAAATGGACATTACATCCCCGCCTATTTGATGCACATTTAATGCAAAATGTAGGCCTAATAAATCATGGTATTATAAACAAAGTGTAGAAAACAAGCTCAGATGTTTTCACATCATGCTGAGGACACGAGGAGACTTCTCGGGACTGTACAGAATTCTCCAAAATGACAGTCTATCTAATACATCTTCTACAAGTTCATGAGTCTTCCTTCAGGATTCAGAATGATGCAATCAACTCTTAAGAGAAATTTTAGGATTTTTTAAGATCAGGCGCTGTGGGGTGGGGGGGGGGGGTACAGTATCCCCAGTATTTGAGGAATTTGGTTATCCTAGAAGTTCCCCTTTTGCATGGGAAAGTGTTCCGTTTACTTCAGATCAGTGACCCCTTTCTTTTAGATTCCTACCCGTTCCACCTTCTTAGAATTTGAATTTATTACCATTGATAATTGCCAGAGGCCTATTAAAATCTGAGAGGTGCCCCTTCTTCCTTGACAACTATCCCTTTTCCTTTGTAAGAAGTGCCCCTTCCCCTTCTATAAGTATCGTTATATTATAACAATTGCCCCTTTTAAATCTTATAATTGCCTCTATTCTTTCTTTCTGATAAGTGCTCCCTTTATTTTATTTCTAAAAATGAGCGTCCTCCCTTTTCACCTCTCATAAATCCCTTTATAAAATCTTTCCTTCGACAAGTCCGTTTTAAATGATTTGCATCAAATGTACCTATTAATCCCTTTCAATAACTGCCTTTTTTCTAATTCTCACTTTTCAGATACAAGAATTACCCCCTTTCCATCTGATAAGTGCATCTTCACCTGTGGCAAAGGCCTCTATGCAAATTTGAGAGGTGCCCGTTTTAATTTGACAAGTGCCCCTTCTGCCTTCTGCTAAATGACACTTGTCATCTCTGATGAGTGCCCCTTCACACCTCTGATAATTTCACATTAATTCATTTTGACACGGGCTTCTTTTCTTTCTAAGAAGTACACTTATTCCTTATGATAAGAGCCCCTCTTCCTTTCAAAAAACGCCCTTTTCCGTTCTCATAAGTGCCTTTTCACCTGTGGTAAAGTGCCAATATTCATGTGCGACAAATACCACATGTTTCTTTAATATGACACAATCCTGCTCCTTTTATTTTCTTCTAAGTGCCATTTTCGTTCTTTATAAGGGCCCCTTTTTTCTTTCTCCATAATTTGTGCCCCTAATTTATAGGGATTTAGAGC
Source organism: Heliocidaris tuberculata (assembly GCA_025618425.1). Taxonomy (NCBI): domain Eukaryota; kingdom Metazoa; phylum Echinodermata; class Echinoidea; order Camarodonta; family Echinometridae; genus Heliocidaris; species Heliocidaris tuberculata. The sequence goes on from CM046843.1 coordinate 18,526,956, forward strand.
AATTGTACTTTAATTTCGTCAAGGCTCGCTCGCTACGCTCGCTCACATTTTGTGTATGAGATAGATATGTTACTTATTAGAGGTCTTTTCAGTCTCTCATGCCGACACTGTGTTTAAAAACCTTTCAGAACTGGGGTTTTCCTCTTTGTAAGACGTTATTGATCACCATGCAACCTTACAGATCTTTAAAAATTGCTCGCTCGCTTCGCCCTCTCGCATATTAATATATAGGTCATCAAACCCAACTGCAAACTCAGATAAATTATATTAGAACATGTAAGAGAAAAACATAATTGAAATCCCAATAAATGTAATCACAATGTGTAGGGTATATATGCCAATGTTTAGAGATGGTATATTTTTCCCGTTGTACGTGCCCTTTTTTCCAGAAATGGCCCTTGATTATCGGTGCCCCCAAACTTTGGAAATTTCTGCTCAATACCCCCCCCCCCCCCCCCCACTCCTAGAACCGGATTCATGCCGGTGGAAGATATCATAGTAGAAATGTCTCCTGAAAAGGATTGCTCTTCAAACGTCCTCACTTTTAAAATATGACAAGAAACAGCTGAAATGTTCGGGCCGAACATATTTGTGTGGGGTCCCTTATACGCATTTCTGTGCATGTGCAGTGCATGTGACTTTCAGAAGGATTGATTCATTTAAAAAAAAATCATATTGGTGATTTCAAAACCTTACAACATACACCAATTCTTATGTGCTATATAATCAACCTTTCCCAATTGCTTTGAGACAATTTCTTTCACAATTCAATCTCATGAACAGAACTGAACTTTATCTTTAAACTGAAATGAAGTTTATATTTTGAAAGAGTGCAAATTGCTGTAGATTCTGTTACAAACGCATGAGGGTGATGGTGGAAATTATCACTCCCAAGGTGGTGTTCATACCGGCCCTTCTATCACCCTGAGGCTAAGCCAAGGGGGTGATAAGGGCCGGTATGACACCACCGAGGGCGTGATAATTTCCAACACCATCCGATTACAGAGCAGTCCATATTTGTTTTATATACCTCATCCTTTTCATCCTTATCCTTTGCTAAGTCACTTGCCATGTTGAATTCTTACGCGCTGCGCGTATTTTGATTAACGTAGTCGTAGCCTAGCAACTCGCGAAAGCGCTCTTAAAACCTAAACCAAATTTTGTGTATACGTACGTGTGTGCAAAAGTCGCAGAGGGGTTACGCGTTCTATCACAGGGTTTTGGCGTTCTGTCATTTGACCTTAGGTCAATTGATAGAACGCCATAACCCTCTGACGCAATGATAGATCGAGATGCGCCGTGTCATGTGATATAGTTTTGACCAATCAGTGAATAAGAATCTATGTATGAGGTATCAGGGGCGTCGATCCGTTTTTCGGATTGGGGGGGGGGGGGCAAGACAGCCTATCGTAACGATGATCATTTCGCACTGAATTCAATCATCATCAGGGGCGGCGGTGCGTTTTTCAAAGTGGGGGGGGGGGGCACAAACAAAAAGGGGCACCTACAAAGGGTGGAAACAAGGCGGAAAATATCACTTCGAGACATTAGTATACCGGTACATTCTGATCAATACACAACCGAGGATCATTTTCGACACGCTATTGTTTCTATTTTAACATGGTTCTAGATAAAAACTACTTTGCAGTTGAGTGTAATAGCCTGATCATTCTTTTGAGAGTGAGCGAAGCGAGCGAGCAAAAAATTTAAGATTTATTCCTAACGCTGAAGGCAACGGGTGTTGAATTATACAGCGATTTTCCTAATATGATAAGAAGATAATAGTAAATGCGAGCGAGCGTAGCGAGTGAGCTTTGGAAAAATTTTAGAAAGAAATTGTCCTCGTTCCTTTTATAATTTAGGAGCACTGCTCATTCTTGTATAATTTAGGGCATTGGGCCCCTCCTACCCCCTGCTCTACGGCCTCACTATTGTGCTGATATCAGTAGGGGAATGTATTACTGATGAAGCCTCTCTGATTATTTGGAGCTATATGTATAAGGCTCCTTTGTGGACTCTATACATACCCATATATGTACTTTATATATACCAGTATCTACCGATGTCGCATTTATCAGAAAACAAAAGGGGCACTAATTTCTGAGGTTAAAAGGGGCACTCATCAGAAGGTAAAAAGGACACTTATTAGAAAGAAAAAGGGGCACTTTTAGGGGACTTGAAAAAGTGAGGAGGGCACTGTGCCCCCTGCCCCCCCCCCCCCCGGAGCGCTGCCTCTGATTATCATAGCATTGATAAAGATATGATGGTAATTTGAACTTAAGTAAAATATGCATATCGATATCACGAACAGAAAATGGAATTAAAGATCACATGGAAAACGACTAAATGATGGGAAAATATATCTTACATAACAGCAAATTGAGTAGAGAACATAATAACACAAAATAATAGAAAAATAAACACTAATAAAATATGAAAAACTAGAGGAAAAACTAAATAAATATGAAAATTTAAACTTTGAATTGAATTATGTATGTTCAGAACGTTTTTTAATGACGTCATGATTTTTTGGAACGCCTCTTAAAAACAGCTTCTCGACGGTTAAATGACGCAGTGAAGATAAGAGAATTTGCGCGCGGAGTGCGCGGCGAAATTGAAGTCTGATCTTGTAAAACCTTTTGTATTTCATTTGGAAGGCATCATTTCCTGAGTTTTGCATCAGTTTCTCCTTATTTTATTTGGGGGGGGGCAAAATGATATGTTTGCCCCCCCCCCAATATTTTCTTTTGGGAGCGGCAATTGCCCCCCCCCCCCCTCCCCAAAGATCGACGCCCCTGTGAGGTATATAATAATGGTTACACAACCTATGGCAAAAGAGGGGAATTAAAAATCCTTTTTGGTCGGTCATGACTTGTAGTTTTTAGCGTTAGCTGGCGCCATTCCTTTCCGCACCTGGTAATGCAGGCGTCACACTGTGCCGAAATTGAGCAAAGATGGACACACGACAAAGGAAATGTTCAAATTCGGCTCTGATCTTATAAAAATCGGGCTATTCGTGAGGGCATCTTAAGCCATCGTATGACCGCCGGTGGAGTTTCTCAGGCTCCGGAAACAACTCCATGAGCGGTGACAAAATCCTAAAAACCGAAGACCTTGCTGAGGTTCATTTTTGTGTTGAAATTCGTGCGTCCATTTTGCCCTTCATAGGGCCATCGTGAGGGCATCTTGTCAAATCGTGCCATCTTCGTCTTTACTTTGTGTGATCATCGGTGCCATCGGGCATTTTTCGCCTCACGAAGACAATACGAAGGAAACACGAAGCTGCCCGATTGTCTTAGGAAGGCAACACGACAGAGGTCAGTTGGTTTACTGTGCATTAGAAGCAGCAATCACAGTAACTGTCAAACGTTTGGATGCCGGAATTGAGGTGGAAAATTCAGCTGCTGTGCAGTGGAACGTCTTCTCACAAGTTCCCAAATCCGAAAGACAGACCGGAACATTTTCAGAAATGAACTGCAGCGGTATAAGTGGAAGTCTTATCTAGACCAAATATACGACTTCTGCGGAAGCTTTTCCACCTTCACCACTGTAGTCCATTTCTGAAAATGATCAGGCCTGGGGCCTGTTTCGTAAAACTTGTCATCAATGACAAAGTTGCAATAACTGTTATAAGCTACTGAAATCCTTGCATCTGATTGGCTGAGAGCAAATTTGTCGGTAAAAATCACCGACAAGACACTTGATAAAACACCCCCCTGAAGACCGCAAGGAATGATTCCCAGATATCCAACCATAAAACAGATGGATCGCAACAAAGTTAATACTATGAACAGAAATTAATGTGAATCACATTTGTTTTATTTATAAATTACCGTAGTTAAGAAACGTCAACATTGCTAATAAGAGAATCAATGACAACACTCCTTGATAATTAAAATGAGTTGCATTACATTTCAGTTACAATTTTTTTTACAAATTCTGTAAAAATTAACCGTATTTTCTCCTTCAAAGTAATTTAATCATATTCCTGACGATACCTTATACTTTGTACTTTTGAAGAAAAAAAAAGATTAACTTGATCAATCAATATTTCCTTTTCCATTTATAATTTAATAAGTCATACCCTTGTATCATTAGAAAACATCAGATGTTTTCAGATATTCAGCGGGTAAAACTTTCTTATGGATTTTAAAGAGAGTGTCGTTCACGAGTTTGATACTGTCATCAATTTTCTTATGCATGCCGGTGGTAAACGGATCCTCAGTGAGATACACGCGCGTCTTTCTCCCGTGGTTGCCAAGGGAGGTGCCTGTTGCTAGGGAGGACGGATGATCCTGAGTTGCGCAGACGATTCGTTCATGTTCCACGGTTTGATTGAGGAAGACGACAATCTCCGTCAACTTTCGGACTGTATCGGCTTCGAGTTCTTCGTAAACAATCGGAAGGAATCGTCGTTGCATTTGTATCCAGCGAAGTTGCATAACTTTCCAGTTGTCGATGGCTCTGTTTACGAAGCTTTGCCATTCTGTCAAGGGAGAAATAAAGGTGAAAAAATCGAGCAATAAAATTTTACCTTAGGCACTTCTTAAAGGGAATGTCCACCCTGATTACAAGTTGGTTTTAAAAGAAGCAGAACAAAATAAGGAAACAGGTCATTGAAGGTTTGAGCAAAATTCGATAAGATATAAGAAAGTTATGATGAATTTTTAAAGTTGTAATCAATCGAACACAAATTGGCAACTCCGTGACGTATCTTGCGAGCTCCTCTCCATTTGCCCTGTACCCCAAAAGTCATTAATTTCCATTTTCTCTAAAGAAAATATTCAAAAATACATGTACCTTAGATATAATCATTGTTCATATGTTTTTACACAAAACCTGTATGAAACAAATGTATTCCTTCATCAGAAACTAAGAAAATGAAAATTTATTAAATTTTTCTGTACTGAGCAAATGGGAGAGGAGCTCGCAAGATACGTCACGGAGTTGCCAATTTGTGTTTGATTGAGTACAACTTCAAAAACTCTGCTTCTTTTAAAACCAACTTTTAATCAGGGTGGACTTTCCCTTTAACATTTTTGTTTTGTTTTGTTGTTTTTTTTGTGGGGGGGGGGGGGTAAATTGTGTTGTTTGAATTTGCATCAATTTAACTTTAAAATATAGCTTGAAGATAATCATTAAGAGAAACCGAAACCAAATTTTTCAATTTCTCTAGCTTTCTATGTCAAATTGGCAATTGCACGTACAGACATCACAAACATTATAGAGTTCTCTTTAGAAGTGAGATATGTCACTCTGTGTTTATCATAGTTAAAACGCCTTAACTTTTGCTGTCTTTAATAGGGGTCAGTCACTTCTCTGTATCTTTGGGGTTCGTGCTTGTAACCTCTATTGACAAAAACCGGCTTTAAATATGACTGCTGTAATCATATATTACGAATTTATATAATTTATATATATATATATATATATATATATATATATATATATATTATATATATATATATATATATATATACCGAACTCTACATCAACATGTAAGTGACTTGTGAGAAGACGTGTGAAGTAGTCGGGGAAATGGAAGGGGGGGGGGGGTAGCTGCCCTTCACGTAGCAAAATACATAGATTGAGATTGAAACTGATATCTTTGGTACGACTAATGCCGTTGGAGCAGAATCATAAAAATGTCTTTCATTTCTGTTGTAAAAGCAAAAGTAATTTCAAAGTGACAACGTCGAACATTCCGAACCTTTTGATTTGAAAAATTGGATGGCTTTTTCGGGTGAAACGTTGGAAACGAAGAGCTGTCTTCGGAAGACTTCGGCAACGAACGCTCGGTAAGGGTTTCGAATGAGCATGATAGCGCCCTCAAACTGGCCCACGTGACCTAGCTCCGATCTATGTGACTTGACGCAGATGGTGCTCTTCCCTTTGTAGTCTATATTGCCTCCTGGGAATACTGAAGGAAATATTAGAGAATAAACAAGATTTCATAATTGTCTAATTCTCCAAAAAGATCAGGGCCTAGAATCTTCCCCCAAGAATCTTATTTTCTTTTCCATTATTTAAATAATAATAATAATAATAATAATTGGATTTATATAGCGCCTTTTCCAGAGGATACAAGGCGCTGTCACTTAAAGTCTATTCAAGTAAATTAAGAATTGTATAAGTAAGTTTTTAGTTAGGTTTTTTTTTACCCGCATCAGATTGATCTACAGGATCATCTGATCAAGGTTTTCTCAAGATGAGCCTACGGGAACATTTGCTAGATCAGTCAGTGACTCATGCTAATGTTGTCTTCATTTTATCATTTCAAGCACTTATTAACGGTCAACCCAACCTTGGTAAGAAGATGATTTGTTAGAAAGCAGAAGAAAAGCGGGATGCTGAAAGTTTGAAAGAAATCGGACTAGGAATAAGAAAGTTATGGATGTTTGAAAAATGAGATCACTACATCTATATACGAATCTTAAATTGGCAATTTGGTGACTCGATCGTGACATACTTGCGGACAACTCTTCTGTTTGCCGTACACAAAAATATCACTAATTTGCTGTTTTCTCGATCCGAAGCGTCTTTCCTATCGAGGCAGTACTCAAAATATATGGGAGATAACAATCATGTTGTTATAGGTCCTCATGAAAGAAAGAGATCCTACTTAGTAATACATTTAGAAGAAGAAAAAAAATATTTTAGTCATTTTGTGTGTTGGATTAAATGGGGGAGTTGTCCACAACTACATCGCAGTGACATTACCTATTCGGCCAATTTAAAATTTTCCCATTTGTATAGTGATTACAACTTTCTCATTGATTGTCCGATTTCGTTCCAACTTTCACCAATATGCTTCTCTGATTTTTCCTCTTTCTCTAAGAGCCATTAAGGTTAGATTTCCCTTTAAACTTTAAACTTTAGAGTCTCAAGTGTTTAACGTCTGGGATGCTTTCTGTTTTGAATACAATATTATCATGGTAACAAGGTAACATCTATTTCAAAATTCAATTTACGATCGACAGATTTCATGTCTATAAGGACCGTTTAAAGGGGACAAGAAAATGCGGTCCTAATTAGTAGGTGGTCTTCATGTACAATAATTACTTTAGGACAGGTCAGTTCAATAAGAAACCCTGTTTTGAAAAATGGCGTCTTTATTCAGATTTGCTTTTGTTTTCTACACATTTAGACAGGTTTTCACCGTACCTTGCCGTGAAATTTCCAAAAGCCTCTCTGTCGTCCAGTAAACACTGCCGGTGTATATTCCAGTAGCTTTCTGAATGAGTTGACGGGTCCACGTGTTCCCGGACCGGGGGTACGAAGCTAATGCGATGAGCGGGAGCGAACCGGGGGTTCCCAACTTGATGTCGGAACATCTAGCATCTTTAGAAATTAAAGGGGAATTAACTTCAAATTATATTATGTGCTTACATTCAAAGATGTAATTTATTCCTTCTTGTTGTCCTACGTAGTTTTGCATTAAAATATACGAGATGGGTATACAAAGTCCCATTTGAGATTTAAAATATTCAACAGATATATACATATATTCTAAAAACGAAAATGTGTTTTATATTTCTTTGAAAATTACTATTTTACTAAATAGAAATCTACTTTCCTGATACTATGACGTACGCTATGGAGTAAATTAATTCAAATTTTATGGATGATAACTTCCCGAGCGTCAATAGTGACAAACTATGCATTTAACCTGCTTTGAGATAATAATTATACCTAAATAGTGAGAATGCGCTTTGTATAAAGTATGTTCTGATCTGCCAGGCAAGACCAAGAAATCGATTTCTAAACCAGAAAATTTAAAAAGAAATCTATAAATTCCAAATTTCAGAATATATGTATACACCTGTCATATATTTTTCATCATATATGGGGATTTTTTTTGTAATGAAGAGAAGCAATTTAGCTCTAGGATTAAAAATATCTTCCTCACCGGAACGGTTTCCAGTGGTTCATGTGCAACTCCATATCATCAAGAAAATGGCATCCCCCATGTAAAGTGTTAGCAGATGATATCGTGTGCTAGAATGTCTTGATTTTAAACCCTTTTCTGATATCTTATATCTAAAGTGATACAGGTCAATGATTAAGAATATATTACACCTTTGAACATAAGTACAAGTTATATTCTCGGGTTAAATCTCCTTTAAGTAGCATCGGGAAAAAATTATGAAGCTATAAAACGGGATGAGAGCAATGATGTACATGTAGAGCGAAGCAAAGTGCTGAAGGTTTTTGTTTTTTGTTTTGTTTTGTTTTGTTTTGTTTTCATTTGTTGTTGTTCTTTTTTAATATGAAAGAAAGGTAAACCAAAGATGGACTCGTATGAAAAAAGGGACTTCAATTCGATGCGAAATGATATAATTTTCTAACACAGGAGTCTGTTATGACCTATAAAGACATTTTTACCTTGTCGAATAAAATTTGAATTAACTTTAAAAAGACGAAGGTATTGCCACATTTATTTTTTTCAGTCCTCACTATGTGGAATCAATTAACTATATTCAATTATGTAAGAATGTTTACACATTCACAACAATGCGAACACTGTGGCGCGAACACTATATGATGTGCTGTACCGTGCCAAACTATGTCACAAGTCATGTTGGTGAAAAAATGTATTGATTACCCGTTTTTATAGCCACACTGCTACACAGCTTTAAAGAGAAGGTCGAGTTCTCCGAAAGTTGAAAAATAATTTGTGAGCTTTCCCACTCATTTTATGTCACTTTGGAAGAACATCATAATAGAAATGTCCCCTGAAAAGGATTGCTCTCCAATTGCCCTCATATTCTAAAAAGCTGAAGTGTTCGGGCCGAACATTCATACCACTGACATGTGGGTGCAGTGACTGCAGTCCCATATACCTATTTTTGTGCGCAGTGCATGTGCTTTTCAGCGAGATTTGGATCAATTTCTTATCATTTTGATGATTCCATTATACATCAATTCTTATGTAGACATGATCAACCATTCCCAGTAGCTTTGAGACAGTTTCTTTCACAATGTAATCGCATGACCAGAACTCATCTTTATCTTTAAAACAGTGTAACCATGGTGTTTTTACATAAAATGTTCCAAATCCTCTCTGTTCTTATAATTCTGATGACACTGTGTTGTTCTGAAAGGGATCCACATAAACCGACTTATTGTCTGTTAGCTTTGTATTATTCATACTTCCCAAATTCATTGACTAAACTGAATTCAAATGATTTAATGTTTTATACTTTCTCTAAATTTTCAAAGAATCCGTCTGTCAAGTTTTAGATTAACTTCTTTAATGATCCCTCACATTTTTGTACTGTCTCGTTTTTAATTTGGGCGGTCTTTGTAATGGAATTATTGAATTTATTCATTTTTTCTGTTTCACATATGTATTTCATGTATTGTTTAATGGGAATACTTTTTTTTGTTGTTGTTGTTGTTTACCGGGAACAGACGTCCTGTAGACAGACATCACCTTTTTCCCTCCACAGTTGTGATACTGGTCTCCTGTACAAGGCATATCGCAGAGGGAGCTATCGACATAAGAAAGGAACTGCGACGTGGAAGAAACATCGGTGCAGTAGCACTCGTGTCCACGGCTCAGCGCTGCATAGGTAAATACCTGAAATGTAACGAGTTCAAAGATGACCTTCAAAGAATATTGATGAAAAAAACGTTGCAATATTAAGATTAGAAATTCTTTAATATACAAAAAGATTATTTTAAAAATCCATTTTTTAGCCTGAACAACTCGGAAAGCAACTTTTGTTTATATGATATCTTAATTAAGTTATTTTCTTTCTTTTTTCAGAGAGCTTCATGTTGTTGGTTTGAGTCCAACCCTTTCGATAAGATTCAGAAATCTATTTTGTAAAAACCTGTACCTACGCCGTCTAATTTTTCAGTGATATGTAATATGAATTACATAAATATTTTTTAATGTAAATTGATGAAAAAGGCTTTAAGTCTCTTTAATTTTAATTTTATTTTAACAGCGTTAATCCAAAGCCTAAGGAATATTTTGTATCACCAATGTGTAATGCTTATTTCAAACTCACCAACTGAATGCAACTATCGAGGCAGGCCTCTATCGTCATCTTATCTGCTCTCTCTTGTAGGACAAGCTCTCCAGTAATGACCTTACTTATTACTTCCGGTTCCGGTCTTTTCACGCATGCGCGGTAAACGCCCGGACTGTCCATCGTATCCCACGTCAGCCATGTTTTATTCAAAGCTGGAAATGGCAGAACAGAAATTGCACAACCGATATTTATGATAGGTTACAGACACAGTTCACTACCAACAAGAAAATAAGTTCCGCAGCAGGGGCGGATATAGTCAACACCATGACAATGTTTTCACTGTGGTCACTTTGGGTGTGCCCACACACTGTAGATCTCTCTAAGGTCACAGTGTGGCCCACTAGGTCACAAGTATCGTAAAATCAGTGTGTGCACAGTGTAGTCACATAGTCAACACCATGACAATGCCACAGTTTTCTCTGTGGTTACTTTGGTGTGAAAACACACTGTAGATCTCTCTATGGCCACAGTGTGTCGCATTGTGTCAAAGGTATTGTGAATACAGGGTAAATAATAATAATAATAATAATAATAATAATAATAATAATAATAATAATAATAATAATAATAATAATAATAATAATAATAATAATAATAATAATAATAATAATAATAATAATAATAATAATAATAATAATAATAATAATAATAATAATAATAATAATAATGGCTACTTATATAGCGCTCATATCCATCACGCAGTGACGCTCATGGCGCTCAGACATTATTACCCTGGTTATAGCCGAGCCGCCAAAGTAACTAGCGCTCAAGCATATCAGGTACCCATTTACACCTGGGTGGAGAGTGGCAAATGTAGATTAGAGTCTTGCCAAAGGACCTTAGTGTAAATATAGTGTAATCGCACAGCCATGAGAGTTTTTAAAAAAAAAGTTTCAATCCTCTTTGTAAATGTCTTGATCAATTTTCTCTCGGCCTATCTGGTCAGAAATCGTCGATAATTTGAAAGTAGTACATTGAATTATGTGTAATCAAATACTGGTAAACAGTTTGTGTGAGCTCGTCTTGCCGACCCCCCCCCCCCCCCCCCCCCCCCCTTCTCTCTCTCTCTCTCTCCCTCTCTCCGTGCCATCAACAATGCTCTACGCCATTGGAATCTACGGCCCAGTATAATATATTTTGTATACAATATGATGAATAGAGAAATTAATCATAGACAACATGATTACTCACACTAAATACACACAAACCCTGTCCCTTGAAAAAAAAGTCAGCACCCAACAAGAAAAAATAATTTAAAAATAAGCATTTTTTTTTTAATGGTGTTAAAACCCATGTCACCATTCGGATTATCACTGACAGTATGGATTCAACGTTATTTACTAGTAAATATATGAGGACATATAGCGTTTATGATATAAATTAAGTCTTTTAGAAGGTTATACTAACATGAAACGTATTCTTCTTGTTGTTTTGCTTTCTTTTCTTCTTCGTCATCTGCAGCTTCGTCGCTGATCCCTTCGACGTTGAGTCTATATATGTCCTTTGGAAGCAGCGAACGTTTACCGAAGGGATCTTGCTTCAGGAGCGACCCACTGATATATCCCAGTAAGAAAAAGACTGTGACTGCCGCGACGACCTCCCGCAAACGAAAGTACCCAAAACATCGGCGGCTGCACCGGAGACCCATGTCCTTGGCGCTGTTTACGATCTAAATTCAGAAAAACAAAATAATAAGAAAAGGGCTGATGATCAGTCCTAGCACTGTTTGAGATCTAATATGGAAAAAAAAGAATCATCTAAAGGATATGTGCTGATTATGAAATTGTATCAAGGGAATAAAGTTTAACAAACCGCGCTACTTGATATTGTATGGGATTCTCGGACAATTCCCCCTCCCCCCCCCCCCCCCCCCAACAATATGGACAATTATATCCGTCATGAAAATAATCTGTGTAATTGATTGGTCCAATGCGTGTCATGTGACAAAATACAATTCCCACTAGCCTCATGCAAATAAGCAAATTGCCATGGAGGGTAACATCTGATGTCACGATCCGTGAATAGTAGTACTATTCACGAATACTATTTACGGCGTATGACATCACCCATGAACAGCGCGTTCTACATTGTGACGACATTCATTTGCTCGTATCTATTGTTTAGGCACCGGTGCTAGATGATGTCATTATTACGCGTTTGATATCCGCGCAAATTCACCCCTTCTTCAAGCTGTTTGTGTACATACGTCTGGGTCTACCATGACCCTACGGTGCAGATGATCATAAGTAGATGAGTAGAACTAGGCTTTTGTTCAAGATGACGGATATAAACGAAATATATACTGCCTACATTCGAGTCTCTGGTTAAACTATGGCACCCTCAGTGACGTGAAGACGACCATTTTCCTTCGGGGCTGAGCCCCTCATGAAAATAGTCTTGGTTCACGTCACCTCGGGGACCATATTTCCAACCATACCCTCTCATGACAGTATTTGTGCACTATAGTATACCCTTATCCCTAAGAGAATAACTGTCTGAATCTTAGATTCTTTCTAAGATTTTCATTTAGTCTGGGAGCCTGTCCCGAAATAGTCACCCCATTCTATCCATAAGATTAGACCCCGTAAAGTTACTTAAACCATCTAAGTCATTGACATAAGCGTTGTCAGCCTGACCATAGCCGCCGGGTTTAGCACCCCCCCCCCCCCCCGAGCCCCAAAAGAGACCCCAAAGTCGGGTCGATTTCACCCCATCTCCCTCATGCACTAAATTTTGTCAGTAGGAAGTGGTATGACTGGACATTACAAAACACAAACAAGTGACAAACATTTCCGTCTGGATGGGGTGTCAGACGGCCCTTAAAAATTGGGTTGAATTTTTCCCCTTGAAGCCCAGGGCCCAAATTCTCTCAGAAGGAAGAGCTATGTGGATGTACATTCCAAAAATATATAAACTGAGGGAATTGTCCATCGGGAAGGGGGTGTCAGACCCCCTGAAATGAAAACCCCAAAGTGCCCTTTGACAACGCTTTGCCCCCCCCCCGAAAAAAAAAACTACTCTGCATGTAAAGAAAAACCATTTCCTTACCTTCTGACTATAATAATTCAAACGCATTTTATTCAATTCACTTTAAATTTTCATAACATAATAATAATGATAATAGTGTAATAATCTACTTGAGGTGCAATTTGGTGTTAATTGGACAGTCTTTTGATTAATAAGTTATTAAATTGTGAAAAATGTATTGCTTTCTCAAAAGTAGCTAAAAATAATGTCAAGATTATGTAAACACACCCATTGTCCATCATCACCTGTTTAAAAAGGCATTAATAGAAGAGCTTTTCAGGTATCTGTGGTATGTGACTGCCAGGCTGTAATGTACTATTCATGTGTTAACAGACCGCTTCGGTAATGTATGCAAATTTTATACATACCTTTCACATAAAGGTTGTTCTTGACAACCTGAAAGCTTGCGTGAGGCTTGCCGGACATAGCAACAGATAATGTATGCAAACTGGATTCCAAGCATTCGGAGGCTCATTTATAAAAAGCAGGTTAATGGAATAGCTCGTCACTAGGTGCTCAGAGAATTATGTGTATAAATTTGTATAAATTTGTATACATTATAGAAGCGGTCTATTGCACAGATAGCAAGCAAGCTCCTCTAGTATGCCTTATCAGACGGTCAATGGTGTGTTTACATAATCCTGACAATATTTTGGGGCTACTTTCGGCTTCTTATACGATCACTGTCAAAATGTACTCTTAGTCAATCATTCCTTTCGTTTGGTTAGGATTAGGGTCTATAATGAATGCCATCCACATGCTTTCTTTAAAAATAAAATTAACCATCAAACTTTTTTCAAACCTTTTGTATATCGCGTTATCCCACATTCCCACACTACATGCATGAAACGAATTTCTTCTTGGTTTTATGAATTTACTCTTTGCGTTGTTTTTTTTTTTTTTTTTTTTACGAAACATGGTCCTAAAGGCCTGTCCGGCCCCGGGTTTCGGATGAACATCACCGGCACGCAAAAATTCTAACTGAAAAGCGGCAGTGTACGGTTAGAACACTATGGGATCCTCCTCTTTTGAAAGTGCTTTCTGGTGAGAGGTCCATGATGAGAAGGCTGCACAAAAGACTGTGCACTGCAATGCATCGAGACAATGAGATTCCATTATGTTGGAATATTATTGTGTTCAGGTTAATCCAGATAGGCACTGCACAATAGGTATTCATCTATATATACTGTTACTTCTTCTAGTACAAGTGCCGTCCTCTGGGTACAGTGTTATATTATTGTACTACATGCATTTTGCAGCGCTGTGTCCATTGTGTGAGACTCTTGAAAACAAACATTATGACTGGTTACTGAATAAGTAGTTAGTAAAAACAATCTTCCATGTGCAAGTAAAAATAGCATATTCTCCAAGTTATTAGCGAGTCCTGCCGCAGTGTTAGCCGGGGAGGGGGGGGGGGCACTCAGTATATAGAGTGCAGTGAAGAAGACCCCCATTTTTACACTAAAATTTCCGTTCCAAAGCATATAAAAAAAATTTCTTGTTGAGAAAAATAACAGAGAAAACCGTTCCAAAGCACCGCTTTTTTTTCATTCCGTCCGTTCCATTTCCCCCTTGAAAATAAAACTAGTTCCAAGGCATGCAGTTTTCACTCCCCCCCCCCCAAAAAAAAATTAAAAATACGTAGCATATTTTTATTGTAATCCATTTCCAAAGACCCCCTCTTTCCAAAATGTTAGTAGTTCCAAAGACCATCATTTTCATGATGCGCTAGTCCCGAAGCCCCCCCCCCTCATTTTTTGTCTTGCCAGTGACACATACCTACCACTTTGGGGTCGAGTGCCCCCCCCCCCCCGGGATATGTTAGCGCATAGCCCAACCAGCTGCATTTTCATGTATTACCATGGACCTATGTTACTCAGTTTTATAGGAAGAAACTAATTAGTATACCGAGTACTGCAGAATCCAACACTATCCAGAAACTGATACATTAAAATATGATATAGAATTATCAACACATCACTGGGTGATTTCAAGTTCGGTGTTGGTGATGGTGTTGGTTTTGAGAGCGTGATTTGGGCTGCTGATTCTAGCCCAAACACCGAATTCGGGTTTATAAGAATAATTCCAAACACATTATTGATAGCCCAACACCTAGTGACGTCAATCCCAGCACCAGCTTCATTTCAGGTTCGGTGTTGTGGCTGGTGCTAGTTTTGTCCCAACACCAACACCAGCTTTCAACACCGAACTTGAATTCACCCACTGACTGCAACTTGTCTAGTGAATTCTAGGTACTATTACAAAATAAATGGTAACAGTATGATTAAATAAGATAATATATAAAATCACCACCAAAAAAAACACAACAGCTCTTCTGGAAAGCATGCAAGCAAAAGCATGTGCACATGCTTGTTGCGCTCAATTCCATGTTGTTGAATGAAATGAGAGACGGATAATGATTATAAGAACATAAGAATATGTTAAAGCGCAATTCAGGATACTTACAGATAGCGAAAGTTTACCATCGACATGCGTAAAAAAAAAGATGTACAGGGTGTATACTGTGAAATATATGAACGTCCGATCAGCACGGCAGCACTTTCATCAATCTTAAAAGAAAACTTTGTCTTTTTTCCTAACGTGTTCTTGAAATAAGAAGAAAATACACTTGCGCTTACCTTTGATAAACTGTTCATGTTTGTCAATTGGATCGGAGGTATAAATCAAACAAGGATATTGTGTGTATGAGAAAGTGAACGCAGTCGTGGTTGTAGAAAGCATTCTTCAGAACGAACTCGGTTGATTGGGAAACTAATTCATTGATATGCAAATGAGGTAGAATCAATGTTGATCTTGCGAGGGCACAGAGACAATGCGCTTGTGAGGGGATGTAGCGATTGACGACGTGTTGTGAAGATCGTGTCTGAAAATGATGGGGGGGGGGGGGGTGAGGGAGAAATAGGGAGTGGGAGATAGAAGATAAAGATATTATCTTTAATATCTTTTTTTTCAGTGATAAAAAAAACACATATAAAAGAACAGTTGTATAAATTCTTTGTTCGTCCATGCATGAATGTATACATTTTTGCAGATAACGTAAAGGTATATTTCTAGTTGTATATCTGTATAGTTTCAAGTAAGCTGAGATTTTAAGTGAATTACAAGTACATATATCTGTAAATTCTTTTTTCTTCCATGATGAATGTACACATTTTTCCATATACGTTTAGATTTACTTGTAAGTTGTAAAAGTTTCTGTTTGTGATTTATTCATGATTGTAATGTTTCTATTTTTGTATATCTGTTGATTTCACTGAAAAGAAATGAATAAAAGAATTATTATGAAATAATCGAAATAACAAAAAATCTTAAGTCAAGTAAATCACAGGGTCACGGTAGAATCAGTGCTTTTCTCCTTAAACAAATCATACATTTTCTTGTTTCTCCTCTAACTCACATTTTTAATCTATCTATTAACACCGGGAAATGTCCTGAGTCTCTAAAAATTGCAAAGGTAAATCTCGTTTTCAAAAAAGACAACCCTCACGAAATAAGTAATTACAGGCCTATATCAATTCTTCCCAGCATATCAAACATCCTAGAAAAGATTATTACAAAAGGCTGTATAACTTTTTAGATACATTGCATTTTCTAAATATAAATCAATAAGGTTTCAGAAAAAGACATTCAACCGACCTAGCTTTAGTACAATTATATGATAAAATAACGAATGCCATGGCCAATAAAGAACATGTAATAGGAGTATTCATGGACTTATCTAAAGCCTTTGATACGCTTGACCACCATATTCTACTTTAAAAACTTCGCTCTTATGGAATTCGTGGAGTTGCCCTCTCCTGGTTTGAGAGATATTTATCTAATAGAAAACAATATGTAGTGTATAATGATGTTTCTTCAAATTTCCTACCAATCCAATGCGGTGTTCCACAAGGGTCAATACTAGGCCCTTTACTCTTTCTATTATATATTAATGATTTAACTAATACAACTCCTCTTTTATCTTTCATATTATTTGCAGATGACACAAACATTTTCTGTTCACATCATAACTTAAATACCCTAGTAAATACACTTAATAATGAGTTACCAAAGTTAACTTTGTGGTTTAAGTGCAATAAATTGTCCCTTGATTTAGATAAAACCAATTTCATGTATTTCAAGCACGTAAATTCTCATGTCATTGATTTTCCTTACAACATACTTATAGATAATGTACCTCTAGAAAGAAAGAGACAAACAAAATTTTTGGGTGTCATTATCGATGAAAATTTAAATTGGAATGAACATATACGTCATATAACTACTTCTAGTTCTAGGAATGTTGGTATACTTTATAAAGTAAAGAGATTTTCCCCTTGTAAAACGCTCATTATGATTTATAATTTATTGATATTACCATACATAACATATTGCAATTTAGTATGGGCCACCACCAACAAAACAAAAATCAACTCTATTTACTTATTGCAAAAGAAAGCCCTTCGCATATGTACCGGTTCACCATATTTATCTCACACCAGACCAATATTTTACCAACTGAAAACTCTAACAGTATTCGACATCAATTCACTACAAAGTTTACTGTTCATATTTAAGTATCTAAATGACTTGCTCCCTCTTTGATTTCAAAACTTTTATAATTTAAATAACACTATTCACTCCTACCGGCTACTCGCAATTCCTCCAATTTTCATCTAGTCAACCCAAAGTTACTGATTGCCCATAGATCAATAAGACACCATGGTCCAGACCTATGGAATTCTCTCCCAGAATTTATTAAATCCTGTTGTTCCCTTTACTCATTTAAAGCCAAAGTTAAAACGATGTTACTATCTGAATATACAAGGTAAAATTTCTGTGTCAACTCTTCATCATCATCATCATCATCATCATCATCACCGCTATCATCATCATCATCATCATTCCATCATCAACATCATCATTAATATGCTTTCAATTTAGGATTTCAATTATTTATCCATTCTGCTTATTTAAACAAATATATGTCTGGGGCTGCCATATTCTCAAGCAAATTGCTTATAATGGTAGTCCTTCTTCCGCAAATGACTTTATATTTGATGAATTACAATAATATGACAATTTATCATTTCGTGTTTGTTTTTGAAAAATGATTGTTACATATACTTGCTATTTATGATTTATTGTCAAAAAGTACTTTTGTATTTTATTTTATATATGTTACCGAAAAATGTTGTACTTATATGAATGCAGAAGAAAATAAATAAAATAAAATCAAAATCATTATGGCTGCGTTCATAATTATACACTGGCCCCTTAACCCGATTGTAATGCATGGAGGAGTCGTGGTATAGTGGTTCATTCACTTGACCCTTCATCAAAAGGTCGGGGTTCGAATCCCAGCCCGGCATTAACGTCCTTCGGCAAGGCATTATCCCATATTTGCTACTCTCTACCCGGGTGTAGATGGGTACAAGATATTTGTCGCTCGGCCATAAATGATCGGGGTAGTAATGTTGGAGTATCATGGCGTGACGGACATGAGCTCCATACGGGGTGGCCCAGAATGAATGCAACACATGAGATCTGCAATTTCAACGACATCATTGGCACACTGTCATTAGTTTTTGTTTTATTGGGTAGAACAATCTTTTCCGAGTAGAATGACACCAAGATCATCAAAAAATCGCCCTTTTTTAATGAAGATTTGATTTTATTATACAGATCTAGACCTAAATCCAGTAGGTAATTTCAAATTGTCCCCTTTTTTCTTTTTTTTTCTCCCCCCTTTTTTTTGGTGGGGTGTGGAATTGGGGGGGGGGGCTGCAGCCCCCAAGTACCCCCCCCCCCACCAGTACGCCAGTGCCTGCTTGAAGAAGCAAGCAGCAAGAAATTTTTTAAAAATCAGCTTTTTTGACAAACGCATGAATGCGCCCGCTATGAAAACGAAGACAACATGAACGAAAATTACTCGAGATTTCTCGAGAAACAAATCATATGTTGGGGCTATTTCAATTAGCATTTAAATTAGCATAAGCTTGATCATTAGAGTGAGAGGACGAAGAAAGAAAGGAAGAGAGTGAGAGAGGGAAGGGGGAGTAGATGCCTAATTGTTCGAGTTTTCATATTAGTCGGTGGAGACTAACAGGGTGGGGAAAAGGTAAGATATTGTGCTTGGATGTGCGGTATGTCTGTCTCTTTTTTTCCCCTTCTCTCTCTCATATTTAATTTTTCCCTTTTTTTTTTCTTTCTTTTCTTCTCCTTTTTTTCTTTATACATTTTTTTTCAGTGAAAAAAACACATATAAAAGGAATAGTCATATTTAAGGTATATTTTCATATTCTTTGTGCGTCCATGAATGTATACATTTTTACAGATAACGCAAAGGTATATTTTTGTTCAGTTGTATATATGTATAATTTCAAGTAAGCTGAGATATTAAGTGAATTACAAGTACATTTGTGTGTAAATTCTTCGTTCTTCCATGAATGGATACATTTTTCCATATATATGTATTTACTTGTAATTAATTGTATAAGTTTCTATTTATACTTTATTCATGATTGTAAGGTTTCTATTTTTGTATATCATTCTGTTGATTTCACTGAAAAGAAATGAATAAAAGAATACTTAAAACAAACAATATTCAAGTATATCAAAATGAATTACCAGTAGAATATCCTATAAAATTAATGTTTGAAATTTACTAGAATATTACACTATACAAATACATTCGCGTTCAACAAGTATATTAAATGTTCAAAATGTGCAGTTGCCATGGTAATGATTAACATAAGGTAATTGTTCAACATCATTATAATATAAAAATTAGTCTAATCTAAAATACGTTTTTGTATTTGACTACATTGATCTCTGGGGAACCTATAGGCCACCGAACACCTTATACGATCGGTCTGCGATCCAATTTGTGAAATAAATCGCTATGGCATTAAATATTGGCATTTTAACAAATGAAATCTACCTTATTCAGGTTCTGAAAAGTAACATGAATACTAAACATATGGTTTGGGTGAGCTGTCAGCTTTCTACAGGGAATAAGGGCAAAATCAGTTTCAAATCGTAGGCAGTCGTACGATTTTTTTTGACGTCACTACGACTCGGAGCCGATTTGGCCATTCCACCGACTAGAAAACTCGGCAAAGGCCCTATTATCGATTTTACTATCTGTATGACTATTCAAACCCTCAATCAAAAATATTTTTCGTTTTTAAATGATTTGTCAAATGATATTACATTTTCTTCTGAAATCGGATCGCAGACCGATCGTAAGATGTGCGGTGGCCTTTACTCGCTGGCATATTATTGCATGTGGCAATAATTCCTTTTTATGTATAGAAAGCTCATTTTCAGAAATAGGAAGGATTCTGGTTTTGTCCATTAAGAGAAAGGTGAGAATTAATTTGTGAGCTTTCTCAGTTTTTTTTTTTTTTTTTTGGGGGGGGGGGGTTTGGTGTCAGTTTTGAATAATATCATAAAAGAAATGTGTTCCTGAAAAGGGTTGCTCTTTAAATGCCCTCAAATTTGAAATATGACAAGAAACGGGGGAAATTTTCGTGCCATAATTATATGTTGAGTCCTATATACACATTTCCGTGTGTAGTGCATGCGACTTTCAGCAAAATATTTCGCTAATTTCTCATAGTTTTGATGATTATATCATTAAACCTTTCCCAAATGATTCCATCCGATTGGATTTGCTGTATGAATCAAATTACCATCTTTAAGAAATTATTACTATTATTATTATGGCGTCATGGATCACTAGTGGTTGACCAGTGGTCTCGGAACCGGGAGGTCCTGGTTCGACTAACAAAGTCGATACCTATAGTTCCCTCTTTTACTTTTTATATGCGTAGAACATGTAGGAATCCTCAGTTATTAAGTCTCTGGGATAGGAAGTTGCAGCAGTAAGGCTTTGCTTACATGTATAAGCATATATAGGTGAGATGCGTACAGCTAAAATAAGCAACAACATCACCTTTATACCTAATCATTATGTGAACATGTACATCTATCATCCCTTAAAAGGAAGCTTGAGCTATGGGATATAGGTAAAAAAATAATTTGTGAGCTTTCTCATTCTTTTTATGGTAGTTTGGAAGATTATCATGTCCCCTAAAGGATTGCTCTTCAAATACTCCCACATTCAAAATATGACAAGAAACAGCTTTAATGTTTGGGCCGAACATTTGTATGTAGTCCCACATTTCTGTGTGCAGTGCATGTTGTGACCCTCATCAGGACTGAGTCAATTTCTTGGCATTTTGGTGAGTCCAAAACCTTACAGCATACACCAATTCTTAATGTGCTGTATAATCAACCTTTCCATATTGCTTTGAGACAGTTTACTTCACAATTCAATCTCATGACCAAAACTCAACTTTATCTTTAATACTCGAGTGAACAGAATACGTTCAGACCTCTAAGCCCTACCTTATTCTCACCAAATCAATGAGCCCGGGTGCAGAGCTAAAAGCCAAGTCCCTCCTAGTCCTACGGACACTAATCGATACAGTTTTCTTTTCTTTTCCCCGTCCCTATAATCAATTCTCTCTATTGTACTCCATCCTTCTTTTATCTCTATACCTTTGCCTGTATAGTTCTACTATGGTATAACAGTACAATATTTTTACCCATTTGATGGCGGCAATATTGAGTCGTATTTTTACCCTCGGAATTCGAACACATTATTACGACGGTTAACCAGTGTCCGGTGTGAAGAAGAGGCCATTTTCATCAAGCTCATGTCGGCCTATGACTTTTCTTCGCTCTCTGTACCATCTTTGTTTTTGAAAAGAAAAACTTGCATCTTGGCTGTAACTTCTGGGAGTTGGTGCCAGTGCATGCAGCATATGGCGTGGATGATCATCATGTGTTTGAGTTAACTCTAGGTATACAGCTGAGGCAAAGCAGGGAAATTATTGGAACTTTCTAAGTCCTCTACGATCTTTGAACCATGATTTCTGCCGGCAAAGGGAAATCGGCCATTTCTAGTTCATTGACGAGAGATCGAATGTAAGTTTGTCTTAAATTGTCTCGTCTTTTTATTTTTGTTTTTTCGTTTTTTAACTTTACCTTTAACAAAAAATCATAAAGAGCTGGTGTATAAACGTAAAAACGCACCTCTCTTACCATGCTTACGTTGGGTCAAGGGGGTCGTAGACCTAATACCTCCTTGGTTGGGTCACTTGTTAATAGTGTAAGAGGTTAAATTTTGTTGTTCTCAGCTGTTTCCTTTCACATACAGCTGTTCCATACTCATCTCATGTCCATTTTCTTTTCATGCCCAGCTCATGACTCTTTTGTTCACCCTCCATTATTTATTATTCAGAACATTCATCCCTGCTCATACTCATCCCATATCATCTTCATTGGCTCACCTTTCATCCTTGGTTATTCTACTTTCCAGATTCTTCCATTCTCTGTACTTTTATTGGTTACTTGATATTTCATTTGCATGGATTTTAATTTATTTTGTAAAAGCATGGAAAGGGTAATTTGCTGTGCAGGCCAATAAATCAAAGCACCTCTGGACTTCTTCTTGTCGAAATCTTTATTTTGAGTACTTCTGTTACTACACTTAATTTAGGGGAATTTATTAGGTTCTTCGGATATTGATCTGGTGCTGTCGCTAGCTGATTATTTTTGACTGAGTTTGATTGTATATGATTAATTGTGGGGTACGTGTTTCAGCCCGAACTTGTGAAGTGTTACAATAGCCTAAATAAATATGTATTGATATTAACAATGGTGATTAGAATGAGATGTGTATTCTGATTACTTTTTTTACCTTAGTACAGGATAAAAACATTCAAATAGAACCAAACGAAATTTTAAATGTGCCCAAGTGATACAACTTGGATGTTTCAAACATATACCCTTTTACAAACATAATAATTAAATGTGTAAGGATACTTTATGGGTTACACCCCCCCCCCCCCCAAAAAAAAAGTCATTCTTCTTTCAAAACAGTGTTGGCAGTTCTTCTTTTATGTTGTTGTTTGTTTGTTTTCAGTTGATTAACTTTGTATTTCGTAGTCGAGTGGTTTAAACACTTGACTGGAGATGCGTAGGTCATGGGTTCGATCCCCGGCACGGCAATTATGTACCGTGAGCAAGGCATTTTATCTGCATTGCTCCTCTCCACCCAGGTGTTAAATGGGTACCCGGTAGGATGCGAAAGTCACTGTTGATCTGCAAAGGGCGCCTGGCTGGAACGCTCCTCAGGGAGTGGAGAAGGTGCATGCACTGTATGCGGGCAAGCCATTGAATCCGATCACCGGGGTAATAAGAATGTGTGTAAAGCGCTTAGAGACGTCGTAGATGCATTGCTATACACCATACGATCGACTACGATCCGATTTTGGAAATAAATCGCAATAGAATTAAATATATGCATTTTAACAAATGAAATCTACCTAAGTAAAGTAAGGGCCAAATAAGTTTCAAATCGTAGACAATCGTATATTGCTCTGACGTCACTTCGATTCGGAGCCGATTTGCCCTTTCTTCCAACTAGAAGGCTCATTATAGGCCGTAATTTCGATTTTTATATCTATATGACTAGTCAGAACCCCAATCAAACATATTTTATGTGTTAACATGTTTATATCTATAATGCTATTACATTTTCTTCCAAAATCGGATCACAGACCGATCGTACAGTGTGCGATGACCTTTAGGCGCTATATAAATCCAGAATATTATTTTTATTATTAATAAATATCACTGAGCAAAGTATGAAGCAAGAAATATTGAATTCGAACAGTGAATCATTTCTATTCTGCGTGGCTTTATCATTTCATACTTAAACATGATGGGGTATATGGTACAAATTATGTAGAACATTCAAGAATATGATAAATTGTTTCTCTTATTCAGACTCTGTCTCAAAGTATGGATCCCCCTCGGCGTCATCGTGATGGTGATTGTCGAAGTCCTGTTCGGGATGATGATCGTTGCCAAGCTACCCCTGGGCGTCGAACTTGGGAGCAGGTTTACCCGATGGTTGAAGGTTCCTGAGCCTACAACACCCCACCCTGTCTCGGGTAAGTGATACTAGTAAACCCTATTCTCTCTGAAATAAAAAAGAGTGAATTCTCATTCTAATTTCACTCACCCGAATGTCACGCCAGTGATCACTTGTTTAGGAGTGAATGTCAAGCGCTCTCTAAAAAAAAGAATGAAGTGAATTTTCATTCTCTTTTCACTCCCCGGGAGTCACTTTAACGATCACTTGTTTAGGACTGAATATCGAGTGAATACCAATTAGTGCTCTCGAAAAATAAAGGAGTGAATTTTTCATTCTATTTTCACTACATACTCACCAGGGGAGTCACGTCAATTAATAGTCCCTCGTTTTTTAAATTTTTTTTTCCATTTTTTTTTTTAAAAGAGAGTATCCTCGATTCCACAAATTAATAAAGGGAGTGGATGAGGGGGGCTGGAGCACGGGGAGGGGAGGGGGAGTAATAGGCGAAGTCCTTTTCGGAATGGTGATCGTTCCTAAGCTACCTCAATGGCAGTCGAGCTTGATGGGAGCAGGTTGATGAGATGGCCTCATGGGTGAAGGTTTCTGAGCCTACGCCCCCACATCCTGTATCGCGTAAGTTATTTCCCAGAACGGGCAGTTCTAGGATTTTGTTAGGGGGGGGGGGGGGAGACAATTTCCATAAAACATCTGATAAGCAATAAAAAAAGGGACCCTGACCACCGTGACCCCCCCCCCCCTTCCCCCCCCCCCCCCCCGTGACCCCTCCCTCGCCGAATCCTCTAATGAAAGCTATCCTCGGTCTCTTGTAACTGTACTTTTTTTTTCTCGATGGAAGTGAATGGACTGAACTCGAGCGTCAAAATTGTAACACATGTGGACATGAATTTGTATAATATCAAAGCTTTCCTTATATTAATTTGAACAAAATATGATTATTACATTGTTGTAATTATTATGGGCATCTGAATTAATAATAGTGAATGACTAGAATTTGTTACCAATCATCGGAGCCCTTGTTTTCGTCATCGGTTGCTTTTTTTAGTCTTTTTTTTTTTTAGTTTTGTTTTGTGTATTAATGGCAGAACTCATCATCGCAAGATTTATTCAGGAGGAATGGAAGGGGTGGGGGCGATGTCAGGGCATATTTCCCGACAAATTAGCCGAAATTACCCAAAAAGCAAAATTACACCCCTCCCCTCCCCCGCCCCTACCGGAATCTTTGGCATTAACACATTTAAAGGTGAAATTATCTTTATCTTAATTTCCTAACTTCATTCCATGATTTCTTTTGTTTTTCAGCATGTGATAAGATTGTCCTGCGGCCCTTCCAGTCGCTGTCCACCGTAGCTCTGGCCAGCTACCCCCAGTCTGGCAATGCTTGGACAAGGCATCTCATTGAGAAAGCTACAGGCATCTATACAGGCACGGCCTATTCTACAGAGAAGAAACACGCAAGGACACTTAGAAGTAAGTCTATACATCAGTCAAGAAAATGTCCCAAATAACCACCTGACCATTGGCAGATGAAGGATTACCCGCATGTAAGAGCGGCGAGGGGGCCGGGTTGTTCCCGAAGAAAATTATTTCGGAACCAACCCCCTTCCCCTGCGGGTCTTCCAGACTTGCTCAGTCGGGACGGATAGGGCGGGGGGCTGGAAATTTGTTTCAAGACTGTGAAATCTCCCCCTCCCCCCCCCCCCCCTATGTATACGGGACTATGACTGGATTTTAGGATGGAGCTCGATTTGATACCGCATTTCTTCTAATTAAACCTGTTGAAGATCTGTTAAAGAGAATTGATTTTAATTTGAAATATATATTTCTTATCACGATAGCTTTGTATATTTATTTTTTTCTCTCATTGAATTGCAGCTTTTCCAGGAAGTAAAGTAGATTACAGGTCGGGTCGAGTGATCTGTGTCAAGACACACCGATACGAACCGAAGCATATCGGAGAGTTCGAAGCCGCCATCTTGCTATTACGTCATCCGTACCAGTCGATCATTTCCGAAGCTTACCGACAGCACCTCCTGAAGCCGACAATGACCGAAGAAGAGAAGGATATTTTATTCAAGAGCCACAGTAAGATTATTTCGATCTCTGTAATGTTATCATCATTCTGTGGTAATATTGGTAATATAAAATGATAGAACCTTTATAGATACACATGAGAGCGGCAGATCAATTACTGGAGTGGACGGAAGGGGAGGTGACGAGGGAGGGGGTGGCATTCATGGCAGCGGGATTGGCACATCGGGGTGGCAACGTTGGGCTGTGATATGATCACCCAAGAGAACAAATCAAAGGGAAAGTCTACCTGATTACAAGTTGGTTTTAAAAGAAGCAGAAAACCCCGAGATCGGTGAAGGTTTGAGCAAAATCCGATAAGAAATAAGAAAGTTACTAATTTTTTAAAGTTGTAATCAGTCAAACACAAATATTCAGAATAATCAAACATGCATGTGAAATTTATGAAATATCTGTAATGAGGAAATGGGAGAGGTGCTCGCAACATACGTTACAGAATTGATTACAACTTGAAAAATTCATAACTCTCTTATAATCGGATTTTGCTCAAACTTTTACTAATCTGTTTCTCTCATTTTCTACCTTCACATCAACCAAGTAACAGAGTGGCCTTTCCCTTTAAGTGAAGCAATGCATCATTTTGAAGAAGAAAAAAATGCTGCGCCTTATTATTATCACAATTACTGTCATTTTTTTTATGAAGATTGCATTTAGGTCCATCTCAAGCTGACATTATATATTTTTCTTTTTTCTTTTTCATCAATTTTTGCGTTTCAAAACAGGATGGCGGGCTTTCGTCCAAAAGGAAAGTTTACGCTGGAGAAATATCGCCCTCAGATGGCTCGGGCTTTCCAGGAACACCTACGTCATCCATTATTCGGACTTGATCTCGCATCCGAATCAAACCCTCGAGAATCTGGTCCGGTATCTCAATATTCCGGTTCGGTTAGACAGAATGGAGTGCGCCCTCTCGCAGTACCCGCCCCTGTTGACGCCGGAAGAAAAAACAACAAAATTTCACCACAAAAGAGCCTATACGACCGAGAACCCTTATAATCAGGAGTTAGAGAGCACAATTTTGGAATATATTGTGGATGTGAATATTAGTTTGATGATAAACAGAAAGAAGCCGTTTCCGTCGAACTTCACTGTAGATTTGTACTAGTAAATTTGCTGCCTGACAAGACACCCAGAATATGAGGATCAAGAGAGGGCGCATGTCTTCATGTTTACAACAAAGCGTGAAAGATCTAGAGCACCAACTGGAATTCGAGAAACACATTCAAGAACACAATTTTCTTGCCCCTCCCGCTCTTTTTTTTTTTTTTTTTTGGGGGGGGGGGGGTTCTTAAAAAAAAAAGTTTTGAACAATCATGAGGTCATAAGAGACTGCTTCTATTCTTTTTTTTTTTCTTTCTTTCTTTTTGCTACTCTTGTAAATGTAATTATATAGAATAAGCAATATGGATAATCCAATTTAGCTGTCCTTTCTTCAGATGATAAATGGGTTATAACAGTGCCGCATCTACACAGGGGAAAAACTGGCCTGTGCCCCCCCCCCCCTTTTGAAACCCAACTGGCATACCTTATTTACACAATTAAAAAAAATGCCCCCCCCCCCTTATTGTGTACACTGAACATTCATCGTGCCCCCTTTTTTGAAAAATCCTGGATCCACCCCTTGGTTATAATATACTTAAAAGCTAGGTATGGAATAAAGGAGAGTGGAGAAAGGGAGAGGAAGAAAAAGAGCGACAGAAAGGGAGAGAGAGAGAGAGAGAGAGAGAGAGAGAGAGAGAGAGAAGGAAAAACTTTTTTACACAAGAATAACACTTGAGCAAGTTTTCCAACATCTGTGGTTACAAAATTGATTGATGCTGATGTTTGAATAAACCCACCCAAGAAAGCCAAATATATAATTAATAATTAACAGCAGTTACTATTATATCTATGCAACCTTCCAGTAAAGAAAGGGATTTTGTATACGGTACTCATTATATTCATATCATGTGATGTTTTTGTGCAAAGTTATGGCTTGTCTCGTGTTTGGTTTGTTATGCAATGTAAATTAAAGGAACCAATGTTTAGAAAAATCAACCATTGATATGACAAGTGTCAGTGTATCATTTTTTCCCCTTCTTTTTTTAAACATTATGTCCAACCGAAGTGTCATGTATTTCATGCTGGAATGCTTCTTTCGTCTTGGCCAAAAGAATTACCAGAGGCTCAACAGACATAGCAACAACTATGGATGCTAGTTGGACAATATCTATAAAGATGCTACAATAAATTTGTATAAAGATGCTACAATAAATTTGTATGTCTATTACATAATTCATTACATGTGGATCGTACAAGAAACATCTATAATTTGAATACATGAAAATTTATCCAATACCCCAGTTTATTTAAAGAGGACAAAAAACAAACAACCACAAGGGAAATGTCCAGGGCAGTCTCGCATGCATTACGCAATCATCGGGCAAAATTCACTTGGTGAAAAATCAGAGATTGGGCCACTTTAAGGGTGCTGCCCCTGAGCCCCCACCCCCATGTGGGCCAGCTAGGTACTCCATTTGTATAACTTAAACCCCTTCAACTAAGATTTATCGGACGATGAAGTTCATTTGAAATCAAGCTGCGTGTTTTAAAGAAGCAGAATATGTCTACATGAAATAATTGCCATTGTGGAAGTTCTGGGGTGTTGCCCCTCCATCAGACCCCTTGAAGATAATGATCTACTATACTTGAACAACTTGAAGTCTCCTTCCCCTAGGAATGATTCCTACCTAGTTTGGTTACAATCTACATGCAGCAGTAGGTTTTACAGATGAAGGATGTCAATTTGGTGTCACAGGCCCCTTAAGGGATATTTAGGTATTCTATATTTGCATTAACTTAGATCCCCTTCGCTCATGTTGCCCGAGGATGATGATTACCTAGTTTGGTTAGAAACCAACCATGCATTTAAAAATTATCACATTTTCACAATAGGGGCACTTTAGGGGTGCTACTCCTGAACCCCCTTGGGGGCAACATACCCTGTTTAAGAAACTGAGGTCTCCTTCCTCTGAGGATGATACCTACCAACTTTGCTTACAATCTTGCAACAGGGCTTAAAAAAGAAGCACAAATAAGTATAATGCCATTACTAGTGCTCTTGGGCGCACCACCCCTAATAGTTAATCCCCCCCCCCCTATATTGGTAGGTAACCCACCTGCATTGATTTAGATCCTCCTTGCCCAAAGATGATCCCTGCCAATTTTGGTTGAAATCCACCACCAGCAAAGTTTTGAGAAGTCAAATGCATGTGTACAATACATGTACATACTATTGGAATCAATCTGTTAATTTGAATGCAACAAAAAGTATATATATATATATATATATATATATATATATATATATATATATATATAAAACCAAATAAAATGTGGGATCAAATGAACTGCAATAAGAGAAAATCATATCCCAAACATTGTGTGTAAAATACTTTATTCCACAAAGTCCAGATCTCCACTACATGTATTGCCAAAAACAGTCACAAAAAATACACCTTTTTAATAATGAGAGCATTAAATAACACATGTGCAATTAGGTGTACACTAAATACAGCCAATGTGAGTACTTTAGCACTTTTCAATGTATTCATTATTTCATACAGAGTGCTTACTGCTTATGGTGCTCAGCACCTTGCAGAGATATGACAGGAGCTGAAAGCCAAACTTTACACTGAACTTCACATGGCTATATCTCCACACCTTGAAGGGAACCAATCACCAAAAAATATTTTGCTTTGCTTGAGGTTCCATGTACAGATACTATTATCTAGGTGACATATAACACTCATTAAACATGGTGTAGAGTAACACCAAATCTATATTTTACCAGTGTAACAGAGCCTGGTGTTATAATCAGTGTCAAGTACACGCGTATTGATAGTACATAATGACCTTGGAGAGACTGAACACTCATTTACACATGGTGCAAGTGACCATCAAATCCATCCATTTTCTACAAGTGTCTGGTGTTAGGACCTAGATGGGTGTCAGATAATAATATACCGGTACCTGGGGTGCTTGGGGTGGTATCTGAAAACGATTTTATCTTTTGTTGGCAAAGTGATATTAAATTTCATAACAAATCGAAATTAGGACAAGTCATTGGAGAGTGTCTGCGCAAAGCTGGCTGCGTTGGCATAAAGTTAAAAGAGACTTTTTTCGCAAGCACCAATGATAGATAAGTGTTTATTCCACACAATATCAGTTCGTTATGACAATTAAAATAGTTTTCAGAATACGGTCCCCGATATTATGATCAGGGCAACACTAAACATGGTTGTCTTCTTAGTAACACCAACATTGATATACGCAAGGTGTCAAGTATTATCTAATCACCTGTATTAGAAGCACATGGTTTCATTCTTAGTTCACGAACATGTATCACTGCACTGGTGTGAGGGGTATCAAATATCACCAGAAAAGTACATGGGTGCTTGGTTTATTAAACAACTTGATAACAGCTTTAGCCACTGTGGCGGTCATAAAATGGAGATATATGGAAAGCTTTGAAATAGCTAAAAGGAATATTCATTAATACCCTACAGAAACAGAAACCTTATACACCCACCAAAGCAAATGTGACAAAGAAAAGAAAATTTTTAACCAACCAATAAACCAGTTCGTAATTAGTACCAGGTACAAATGACCCGGATATGACCCCTATTTGTACGCGCACGCGCTTCTGTTTTGGTGGACGCGCTACTCGCGGTGCGTACAAAATGTCAGTGTATACAGGTCGATTGTACATGTACTCGGTACAAATGACCTTTACGTGCACATGTGCAAATTGCAATTACAAATTGGTTTATTGAAATTCACAATGGAAAATGCTAATATAGATGAAAATCATGAGATAGAAAAGTACAAACGAGTATTTCTAACAATTACAGATATCTGAAGAAAAAAAATTTACTACGTGTACCAAACAAATTAGCTTGTGCAATGTATGTGTAGTGTACAGAGTAGTAAAATGCTACACAACTAACCATGGTAAAGACGTGGTATACATTACAGACATGGTACAATGGTATCTCATTATAACAAATTTCTTGGGACAAAGGAAATTTCATTGTTATATATGGAAACCTTGTTGTATCAGGACTTTAAAAAACCCAAAACAATATAATACAAAGAAGTGAGACCTGGGGAGCGTTTCATGAAGTGTTTTGTCAGTGATTTTAACCAACTGTTATAAGCTACTGAAATCCTCCCATCTGATTGGCTGAGAGCAAATTTGTCGGTAAAAATCACTGACAAAACGCTTGATGAAACGCTCCCCAGGAATATTACCTTGTTATGTTGAAAGTAATAACAATTTCAAAATTCAGTTCAGAATTCACCAAACTGTAACTGTAATGTGTGCTGCTGAAGGCTTTGCTCTGTTTAACAAATCATGAAAAACACAACTAGGAGAGTGACTGTGAAAGCACAGCAAATCAAGTTTACAGAGGAGGATGATTGATTTGAAGAGATAACTAGACAGGCAACTGTTTCAATCGAGTCAGTATTTTTCCAAGCTCAGAAGGTGCTCATAATATGGGGGATAACAGTGGGTCTAATCTAGGCAAACAAAATATGTATTCTTTGAAATATTTACATACATGTTCTGAGCTGTGCAAAAATTGAGGGAATTGCTTTGTGTCTTATCAAAGGTGTACAATTACATTCTAATGATGAAAGTAACAGATTAAAACCCACTATACAACAAGCTTCTTCTTTACAACAACAACAAAAAAAGAAAAGAAAAAAAAACAAGAAAAAAAAAAAAGATGCTGTAATTCCAAAATCAGATATAAGGGCCCCGTCTTATAAAGAGTTGCGATTGATTCAAATCGATCGCAAGTCCTCCAATCATTTGCGAATTTCAAATCTCCTATCTATTAAGTACAGAGTTGTGATTGATATCTATTGCAAATCATTTGCGATCGATCGCAACTCTTTATGAGACGGGGCCCTGGGCCTAGCTCTACAATATGAATGTGTGAAAAATCAAGTCCGAAAAAGGAGGAATTTGTTTTGAAAATCCTCCCACCCCCCAAGAAAAAGCTTCGTGACATTAAAAGCTTATCTTCATCGCCATTAATTTCTGTACATGACTTGCATTACAGGCTGTCAAAACCAATATTTCTGCTCTAAATTTACAACAGAGAATCAACATAAAAGGCACACAACATTACTATCAAGCCCAACAGAATTTTTTTTTTTTAAACAAAGCTTGTATAATCCAAGTTTGTAATACATGTAAGGGGCCTACATATAAATGCATGCAGTGACTGCATTATATGCAAGCAATTGAAGCAAATTTGTTTGCTTCCAACTATTTTAAAATATTATCAGCCATGATTTTGAGAACTCCAGCAAAAAGAAGGTACATGTAATCATTTGTTCTTTTAGCCTAATGTATGGTCAAAAAACACTTGTCAACATAATTTGTTCATTTAGAACAAATATACAAATTTAACTGAAGTGCTGCAAGAAAATGCTTAGTATGCATAACAAACTAAAATACCATCAAGCAACAGAGAAAAACAAGTTATCCATTAATAACATAACAATTATGAACTACTGCGAAACCACAAATTTTCGCAAATTTCGCGATTGGTAGAGATTCGCGAAAGGTTCATGCCGCGAAAATAATCAAATCACAAATGAAACAACATAAAATTATTGCAATTCGCGAAAGGTTCTTGCTGCGAAATTGGCTGTCATTAAAAATTCATGAAATTTTTATGTCGCAAAATTTTCTCATTTTACAGTATACTTATATCATGAAGGTTTGTAGCTTCATGCTTATATCTTTATTTCCTATTTCAAAAATGGAAGAAGAAAAAAAAAAAAAAAGAGAATTTGCATATGTATCTGTATCTAGCTTTTGAAATAATATATGTATTCAGATTTTATGTTTTGAAAGAGTGCAATCACACATGCACATATATGTACACATATAGATAAAAACATAGAAGGAATGGTAGCAAACAAGTTTGAATGAACATATTGAAGAACAAAACAAAACAAAAAAATAGTATAAGTGATGGAAAAATAAACAAGAGGATGTAAAAGCAACGTTAAGGGTTGGAGAAAGAGAATCATACAAGAGAAATTTGGTCAGCCTGGTAGATTTTTTGGACATTTTGTTGTTGATCAAATCCGTCATCTGAATTTCATAAAAATCTTTTTAACACCATGAAGAAATGGGCGATGGGGAATGTTTTACCTTTTTTAAAATAGAAAAGGATAAACAAAATGGTCACACTAAATTTAAGATCAACGTTAATTGTTATTCTTACATAATTTATTTTGTGTGTGTATTTTCTTTTTTTTCTTTCTTTTTTTTACTGAAAAGGTTGCTCAGAAGCCTCCATTATATTGGGTTTTCAATTCCTGGTTCTATTTTTTTTTTTTTTAAAGCTACCATAGTTTACAAACATTGCTCCATTATTTGTTCCGTTCTAACACTATTTGCCTAACATGTGGGATTATCTTGAAGGACAACACAATTTCAAATGGAATAAGAGTAAGAATACAATAAAAACAAGAGGTTAAAAACATTTACAACAATATGCACACATTTGCCAAAATATGTTAGCAGCCACTAGGTAGACTTGGCAAAAGACAGTTCTAAAAAGATGCGTCACATTCTACCACAGCTGCCAAAGGCATAGAAAGAAAAGGAAAATGGAGAGAGAGAGAGAGAGAGAGAGAGAGAGAGAGAGAGAGAGAGGAACACGGGATATAGACATAATCTTCACAATGGGCAGCAAGAGAAAATATTATCCAGACCAAAATCTAAGTGAAAGTGGGGAGAAGTATCTCACATGGAAGTATCCTTTTTTTTTCTCCAAATTTAAGTATAAAACAAAATGAGGCACAATGTCATCAAATCGTAAAAAGGTTTGAAAATTCTTGACTCATCTGAATAACTGCCCATACCCCAAATCTTGTATGAATCAGCACATTACATCCTGTAAAATTATCATTACAAGAGATAAGGTGGAATAATTTAACCCTGTCTTAACTTTGAATCATATGCAACAAAGGTACATGTATTTCCAAGACACTTTGCCATCTACCTTTAATCGAACACTAAAGCAAATGTGATTTTGGCAAATAAACTCACCCAAATTCTAAGGAAAAGATAAAAAGTTCATCTCAATTTATTTTACTTACATAGTGCACTGTGAGGAGATACATTTGATTGTTGGAAATTTTCACGATTAGGTCTATCACAGTGGAATTATCACTAAATGCTGCCTCAAGACTTACATGTATTTACCTCCCTAGCACGCAAACTTATCAGTTTGTCCTCTTCATGTATGTATCACTTTGTCAGAGCCATAATGGCATAAAATTACAATAACACATCAGTCCTTCTACTTCTCAGCGGTTTCTTAGATTAAAACAAGGCATGTATCTTCCATGTGTTTTCATTAAAAATCAAAGTTAGCAACCTAATCTCCGCCATCATCCTGCTTGTGGTTCGGCGACGAGTTATCTCCATTGTAGGAGTGACGATCATCTGCAGGACTTCGGGAGCGTGAACGAGAACGGGAGCGCGACTTCTCGTAACGTGGGCTCCTGGATCGCGAGCGGTAGCGATCCCTGGAGCGGTCACGGGAACGGTCGCGGGATCGGTCACGGGATCTGTCACGGGATCGGTCATGGGAACGGGATCTACTCCTGTGATATCATGGAAAGACAAAGAGACAAGGAATAATAACACAAAAAGAACAATATTATGGTGGCATTTATGGCTTGATAGCTGGCTGAACCTATATGCAGTGAAATCAAATCTACTTTTATAGAATTTGCAAAGGAAAGGCAATTGTCATGATAAAACAGAGAGCACCAAACGAAAACCTAGCATTTATTTGCTGAGACAATCATAAAAGTCATTTGTAAAAAAAATTTGAAAATACAGCAACTGAACACACATTGAATAAGTTTATTCTTTTTCAGCACATGTACAGACCTTAACCCTTTCAGGACAGGAATTATTTAAGGGCTAAATTGATCACATTTTGTTCTTCAAATTGGCAATAATAATATTTTTCTTTTAGTGCTACATGGTTCTAACAAAATGCAATGTCTTTGAAAACAATATACATCATTAGAAACTTAGTAGAAAAGTTGAAAAAAATTGCCAATTTTGATAATAAATAGTGATTTTGAACCTCTCAATGTGTTGCCAATTTAGGGATTTTGAAGCTTATTCTCCTTTTTAGAATTCCTGGCATCAAACGCAATATGGTCAAGCAACAAAAATTGACATAGTGTGTGTAGAAATTTTTGCTCTTTCTACTCAAACATCTGGTGTATTTTTTAGAGCTCTGAATCAAAATTTATTGAGCCAAACCACATAATGTGGTCAATTGTCTTGAAAGGGTTAAAGACATAAAGATCATCACCCAGAAATAATACAAGTTCAAAAATAACTATCAACTTGCTATCTTGCTATTAACTTTGTGAAAAATTGTAAAAATCAGCTCAAATGCCAGTGAATTGTGTGCAGTCCTCTAACTACATATGCAGAGCTGCCAACCTCACTTGACCAAAAATCCTATGATTTTACCATAAAAATCCTATTTTCAGAAAAAAAATCCTATTCTTAACTGACATGTACTTTCCTACACAATATCTCAAGACATGTACTTTCCTACACAATATCTCAAGGATTGCGAATTTTGTTTATTTTATAGTAATTTATACATGTATACAAGTATGTAATTTATTTAGTGACTTAACTACATGTACAGTGTACATGTTATTGATGATGAATGATCCTATTCTAATAAGGGAACTTCACTTAACAATTACCTCATTTACTTTTGAGACCCTGGTGCCGCTGCTGCCGCTGTTGTTGCTGCTCCCTTACACTTTGTTAACAGTCTATCACTAAATTTCATTTCATAGCAGTTTTGTCCTTTAGACTGGCATGTTGCCTTCTGAGTGAGAATATCACTTAATGTTGCAGTACTCAAACTGGACCTAAACTCTGTCTTGCATACGCAATCATGTACAATGTCAATGAGAGATACATAAACACACGGAGACACATAGTTATTTTTTTGATAAATCGTATTTTATTGAGAAAAATCCTAGTGTCGTATTGTCACTGAAAAATCCTATGAAATAGGATAAAATCGTACTATTTGGCAGCTCTGCATATGTAATTCAGAATATATGAAAGTATGAGAGAAAATGGAACCCGTTTACTATCCTAAAAAAGAGAAAAAAGCTAGCTAGGCGAAAGGTATCACAATCGATCGCTAGTGCAAGTCGCTCGGATTCTTCGCTGCGCTGTAGTCACAAAAACCAAGCACCAGCGATTTTAGAGCAAGTTTCCAGCCTGTGAAGAAATAGGGATTCGTTCATTGTACGGTATTCTGTGATAGACCGTAAGAGTCCTTTAGGATTCGGTGGTACTCTATCCCGACATCAATGTTCAGTCGTAAATATCTTGATATATAAACGACCGACCAGCTTATAAAACTCAGGCAATTCCTGTCTGACCTAAAGGTTTGCAATTATGATTACTGATTACAGCATTAGCTGGAACATTGATTTTTTTTTTTCAATCCTGGGCAAAGTTAATCAATCCCTTTAAAGGCATTGATTAACTTTGCCCAGGATTGAAAAAAAAAAATCACTGTTCCAGCTAATGCTGTAATCATAATTGCAAACCTTTAGCTCAGACAGGAATCGCCTGAGTTTATAAGCTGATCGGTCGTTTATATATCAAGAGATTTACGATTAAACATTGATGTCGGGATAGAGTACCACCGAACCCTAAAAAACTCTTACGGTTGGCATACCTCGCTCTATCACAGAATACCATACGGGCTGGAAACCCGCTCTGAAATCGCCAAGCACTGGTGCTTGGTTTTTGTGACTGCAGCGCAGCGAAGAAGCCGAGCGACTTGCGCTAGCGATTGATCGCGATTTTCTCTTTTTTAGAATAGTAAATGGGTTCCATTTTCTCTCATACTTTCACATATCCTTAATTATATATGTAGTTAGAGGACTGCACACAATTCACTGGCATTTGAGCTGATTTTACAATTTTTCACAAAGTTAATCAATCACTTTAAGAAAAAGGCAGTATTACCTCTTATACACAGGTGACCGACGACGTGGTGACTTGCTACGAGAACGATAGCGTCGAGGGGATCTAAAAATTAAAATGTAAAAGAAATCAATAAATACTATATCAGAAATATTCAGTGTTCCAAAAGTATTATTGATTGATTTGATAAATGATGAGCCATTGCCAGTTTTTTTTAAAATGCCAAATACTGACCTCTGGATATTAATTACTGGATATGATAAATAATATTAAAATTTATCTCAAGTCTTTCTGATTTCAGTAAGAGCAATGTGAGGAATCTTGATTGCCTTGAGGCCAACCTCACAAATAAAATATTTCAAATGGAAAGCCTTTTTTATATGAAACTTGGACAGAATGCCATTCACAAAATCCCCAACCAAAAATAAACCTTCACTTTAAAGTGATGGCACCATCAGCGGCCAAGGGGCACCTTCTAAAATCTTACAAGGTGCAGAATTGTTGCTTACACTTTGCAATCTGTGCAAAATGAAACAAGTGAATGAGTAAATTACGCAATGCGTAATAAATGTCCCCGCCGGAAGTGCAGATCTGTGGAAATTAACTAGCCTGAACCTTAAAACTTCAGTGAAAAACTTTAGTGAATAAAATAATAATGTTACTGCATGCAAAAGAAGAGAATACCAACAATGCATGTATACAACTGAAATATAAAACATGAAAACATTATGAACCTTCAGCCATTTTGAATAAATTTGCATAAATTTGCATGAATAATGAATTTCAAAATTCTGTGTAGAAGTTTGGAAGCCCCCACCGAGCCCTATCAGATAAAACAATCGGAATCAAAATCCGATGTGAAATAGAGGAGAAGTAGCATTTTTCGTCAATTTTGAATAAATTTGCATAAATTTGCATAATTAATGAATTTCAAAATTCTGTGTAGAAGTTTGGAAGCCCCCACCGAGCCCTATCAGATAAAACAATCGGAATCAAAATCCGATGTGAAATAGAGGAGAAGTAGCATTTTTCGTCAATTTTGAATAAATTTGCATAATTAATGAATTTCGAAATTCTGTGTAGAAGTTTGGAAGCCCCCACCCAGCCCTATCAGATAAAACAATCGGAATCAAAATCCGATGTGAAATAGAGGAGAAGTAGCATTTTTCGTCACTTTTGAATAAATTTGCATAATTAATGAATTTCAAAATTCTGTGTAGAAGTTTGGAAGCCCCCACCCAGCCCTATCAGATAAAACAATCGGAATCAAAATCGGCCAAGAAATGACGGAGAAGTAGCATTTTCTAACATTTGAGCACACACGGACAGACGGACGGACGGACGGACGGACGGACACACACACACACACACGAACGGAGCCCGTTTCATAGTCCCCTCGCGAACTTCGTTCGGCGGGGACAATAATGTTTGATATTAGATCTACCAAAATAATCTATGTTTCTACAGGAGCAGCAACATTTTGGGCTATAAAAAAAAAAAAAATTAAATAAATAAATCTGATTTTTAAATTATTCATTTTCATATTATGATTTCTTTCCACCTCCACTTTTTAAAACTAAATCTGGGGTCAACTTACCTGCTACGGCTTCTGCTTCGACTATATTTGCTGCAAAGAGAACAACAAAAAAGAAATGTTAGCATGGTAAACACTCAAAATATCCCCTCTCCTCCTCAGTTCTGCACCTCAAAGTCTTGCATTCACAAGCTCGACTTGTGAGTCCTGTTCATGTTGGCAGCAAAAAGAAAATGAAGCAGTTGTCACAAATGACATGTAACCCCACATAGCTTTTATTACAGGGTATACAGTCATGTGAAAAGTAGGCTTTAGCTTCAGGATGCGAATCTAAGCTTTTATTTTAGTCCACACTATTGTCTTTAGAATTTGAGTTTGTTTTTAAAGTGGCATTAAAGTGGCATTAAACTGGTAGAACTTGAACAGCGCCATCTTACAGTGATTGCTAAATCAAGATTATAATTTGAAAATTATTTGCATTTTATTCTGAATTTTGACAACAACATGGATAACAGGCACATCTTATATTTCAAACTATTATTTTTGACGTGCCATGTGGGAAATTGCCTGCAGGTACATTCTAAGCTTCTACAAACTAGGATGTGGCATTATGGGAAAATGAGAGGCACATACACTTTTCAAATCCTGTTCAATGATGGCGCTATTTAGCAGCTTCAGTATACTGTCACTTTAAATGTAGAAAATGTAGCTAAAATCAACAGACTGGGATTCGCTTTTTTCATCTGATGGAACTCAAAACCTACATCAGTTTGTTAATTTTCCTTTATATACAATTGCTTTTTTCCTTTTAAATTCAGGCATACTATTTTTGTGAAAATCATGTAGAAATAATGCAAACCATTATTAATTTGCGATTTCATTTTTTCCCTCTCAAACAGCATGGATAATCCATGGTGGCAGTGCATTACTGTTCAGATTTCATCACAAGGAGAATGATGAGTTCTTTCTTTCATAAAGCAGAAGAATAAATAAAACACAATAAAGTTGACAATAAAAATCTGCCGAGGGCAGTGGAACCTTTTGTTTTGGAAGCCCAGAAGTTGGATGGTTGTGAAGGATGGAGAAGAGTTGGGCCAGTAGTGTTGTTTGGGCCAGTTGTTTGGGCCAGTTGATGTTGTTGGGGCCAGTAGTTGTTAGGGCCGGGATGAATAGAGTTGAGAGAGGTTGAAAGCTAGCTGGCTGAGTTGGGCTGAATCTGTGAAAGCTGATTGGCTAACACTTGGCCGACTCTTTATCCTGATTGGCTGGTGAGGTTGTAGCAGGATGGCAATAAGTGGAGGGGGCCAGCGTAGCAGTGAGTTGTGCTAGTTGGTAGCACAAATGCCTTTATCTCTCAATTTTGTGATTTGCATCTACAAAATGTCCTTAAAAAGTATGACTTTATAACCAAATTGCAGGAGGTTTTTATTAGAAAAAAAGAGGGACTTGGATGGTTGGGAGGTGCTGTAGTTGTTGTAGTTGTTTTGGATGTGTTGATAGCCTTCAGGAAGAAGAAACCCAGAGGCCTGATTGGGCAGATGTGATCATGTGATCGATGAGTCGTGGTGGTGGTGGTGATGAGGTAGGTTGAGGATGATGGTGGTGTTGAGGAGACAAATCCTGAAATAAGTGGCAGCAAAAACAGCATCATCACATCAGTCAATGACCCAAGGAGGAGAGGAAACTCAGGTTAAAGTTCAGACTCTTGCCCATAAGCTCAAATGTTTAATTTTCTTTTTTTAATAACTTTCAAAAACAATTCACCCGTTAAGGACTACTGCCTTCATTTTGCAATTCGGGCTCTGTAACCTTTGATTTTTAGTCCCCAAAATGAATACAAGATGCATGAGCAGAAACAGTACACATTTCTCTTCACACAATCACAATCTTTGTTCCTTTTATAAGCCCTTTGATGCCAAAAATTGTTAGACGGAAATTGAGCATTCAAATCTTTAAATTGGCAACATGTTGAAAAATTGAGGTCACTGCCTTTCCTTACAAATTGGCATTTAAAAAAAAAAATAAATAAATAATAAAAAAAAAATTCTGTCCGGTTGTATTCTTGTCAGACGTACTGACTTTTTTGTCACAAAATGTACCAGGAGCAAGGAAAGAAAAATACCAGCGTTGGCAATGTTGGGAAGAAACCTTGAATGGTTAGCCCTTAGAAAAAATAATTTCATGACTCATGCAATAAGTAAACTCGCTCTGTACTACACATGTACGTCTCCATGACATTCACACAGATTTGGTAGGGTTTTACCGATAGTTATTTACATGCGATTTAAAGAGAAGGATTGAGTTCTGGGAAAGGCCGAAAATAATTTGTGAGCTTTCTCATTATCTTTATGTAAGGTTGGAAGATTATCATAGTAGAAATATCCCCTGAAAAGGATTGCTCTTCAAATGCCCTCACATTCAAAATATGAAGAAACGGCTGAAATGTTCGGGCCAAACGTGTGTGTAGTCCCATATACACATTTCTGTGTGCAGTGCATTTCTTCTCATTTTGGTGATTCCAAAACCTTACGAACTATATAAATCAACCTTTCCCAATTGTATTGATACAGTTTCTTGGGCAATTTAATTGCATGACCACAACTCAACTTTATCTTTAACAACTATTACCTCACACTCACAAGGTTATGGCTTTTTGAAAGTTTAATACCTGATTTTTTTTTTTTTTTTTGCAATGTCGAAAATTGATCAACTATTTATTATCCCAACAAAATTGGCAGTAGTTTCAAGTTTAGGCTTTGTTAATTCATTCTGAGAAAATTAACATCCTTCGAAATATATAACAGCCTTTTACCTTTCTTCCATTATTAAAAGGCAATTGGGGGGGGGGGGGGGAGGGGGGTTTCAAAAATAACCTGAAAACTAATCATTTTATTCATCTCTCCCTACTTTAACCTGAGTTAACATTATTGCCGCACCCGAGAAAATAAAATTCAGTCAATATTTTGAGGCTTAAAAAAATAAAGCAAAAAACAAAGCACAGCACCAGTACTGAGCTGACAGTGCCACGATTCAATTCTTCTTTTGTTTACGGACTGTCTGTACATGTGTACACATGACTAGATGTACCTGTACATGTACATGCACATTGATGGAAAAATGTACCAGTTACTGAACTGTACAAGTAAATGTATGATGGGGGGACCTAAAGCTACGCACTTTGTTTCCAGCGGCTAAAAAGTCACCTTTTCAATGATTAATGTGAATTTCTTTCATATATCTTGGTTCTACACTCTTAAATCAAATCCCTGAGAAAATTACGACGGACAAATATCAATAACATTAATTTTCAAGCCGATGTCGATACCCATGTCGAATTTGGTCGAAAAAATGAAAGGGTCCTAAAGCTACGCACACGTAATAAATGAATGCAAATCTTGATTTTGAAGCTGACTAATGCGAATTTCACCCCGATTTCAAAATAGTGATAATATCACCAAAAATGAAGGAAAATTACTCATTCTTTTTGGCGAACGTAAATGATAATCTCGTTGCTCAGTCACACCAGAAGTTTGGCGCATTGAACGCGTCGTATTGCGCGTATTTGCGGGGTGCGTAGCTTTAGGACCTGCGCAGCTTTAGGACCCCTGACCATACATATTTACAGGTAAATTTCAGATACATGTGGTCGTTTTAGCAGCCATAGGGATTTCAAGTTATACCTTTTGCCCAAAGAAGGCTTTAATTTTGACAAAAGTTTTAGACCCCCCCCCCACAAAAAAAAAAAAAAAAAAAAAATCCCCCCTAAAACTATCAAATAATGAGCCCCCCCCAAAAAAAAAAAAAACCAAAAAAAAGTGAGAAATGAAATATAAGGAATAGAATGTCCTGACAGAAGAGGGTAAACAAACATTTTTAAAGGGAGAGTCCACCCTGGTACTGAGTTGATTTGAATAAAAGCAGAAAAGTGAGAGAAACAGATTAGTGCAAGTTTGAGAAAAATCTGATAAGAAATAGGAGAGTTAAGAATTTTTGAATCTTTAATCAATAAAACACAAATTGGCAACTCTGTGACATACATGTATCTTGTGATCCCCTCTCCCAATTGATCTACATGTACAGAAAATTTCACAGATTTTTTTTTTTTCTCAGTTACTGATAAAGGAATTGACTTGTTTCCCATAGGTTGTGTTTAAAAACATATTTGCAATGATTATATCTAGGGTGCAGGTATGACTAAATGTTTTCTTCAGAGAAAATGGAAATTAACACTCTTTCCAGTACACGGCAAATGGGAGAGGACCTTGCAAGATACGTCAAGGATTTGCCGAATTGTGTTTGATTGTACAATTTCAACAAATTAATAACTTTCTTATTTCTTAGTGGATTTCGCTCAAACTTTCATTGA
Organism: Heliocidaris tuberculata; assembly: GCA_025618425.1. NCBI lineage: Eukaryota > Metazoa > Echinodermata > Echinoidea > Camarodonta > Echinometridae > Heliocidaris > Heliocidaris tuberculata. Next base: position 18,570,054 of record CM046843.1, read on the forward strand.
TCTGTTCCTTTAAATTTCCACTTCTTTTCAAACCAAGTTGATATTAGGGTGGACCCCTTTAAAAGCCAAGTTGGGTAGAAATTTTCACTTTGCAAACTATTTTGGTTATTCAGTCAGACACTGGATTTGGCTACAAGGTATATATGGGATGTGGTTATGATACAAGAATAACCCCCAAAAATGCCAGGGGTCTGCATCCTTCCAATCAATGAATGGATCACGTCTATCACTGTAGGTCATACTCGTTAACCGTTTCAGACAGAGAATGCTCTCTTTGACAGGTTCTTTATTACAAAGGTTCCATTACTAAAGGGTTCATAACTTTAAAAAATGAAATAACACGTAAGTTATTCCCTTTTCATTCTCAGAATTACTGATAAATGAACCTGCAGTTCAGAGCACTGAACCTTCGCACATATGAACCTTCAGAAAAATGACCTTTAAAGACTTTAAAGACACATGGTCGGAGTACACTATGAGGTAGATATTGGATTCAGTACTGACGGGGTCCAAACTGAGCCAAGAAAGATCTTACCTTGATCGACCATATCGACCGTATCCGCCGCCGCCACCGCCGCCGCCGCCGCCCCCGCCGTACCGTGGCCTGTCAAACTCACGACCTCTAGGACGTCTGGACTTGCCATTTGACAACTCCACTCGGACACGCCTTCCACAGAGATACCTGATGGATGTTACAGATGAGAGATTGAAGGAGAAAGAGAGAGAGAGAGATGGAAAGAAATAAACGGGTGAGAGAGAAAGAAAGAGGGAGAGGGGGAATGAAAGGAAGATATAAGGTAGAGAGAGAGTGAGAGATGGAGAGAGAACACATACATTTTAAAACGGTCAGATTTACTGACACTTAATGTATTTATAAGCCACTGACAATTTCTTTTTTTTTACATCGGCTCTCTTTTCAGGCAATTTGCCTTGGGTCTTCATCGATGCAGTATTATGCAGCTGAAATTCAGTGGCACCTCAGACAAAACTTTATTCCCTTTTTAATATAGTCTAAATTTAGCACTTAAGTCAGAATCATACACAGACACTGAACATGCACACTGTCTATATTCGAAAATGGTTAAGTCATACTGACATTACAAGCCAGTGACAAAAGAAAGAAAAAAATTTCAGAGGCGTTTTTTATTTTTCAGATGATTTGCCTCGAGTCCCATATTCCACAGTATTCTGATGCACCTCTATTAACACACTTACTTCCCATCCATGCCTCTGGCAGAATCATAGGCGTCGCGACTGTCCAGAAACTCCACAAAGGCAAAGCCTGGAGGGTTCCTGGCGATCCACACATTGGTGATGGTGCCGTACTTGCTGAAAGCCTGTTCTATCTCGTGTTTCGCGGCCCCGCTTCCGAGGTCCCCGACATAGACCTTGCAGTCGAGGGGACCATGATCCCTGTAATGGGACGTCATGCTGCTGGTGTTGCTTTCTGTCTGAGCTGGAAGCCGAAGATTTACTTCTCTCTGTAAGCAAGGAGTGGAAAAATCGAAATGATTGAAAACAGAGAATTGACCCTTCAGAGAGAGTTTGCTTGGGTAGAATTTAGTCCTTTTCACAGCTTGTCAAAAGATAGGGAAACATAAAATTGATGAACTGGAACTATGTAACTTTTCAAAAGCGTATTAAACAAACTTAAAGTTTTTTTAGCTCAAATGTTCACTGGTTGAAGTTTATCCAATAAACTGAATTTTGACTTGGATTTTGATTTCAGGAGAGCAAAGTCAAGAGTCCAATTATCAAAACTCACTTAACTAAAAGAAATATCTGTAGTGTAAAATTGATTTTCATGGCAACTCTTCTTGGATTTGAAGCAGATATTTTAACATATTTCATTGTCTTTTCCTTTTTAGTTTTCCAAATATCTTTTGAGCTTTTCAGAGCTAAACTACTCGCAGCTCCATGTATTTTTTTCACTGTAACTCTGTAAGTCTTTGTAAGAGACTAGGAGTATCAAACGTGACTTTGGAAAAGCCTTCTTTCATGTTTTTTTTTTTACTTTGCTTTGGCATTACGCATAGCAGTCGCAGGCAGGCCAGGAAAGCTGTAAATTAGGGCTGAGGTCCCTGCATATTTATGACCGAATCATGACTCGTTTCCATTCCAACAGACTAAGTTAGAACATCCAAGTGATCCAACAAATATATCTAGTCTTTAACTACATGTACATATGTATAAACAAAAATAGTCATAGACCAAAGAAAAATTGCTGCAAGACAATTAAAAACTGTGGAGTCATGTTTTACTTGGTGTTCTAAAGAGGAAGTGCGCCTACCATGCCTACATCATTGGTCTGTTAATCCCCAAGAAAGTCCCAACTTAGAACAGAAGCAACTGCCAACTAACAGCAACAGGAGTAGTCTAGATCTACTTTCTCTTCCATATTGATAAACAGTGCGTATAAAAAAAGTACACCCAACTTTGGTACATGTAGCTTCGTATATAAAATTGACATATTCTGTTACCTGCAGATTTTATTTCATGGTAAAGAGTCACTAATATTCTGTCCATTGATACCTTATTCATAACTTTGCTGCCACAGATGACCAAACACCAGAGTTTTTAAAATATCATGTCAAAATCCCCTTGTACCAAGTTTGGGCTAAATCAAAGCATGCATGTCAAAAGCTATTCATGCAATCATACATTACTTGTTTCAGTTGAAAATGATTTGCTAAGTTTTTTCATTGATTTTGAGCATTTTTAGAAGCCAAACATTAACAAAAACTAAAAAAATACCTATTACAGCAAAATTTATGATACTCTTCTTGTCATAATGACACAAACTTGGCTTCCTCGTAGGAAATTCCTCCGCATCCCTTATTAACCCTTTCGAGACAATTGACCACATTTTGTGGTTGGGCTCAATAACTTTTGATTCAGAGCCCTGAAAAATATACCACATACATGAGTAGAAAGAGCAAAAATTTCTGCACACACCGTATCCATTTTTGTTACATGAAAATATTGCGTTTGATCCCAGGAATTTTAAAAAGGAGAATAAAATTTAAAATCCTTAAATTGGCAACACATTGAGAGGTTCAAAATCATTGTTTTTTATCAAAATTGGCAATTTTTACAACTTTTAGACAAAATTCCTAACCATGTATATTGTTTTCAAAGACATTACACCTTATTAGAACCATGTAGCAATAAAAGATAAATATTATTGTTGCCAATTTGAAGAACAAAATGTGATCAATTTAGTGCTTAAATAATTCCTGTCCTGAAAGGGTTAAGGTATAAAGCCTTTCATCATCGAGTTATTCACAGGGGATAAAAATGATCCCGAATGCCATCTTTATCATGAAAGTCTGCTGTAAATTATTTAAGTAGCTATGAACATCTTACTTTCTTACCTGTCATTAGTCTTTTAAGTTTGTAAACCATTGATATTGTGTGCTTTTAGAAATACATGTATGCAAGTGAGATGGAGCAACTAACAAATCTGGAGAGCATTTTGTGTCAAGAGGATATGATCATGATCATAAGACACAAAGTTTACAAGCTGGGCAAATTGAATTACATGTAACTTAAGATTTGCCTCGTAACACATGTTATGAGTTTAATTATGGCCCAAGTGGGCCCGCAGAAATTTTAGATACAATGAATGACATTGAATAAACACAAAGCACGAATCAGAAGTAATGTTTAAAAGGACTTTTGACTAAAGTAACACAGTCATGTGGTTCTGATCCACATTTTGTTGCCTTAATTAGCGAAAACTTGGAACAAGGAGATTTTGATGACTCTTTTTGAAAACCTTATAGGTCTACACTCAGTCATCCATGCAGTGAGAGCAACGTTTTGAATCAACAAGATATCGTTGGACAGAATATCACATGTACATGTAGAGTAGATGCTGCAGTGTGCCGCACACCGGCTACTGGCTGCACTTCGCAGCCTTTACTCTACTTACTCTTTACCATGAAATTCAATTTTCAAGGTCACACTCACAGAGGATGTAAACATTTTATACAAAGCCACCAAATTTGCCTTTGGCTTGGGTAGACGCACTCGCACTTTCAATGTATGCGAGGTTATTGGAGATAACCTCACACTCTGTACCTTCATGCCATGAGCAACTTGCCTCCCATAGCAAGTGTGTGATATCTTGCACATGTATGTGCAGCAGAGGAGCAAAGATCACCGACCAAAAAACAGCCTGAAAATTTCACTTGATCAAGTTCCTATCAAAGGATCTGGCATGAAATTAGATATTCTATCATTCTAAAATGTAGAGGGAAGTATTTTCTTAAAATTTTGCTGATTATATTGATGTTTTTACCTCTTCAACTTTGAGGTTGTGACAGGCCGAAATTGACACAGCTCCATATAGTGATGGTCCCATGAGTGGGGTAGAGTATACTATAGCACTCATAGGCCCTTGCCTACGTGGGACTGTGAATACATTCACTGTTCAATTGTTGCAGCAGTCAAAAACAGACAATAAAATTGCTCTAACTAAGCAAGATTTAATTTTCTTAAATTTGCTAGATTACCTGATTCAGGGACTCTTCAACTCTTACTTTGCCACAAATTTGGGGATTCAGAATTGAAAGTGAAATTTTAATTATTTTCCTCTCATGTATGAATGATCTAGACTGGAAAAAGGCCCGCTGATACACACAAAAGCTTTTGAAGCCTATTCACCCATAAAAGCTAGTCTGGAGTATACCCAGACGTTGTGTGTCCGGACAGGTTGGTTATCCGGACAGGTAATTTTTAAACAATAAATCAAACAACTTTTCATGCAAATCTTTCACAGGATAGGTTGAAAATAATGTGAATTGCAAATATTCACTGATCAGTAGAGGCGCACGGCCGATATTGGATACTGTCTCCCATTTGGGAGACTACCTCTAATTCTCTATTATTAGAGACTTATGTCAACATTTTTGATGGCCTATTTGGGAGTTGGAGACCAATTTTCTTTGTTTACATTTGCAGCAAAGGGATTACCCTGGCTCAAAATGAAAATGTGATAAGCAGATTCCTCGTGAAAAAGTACCCCTTATGACCGTCTACTTTAAAAATCCACAGTCTAATTTTGTTTCATAACATTTTTTGTTATGATCCACACACAAAACAAATGGACTTCAGATTTCTGAGGGGAAAAAATTTGGCAGAGAAAAAGTGTCTTGTAATTTTATTAGTGTTGTTTCTTTTGTCCTCTTGTTACAATGTTAGCAAAGTCTCCAACATCAGAGACTGTCTCCCAAGTGGGAGAGAGTCTCCCAAATCGCCCGTGCGCCCACTCATAGCGACTTTACTATACTTCGTGTGTAGACTCTAGGCAGTCATACACCTCAGCACTTTCAAAACACCACTGCACAAAATTCACCAACATTCACTCAAAATCAGCATTTAATTTACAAAAACCGACACCAACATATCCATGAAATACAATAAATTCAACTCACTGACATTGAAAAGGATAATTCTAAAAATGAAATCTGTAATTTACTGTCACTTCTGGCGAAACGGGGTAACGCAAGTCATTGTGTACATTTCCTGATTGCCGCGAGCGCCGACATCTCCCCCCAAAAATTTGGTCGTTAAAAATTCGGTCCCTATCGCACACACGTAAAAGTCCGGATTTTCCGTGTGCGCGATCGTAGAGGTTGATGTGCGGGCGTGATACCGAGTTTCTTTGTGGACAAAATTTTATTGGCCAAGTTTAGTGTAAAACATCGGTAGCATGAAAACAACATACAATCGCGAAAAAAATTGGCGGGGATTTCATAGGTTGTGGACCTGTGGACATGATTTTGACTTTGGATTTTGCTGGAAATATCAGAAGTTCTTTCTAAACAGCCATTTTAAGGTAGGAGTGAGATTTTAAAGAGCTGAATTTGAAAGGAAGTATTTGAAATATTTATCTTATTTTTTCCCCCATACCTTAACTTAAGTACATGCATATTTTTGCATTCGTCCCGCATAGTCAGGTAGTGCGTGGTCAATATGACCACTATAGTATAGTATTACGTGGTGTGCGTGCGCCTCTACTGCTGATTTTAGTGTCACTTGTTAAGTTGATGCATATTTTTCGTAAAATCTGATGGCACAATTGACAGGCTAACTTTTAAGTGTCAGGCCACACAACCCCCCTCCTAACTTAAATACAACTAGTCTACAAGTTTATCTTCAGATAAGCTTGTACATGTGTGTACTACTAGACTCTATATTACTAGATGAATCTAGGGCCTAGAGTATGTGCTCCTGTGGGCGGCCGGTCCCTTGTGAGCAGCCGGCGGTGAATAAAAAATGAAAAAAAAAATTTAAAAATTTGATATCCCTTCAAAAATTACCCTGGACAGTCTCAGGTAGGTTCTATTGCACCAAAAAACATACTCAGCCAAAGCAGTAAGTATCCTGAATCTCACTCAACATCATGAGAAATGTACGCCACCAGTCATCGACAAAAAAATTGCAGTTTCTTAACTTTTAAGTTAAGAGACTATGACATACTTAAACCAATACTTAAACTTTATTTGTTCAATTTGATGTGTAATTTGATGTTTATTTAAGAGAATGAAGTTGATGGTCCATGTTTTGCTTCAGAAATTTTTATTTACACTACCACAGGGAAAGCTGCATGGGGGTGGCCGCTCACCAGTGCCATTTTTCTGAGTGGGTCTGGTGAGCAGCCACCCTGTGTAAAACGTGTACAAAATGCAGGTTTTTGTAGGAAATTGTAGTCTGCTTTCATTTTTTGGTCATGGCGTTTGATAGATCATCATGTTTGACAGATTTTGAGGGTTTCAACAGAATATTATTAATTTTTATAAAGTATTGGAATGTAATGTATGAAATGTGATATTAATTTTCTTTCACTTAGTCACAAATATGATGCTGAATGCCCGACATATCATGGGCGGCCGCACACAGGACCCCTAGCACCGTTTTGAAAAATGGACACTACTGACCACGTTATTGGTCAATAATTTTAATTTTGCCTTCTATTTACTTTAGTAAGCAAGTATTTGGACTATGAATTGATTGTATTGAATTATGTGCGAGTCTTTGATTGATAAATCAGCAAATTCCCTTTAAGCGGCCGCACACCAGAGCCTTTACTCTCGGCCTACTTGATGGCAAAAAAATTTCATCAGAATTTCTTCAAGATAGTGCAAGTGCAATTACGTTTACAGTCATAAATATTTATCTCTTTCTTTTCTTGTTCACATGCCATATCAAGACCAAGTTTAGGCCAGCGTTGAAAATTTGAAATGGCATTTGCCATTGGCATTAAACACGCGTACACGCAACACACTGCACAACGTCAACGTCATTGACAATCAATGCCATGCCCAGGCCATAGCTTACATCATATGTATTCCCCGGCTTATTATCATAGATCATGATTATGTTCAGACATCCACAAGCACAACATCCAGACATCAACATCAACTACACAAATGCAGCCATTAGCGTTAACTTTTCAGTCAGAATACAATTATTCGTGACTCTATAGGTATTTGGTTATTCTGTTAATATGTTAATACAACTTAAGAAGAAGAAGATACAAGAAAAACAAGCAAAAACATTCAAAATTTACCCGATTTCAGCTTTTACGATATGGCCGTCGCTTTGTCAATCAAATATAGAGCGCCCTCTAAGTCATTTAATATATATATATATGCCCGCTCCTTGAATCAGGCGACCATACGTCCAACTGAAAACAAAAAAATATTTCTAAATTAAAAAAATCATGTAATACCATTCATTAAATAAATTTCATTTACTAAAATTGGAATCTATGGAGGAAGAAAATTGGTCTAAAATAGCCTTCTTTGCATCTTAAATAGCATGGGCCAAACTATTGAAATTTCGAAGTAATAATGCGAAATTTATTGCTTTCACAAGAGAATTCGAATACCGTACTTCCGGCGAAGAACATCGCTCAATTCAAAATGAATAAAGTACAAGTGCCAAGAAGTTCACAAGAGATTTCATATTTTTAAATGTTACAGCATGAAATAGAGGAGATATTCAGCTTTATCATGGTATAGGTCGCTATGCTTAGCAAGTTGTGTGGATCTTACTATTTAAACTTAAAGACGGCACATATTCTCGAAATACTACACTTCGCATGCACAATAGCCCGGGGGGGGGGGGGGTCTGTCCTCATTGTAAGGGGGGTATCAGGCGTGACCAGAGACTCGCCAAAAGCACCCTAAACAAGTATTAACGTGATGCAAAAAATACACCCTAAATAAGTATCATTACGTGTAATTTGCTACCCTAAGTAAGTAATCATTTTTTGTAAACCCCTAAGCAAGTAATAACCAGTTTTTCCTACCCCTAAGTAAATAACAACAATTTTTTATACCCTAAGCAAGTAAAAACATTTTACTTTCCTTGCATGAGGCCCTTGATCAGGCAGTCTAAATAATTTGTAAATTCTAACCCGGAAATTCTAATCATGATTACGGAACATTCATGAAACTTCCCTTCACATCACCGGGACTTCACATCAATCAACATCCATTTAATAATTACTCAAAAAAGACAGTTCTTAAGGGCCCGATGTTTTTTTTGTTGTTGTTGTTGTTGTTGTTGTTGTTGTTGTTGTTTGTTTGTTTGACGTATGGCCTGGGGATCGGGCTAACTCGGCACTAGGGCGAACTCGGCACTGCGAGGCGACTGTGTTTCAAGAGTTAAGTCCACGCTAACACCGTCTCAACACAAGTACTTTGCGAATATTCAACTCTGTGCGCGATTTCCCCCCAAGGCCGAGTTCGCCCTAGTGCCGAGTTAGCCCGCGAATAATGATCCAGTTTATGTTGATTTATGCAAAACAGGCTATGACGTCAGCTTCAGCTAAAAATGGTGATTTTAACTTGTTTTGGTGTTGAATGACCCTAAGTACGTAGGTTGATTTTTTATGACCCTAAATGCGTAAATCATCACTTTGAAAAAGATACCCTTTTTCTTGATTTTTGGTGATTTTGAGACCCTATTCACGTTACGTACGTAACGTGCCCGATCTTGAAAACAACCCTTTTTACGTGATTTTTTGGTCGCGCCTGATACCCGCCTTGCAATGAGGACAGACCCCCCCCCCCCCCCCCCCCTCGGGACAATAGCGCCAGTATCATGGAGCTTCGCGTAAGTCAATAATGAAGTCCTGAATAAAAGGTGTTATGAAAGTTCGCAAGACATTTCATATTCTTAGCTGATTACAGCATGAAATAGAGGAGATATTCAGCTTTATCATGGTATAGGTCGCTATGCTTAGCAATTGTGGATCTTACTGTTTTAACTTCAAGACGGCACATGTTCTCGAAATATTACACTTCGCATGAACAATATATAGAGCCTGTAGGGTATTGTGAAGTTCTGAAGAAAAAGTGTTATAAATGTTCGCAAGACATTTCATATCCTTAGCTGATTATATCATGAAATAGAAGAGATATTCAGCTTTATCATGGTATAGGTCACTAAGCTTAGCAAGTTGTGTGGATCTTAATGTTTAAACTTCAATACGGCACATATTCTCAAACATCGCATGAACAATATAGCGCCCGTATTGTGAAGCTTCGCGTAACTCAATAATGAAGTTCTGAAGAAAAAGTGTTATGAAAGTGCGCAAGACATTTCGTATTCTTAGCTGATTACAGCATGAAATAGAAAAAAATATTCAGCTTTATCATCATAGGTCGCTATGCTTAGCAATTGTGGATCTTACTGTTTTAACTTCAAGACGGCACATGTTCTCGAAATATTACACTTCGCATGAACAATATATAGAGCCCGTAGGGTATTGTGAAGTTCTGAAGAAAAAGTGTTATAAATGTTCGCAAGACATTTCATATTCTTAGCTGATTATATCATGAAATAGAAGAGATATTCAGCTTTATCATGGTATAGGTCACTAAGCTTAGCAAGTTGTGTGGATCTTAATGTTTAAACTTCAATACGGCACATATTCTCAAACATCGGATGAACAATATAGCGTCCGTATGGTATACTGTGAAGCTTCGCGTAACTCAATGAAGTTCTGAAGAAAAAGTGTTATGAAAGTGCGCAAGACATTTCTTATTCTTAGCTGATTACAGCATGAAATAGAAAAGATATTCAGCTTTATCCTGGTATAGGTCACTATGCTTAGCAAGTAGTGTGCATCTTACTGTTTAAACTTCCAGACGGCACATATTCTCAAAATATTACACTTCGCATGAACAATATAGCGCCCGTAGGGTATTGTGAAGTTCTGAAGAAAAAGTTTTATAAATGTTCGCAAGACATTTCATATTCTTAGCTGATTACATCATGAAATAGAGGAGATATTCAGCTTTATTATGATATAGGTCGCTTTGCTTAGCAAGTTGTGTGGATCTTACTGTTTTAACTTCAAGACGGCACATATTCTCAAAATATTACACTTCGCATGAACAATATCGCGCCCGTATGGTATTGTGGAGCTTCGCGTAACTCAATAATGAAGTTCTGAAGAAAAAGTGTTATGAAAGTTCGCAAGACATTTCGTATTCTTAGCTGATTACAGCATGAAATAGAGGAGATATTCAGCTTTATCATGGTATAGGTCACTATGCTTAGCAAGTTGTTTGGATCTTTCTGTTTAAACTTCAAAACGGCACATAGTCTCAAAATAGTACACTTCGCATGAACAATATAGCGCCCGTAGGTATATTGTGAAACTTCGCCTAACTCAATAATGAAGTTTTGAAGAAAAAGTGTTACAAATGTGCGCAAAACATTTCATATTCTTAGCTGATTACACCATGAAATAGAGGAGATATTCAGCTTTATCATGGTATAGGTCACTATGCTTAGCAAGTTGTGTGGACCTTACTATTTAAACTTCAATTGACAGCTCATATCCTTATATTGCACTCCGCATTAAAGCGCCCGTGCAGTGTATTATGGAGCTTCGCGTAACTCAATAATGAAGTTCTGAAGAAAAATTGTTATAAATGTTCGCAAGACATTTCATATTCTTAGCTGATTACTCATGAAATGTGTAATATGACGCCTTAAACTATGGAGGCCAAATAAGACAACTTTGTAGACTCAAACCTACGATTCAGAGTGTGAATACATTGGCATCATATTCAGATCTCAATACACTTCTTGGTGATAGATGGCGCTATCACCCATATCATTACATCCCCCTTTCTTCAGTTAGAAACCATTTGAAACAAATAAATATCGTAACACAATCAAATAACTTTACTAAGTCTTTCAAGGAGTCTCTGTTCATATATCTGTGTTCTGTGTTCACATGTCTTTCCTTTTTACAAGTGCTGCTATATAGTGTTGAGTTAGTAGGTTGTCATGACGATCCAAATAGAGAGGTAACTGCTTCTTTGGTATTTGCGATAACTTGCTTTATCAATATTTTCATGAGGATTCCAATTCCACGCGTTGATAATTTATCTTCTGAAGACTACGATGTTTTCACATTGATCCTTTTTACACTTTTCAAATCTCCTCACAGATCTTTCAATACTTCAATATTTCACTGCGCTTGAAGACATTGAAATCATAGATACTTTTGCTTGTTTCCCATTTTATACTGGTTTTCTGATAAACACAAACTAGAAACTTTCACGTGAAATAACACTGCTGTCGCGAAGTAAACACGAAACTACAAACTTTCCTGCGAATTCAACACTGCTTTCGCAAACTAAAACATGAATCATATTTACACACATCTCCATCTCCCGTTACAAATTCAGGCGATTTGGTGGTCGTCGATTTCTGCGAGGATAACGACGCTCTGTCACTTGGGCTGTCGCTGAAGTGTCAAGGAGGTCATCGTCGTCCATATCGAAGTCAAGCTCGTGGTGATTCGTCGCTAAGCGAAGGTGTCAGCGATTTCGACGGTAGCGAACTCCTCCCTCTCCTTCAACGACGAATGACCTGGGGTTGGCATCTACAGCTACCACAACAGCTGGTTTCTAATGAGTAGGCCTATCATTTCCTGCTTTCATCATTACAGGATCACCAGGGTTCAATGAGGGTAGCTGCTTAGCACCACGATCATAGTACTTCTTCTGGTTCTCTTTCAACTGCGTCTGCCTGGTGACAACACCCTTCTTGGTAGCAGGTTTCAACAGCTGACTGGAGGTCGGGATGGTGGGTCTCGTCCTCCTCCCCATCAGAATCTGTGCTGGTGATGGCAAACCATCACCTGGTGTATTTCTGTACTGCAGCAATGCTAGATGTGGATCCTCTCCTGCCTCTCTAGCCTTTTTCAACAGTTTCTTTACCACTTGCACTGCCCTCTCTGCTTTGCCATTTGATTGTGGGTAGTGCGGGGATGATGTTGTATGGACAAACCCGTACTGCCTGCTGAATGTACGGAATTCTGCACTAGAGAACTGCGGCCCATTATCAGTCACAAGGGTCTCTGGAATCCCATGTCTGGAAAACTGCTGCTTACAACAAGTAATGACAGCTGTACTTGTCGTCTTTGTGAGTTGGCTGATCTCAATAAAGTTTGACAAATAGTCTACAAGCACTAAGTATGTCTTGTTCTGCTCATAGAACAAATCTGCCCCAAGTTTCTGCCATGGTCGTTCTGGTACTCCATGACTCATTAATGGCTCCTTTGAAATGCAGTTTTGATGCCTACTGCAAATCTCACATCTGCTGACCATGTCGTGGATCTCAGCATTGATACCAGGCCAAAATATGACATCTCTGGCAAGTCTCTTTGTTTTCTCTATGTCTTGATGACCCCGGTGTAGCGTTGTTAACATCAACTTTCTCAATTTGGCTGGAATGATAACTTTACTTTGCTTGAAGAGCAAGTTTTCCTCAATGGTGATTTCATCTCTGTAATCCCAATACATGCAAACTTCAGGGTCAACATCAGAAAGATTTGCAGGCCAACCTTCTTGAACTACTGCTTTGAGTTTCTGCAGTACTCTATCACCATTTGTTTCTCTTTGCATCTCATCTACTCGCTCTGGCGTCATTGGCAGACAGTCTACCATGCAAATGACTACATCTTCTTGGTTGTCATCATTTTCAGCAAAGGGACTAAAATCTCTGCTTAGTGCGTCAGCAACATGCATCAGTGTTCCTTTTCTATACTGCAATGTCCGGTCGTACTTCTGTAGCTTCAGTAACATTCTCTGAAGTCGAGGTGGTGTATCGGCCAATGGCTTCTTAATGATTGTTTCAAGGGGTTTGTGGTCAGTTTCCACTACGAAATTTCTCATGAACACATATTGATGAAACCGTTCCACACCAAATACCACTGCAGCAAGCTCCTTTTCGATCTGAGTATAATTCTTCTCACTGTCTGTGAATGCTTTGGATGCGTATGCGACAGGCCGTTCATTTTGCAACAGCACTGCTCCCACACCATTCTTAGAAGCATCTACAATTACTACCACTGGTTCAGTCACACTGTAGTATTGAAGAACTGGTGCCTCTGTCACAAGCTTCTGGAGGGTTTCAAATGCACCATCCTGCTCAGGTAACCACTGCCAATCTGTCTCCTTCTCTAGTAACTTTCTGAGTGGTGCAGTAACATCTGAAAGATTTGGTATGAATTTAGCCAAATAGGTGATCATACCAAGATATCTTTGCAACTCTTTCTTGTTGGTTGGTTTCTGCATTCTTGTCACTGCTTCTACCTTTCTAGGATCAGGTTTCACGCCATCTCGTGTCAGGACATGTCCAATGTAGCTGACTTCAGTGACTTTCAGCTTACACTTCTCTCTGTACAGTTTTACATTGTGCTGTCTCAGCCTGTTCAGCACTGCTTCCAATCGAACGTCATGTTGCTGTTCTGTTTCTCCCCAGATTAGGATATCATCCATTCCCACTTCTATGCCTTCAAGGTCATCTAGCATCTGCATCATTACTCTCTGAAATATCTCTGGCGCACTCGTGATGCCAAATGGCATCCTCTTGTAGCGGTATCTGCCATAAGGACTGTTGAATGTACACAAGTCTGCGCTGGCATCATCTAGTCTCATTTGCCAATATCCAGCATTTGCATCCACTGTAGAGAAGAATTTGGCACCTGAGATCCTTGTCACCACTTCCTCAATTGTCTGCATTGGGAAGTGTTCTCTCTCTATTGCATCATTTAGGTCTCTCGGGTCAATGCATATCCGCACCTTGTCACTGTTTTTCTTTCTGACTGTGACCATGCAGTTCACCCACTTGCTTGGTTGCTCGACCTTTTCGACAACTCCTAGACTTTCCATTCGATCTAGTTCTTCCCTGACCTTTCACGCAATGCCACAGGGACACGTCTCGGGGGGTGAACCACTGGTTGGGCATCACTATTGACTTTGATGCTCTGCTCTCCTGGCATACAACCCAGTCCTTGAAAAACGTCCTCATATCTGGTCAGAACATCAGCTTGGATAGAATGGATCCGTTGGATTAAATTCAGCTCTCTGCATGCATTCAATCCCAGAACTGGTTGTACCTTCTGTTCGACCACTTGGAATTCGAGGTTGTAATACACATCTTTGTGCTCACAAAGGAGGTTTGTTTTTCCTTTGGGTGTGATCCTGTGTCCTGAGTACATCACTAGCCGAGCATGGGACCTAGTGAGAGGGGCTCTCAACTTCTCTTGTACAATTTGTGGAATAACATTGCACTGCGCCCCAGTATCCAACTTAAAACGCAGCTTTCTATCATTCACTTTCAGATCAATCATCCAGTCTCCATCATCATCTCCTGCATGGACAACCTCAACAAAGAATTCAGTATGCCCAGCTGGTTCACCTGTCATTTCATGAACTGATTTCTGTTGGCTTTTCATTTGCTTGGGTTGTTGGGACTTGCACATTCTGGCAAAATGATTTGACCTGTGGCACTTCCTACACTCTTGACCATATGCAGGACAAAGTTCTTTCTTCCACTCATGTTGTCTACCACAGAACTTACATGGATGTTTCACGTCTCTGTCACCTGTAGGCTTCTTCTGAATTGGTATGTCAGGAATCGGTGTCTGCTTCATTGCATGAACAGCTGGTTGCCATCAAGAATGCTCATGTTGGCCTTGGACAACTCAGATGCCCGGCAAGCTTTCACACATTTATCTAAGTCCAACTCAGTTTGTCTCAACAACCGTTCTCTTAGCACCGAGTTGTTGATTCCACAAATGATGCGATCTCTGATGAGCGAATCCTTTAAGTGCTGCCCCCTGCACCAAAATTGCAATTTGCAGCTAACACTTTTAGCTCTGTTAGAAATCCATCAAAAACTTCACCAGGCTCTTGACTTCTGGTGAAGAATTTGTAACGGTCCACTGTCTCATTTTTGGGAGGGTTACAATAGTCTTCAAAAGATGCAAGTACTTCTTTGAGGGTTTTATGATTATCTGCTGACAATAACGTGCTAAGCTCTCGACCCTTTTCACCTACTAAGTCCTTGAATAGCTTTATCTTTTTGCTTTCATTCTGATCATCCATGACCAAATCCAAGTACAATTCAAATTCTTCCTTCCATCTTTTCCATTCATGAGGAAGGTTACTGGCATCCAGATCGAGAGAGCGAGGGGGCTTGATATGATCCATCTTTCACAAGTTACCCAAAATCAATCTCATTCAGGTATGACGAACTTTACTGGATTTTTCAATCAGTTCCGCAGGTCACTCAGTTTCAATACAGCGTTAATTGAGCAATTTCACGCTGCAGTAGCCGGTCATTTCTGGACGTCGAGCTGCGGGGACCCATGCACGTAACGTTTAGTGCACGCAATACATCAGCATTCCACCGTCAATCGCACACCATTTCTGTCGATTTAACACCATTTCACAGCATACAGTTCATTTCAAATCATAATTATATGTCCTTGATTTACTTCTGACACCATGTAATATGACGCCTTAAACTATGGAGGCTAAATAAGACAACTTTGTAGACTCAAACTTACGATTCAGAGTGTGAATACATTGGCATCATATTCAGATCTCAATACACTTCTTGGTGATAGCTGGCGCTATCACCCATATCATTACAAAATGGAGGAGATATTCAGCTTTATCATGGTATAGGTCGCTATACTTAGCGTGATTTCTTTTGGGTTTTTTCGGACCCGGGCCCGTCACGCTTCGGTGACTCCGAGTGGTCGCTGGAGTGGTCGCCAAAGGTAGCTCAATTTCTCAATCCGAGGTCCGGCCGGGGACGTATATTTTTCCGCACGCGTTAACATCAACGCAAAACTCGGGCCAACAGGTTCTCGGGATCGCGCCATCACTCGACTTGACACATACAGTGCCGTTTAGCAGCTGCTTCGGCGAATTTGAAGAAGAAGAAAGGGGGGGGGGGGGGAATCATAAACATAGTCCAGAATCTAGACTACTACAGAATGTGTCAGAGACTGAGTCACGTCTTTTGGATGGTGACGTTAAAGTTCGGTCCCCAGAGGTAAATAATCATATCCGATTGATACACGTCTGTAAAAACCCAATTACACACACATACACACACCCCCAGGGGTATATATATATATATATATATATATATATATATATACACACATGTATGTATTATGTATGTATGTATGTGTGTATGCATGTATGTAGTATGCATAAGACAAGCACTAGCAAGTACTGTGAAATATAATTATATATTTTTCCATATAAATCTTTTACAAGTATAAATCATGTGATGGTGTTGTTTTGTACATGCATGTAATGTTATTTACTTGTTTGTGCACATAATGTACTTTCAATATTTGATTAACATATTCGTCAACCAATTCTTTCATGGATGAATTATAGATTGCATAATCATGATAATATCTCATTTAACCAATGTTAGTGCTGTTTTTCTTACATACATGTACGTTGTTTACTATTTTGTGCACATCGATGCTCATTTAATATTTGATTAACATTTTTCGTCAACCAGTTCTCTCATGGATGAATTATGAATTGCATAATGTATGTATATATGTATGTATTATGCCATAAGACAAGTACTAGCAAGTACTGATGAATATTATATATTTTTTTCATTTAAACCTTTTACATGTAAAAATCATGTGATGGTGCTTTTTTGTACATGCATGTATGTTGTTAACTAGTTTGAGCACATGATGTACATTCAATATTTGGTTAACATATTCGTCGACCAGTTCTTTCATGGATGAATTATAAATTGCATAATGCCTAGTTTAACCATTGATGGTGCTGTTTTGTACATACATTTATGTTGTTTACTAGTTTGCGCACATGTTGTACATTCAGTATTTGATTAACCTATTTGTCAACCAGTTCTTTCATGGATGAACTATAAATTGCATAATGCATATTGCCTAGTTTAACGAATGATGGTGCTGTTTTTACTTTTATACATCTTACGTCATTAGTTTACTGCACATGACCTGGTGGAATTGTTCGCTGGGTTTTTCCCACCATGAGATTTTAGGAATGAAAGAAAAAGCACAACGTTCACAATGTTGGGAAAAACCAAACATACATTTATGTTGTTTACTAGTTTGCGCACACGTTGTGCATTCAGTATTTGATTAACCTATTTGTCAACCAGTTCTTTCATGGATGAACTATAAATTGCATAATGCATATTGCCTAGTTTAACGAATGATGGTGCTGTTTTTACTTTTATACATCTTATGTCATTAGTTTACTGCACATGACCTGGTGGAATTGTTCGCTGGGTTTTTCCCACCATGGGATTTTAGGAATGAAAGAAAAAGCACAACGCTCACAATGTTGGGAAAAACCAAACAAGAAATATAGAAGAACTTAGCGTTCTGAATCATGCTGCGATTATTCACAATCATTACCATGACCAATGCCTTTCAGTCTTTCAAAAGAGGAATATTTACATGTACATTTCAAAAGAGATATTGTTGGGATCTACGAGCAGCGGCACATACGTAATGTATGTGCATAGAAACCCCTCGGGGGGGGGGGAGGGGGGACTTTTATTTAGGCGCCGGAAGTGGGGTGCGTTGGGAGGGGGAAGGGGGGAGTTCCTTTCCCCCTACATTCAATGGGGGGGGGGGGGGGGGATAGGGGTACAGAATCGATCCCCCAACAAATAAAACAAAATGACAAATCAGCATTAAAACCCATAAATATTCTCCTTCGGTACGGTTTATTAATAAACGTAACATTTTTAACATTTAGGATCCCTGTCGAGCATAAGCGCCAGGAACAAGGGAGGAAAATTGCTTGCTTAAATCATGTAGTGTCTTTTGATGACGAAATAGCATTTAAAAAATAAAGTGTCTTTACCTCACTCGTTCTCTCGTAAAATTTAGAATTTATTGGAATGGGTGGGAAGCAATTATCCGAATATTCGATTCAAGCTGGCCACAAAAACGTCTGCATTGAGATGACCCAGTACATCATTTACATAGATTTTTTTTTTTTTGAATTACACTTTCAAAAACAGTAATAATGACTGTATTTTTTTCCCCCTTTTTGCTTGCGAGCGATCGATTGCATAATTTAGAACCAGGATGTTTGATATTCGCCCCCTGAGCCCACTTTTAGAAACACTCCGTAGCCCCTGTGTGTATATGTGTACAAGTGTATGTAAGTGTATGCAAAGTGTTGGGGTGTGTGTGTCTTGTATGTGCTGTGTACGTTTGCTTGTGTGTTTGTCCCGGTTTGTCCCCCTTCCCACCTCCTTGGAATGGATTTACGCGCGCGCATACATGATCTCACCTGCGATCTTAATTCTCTAAAAATCCTCTGAAGTTATTCCCGTTTCTATGATATATGACATAATGGTGATTTATTTTGTATCGCGCTGGGTATGAATAGGAAATCAACATCCATTTCTTCCTTTTTTTCTAAATTTAATCATTTATTTAAAACTTTAGTCTTGAAGGAATATCTTTTTCCTGTATTCTTCAATAGTTCAAATTGATTTGTAAAAAAATCACCTATTTTCACGACCAATTGAAAATGTGACATAGTACCATTAAGGCCGCATCTCTTTTGTTCGCTGGGTTTTTCCCACCACGGGATGGCAGGAAAGAGCACCACGCTCACAATGTTGGGAAAACCCAACGAAGAAGTATAGAATAAGTGGGCGTTCTGAATCATGCTGCAATAATCAGAATCATCACAATGGCCACTGCTTTGCAACCTTTCGAAAGAGGCATATTTACATCTACATTTCAAAAGAGGTTTTGTTGGGATCACAAAATCTGGCAACTATAGTTTAAAAAGCAGTGTTGCATGATTGTCTCGAGACACGTCTACAGACGTCAATATGCTTCTCGCGTCTTGTCTCGTGTCACGGACGTGAAATGTCTTCTCTCTGTCTCCGTATCGGAGCCGATGTCTCGATATCTCGGCCCGAGAAATGGGCGAGATATCGGAAATAGGAGTGTTGTATGTCTCGAGACGTCAATATGCTTCTCGTGTCTCGTGTGTGTGCTTGTGTGCGTGTTTACGTTGATGTTCACTCGTGCGTAACAAGCTCTTCACACTAAATGATGAGCATGATGAATGCGTAGATTGATCTTTTACAGAACCCGCCAGGTGACATGAGAGAAGAAAAAAAATTCTCCACGTCAATATGCTTCTCGTGTCTCTTCTCGTGTGTGTGTGTGTGTGGGTGGGTGTGTGTGTGTGCGTGGGGGATGTACGTGTGCGCCCATTTAAAGCGATGACATAGGCATGAACTTTACATTCGGACCGATGACACACAGCGAACCGATGACGTCATCGGTTGGCAGACCTGCGCAGATAGACCCAAATTACATGCTTTTGCATATAGGGGTAGGTCATCAGTTAGTGTTACACTAACAAGTCGTCGGTTGTATAGTAACATTTCAGACGGGTCATCGGTTATGCGGTTGAATTCTACACACACAGGTCATCGGTTATGCGGTCAAATTCTAGGTTGTAAAAGATGTCATCGGTTAGGATGCGCGCACAAGTATGCGTGTGTGTGCGGATGCGTATGCGTGTTTTTGTGTGTATGCGTGTCGTGTGGGTGGTGGGGTGTGTGTATGCTGTGATATGGGTTAAGTAGGGGGACGGGGGGGGGAGGGGATGGAAGTAAGTGGAATAAGGAGTCTAGAGTAAGCATGAATTATGTTATAGAGTTTGATATTCATTGTGTGAGGTAAGGAGGGGGCATTTTTTTTCTTCTTCGTCTTCTTCTTTTTCATGATTACATTTCATTCAATGATATTTTTGTTGTGTATGCCTTGTTTCAATGATTTCATCGAGTGTAATTTGTTGTATACATTCAAGACGAATGTTATGTTATATATAGAAATTGAATAAAGATTACTGAAAAACAAAAAAAAGTAACACGGTCTTCACACTAAATGATGAATGCGTAGATTGATCTTTTACGGAGCCCGCCAGGTGACATGAGAGAAAAAAATTCTCCATGGATTATTGCGTTCCCTCTCAATATCATTGGTCCATTTCTCCATTTTAATACAAACTATACACATAATAGCAGAGCACGTGGCAAGGGAAGATGGAAGATTCAATCATTATTGAACCTATTATTAAACGAAATAATATTGCGAGGGAACGCAATAATCCATTGAGATTTTTTTTCCCCCTCATGTCACCTGGCGGGCTCCGTAATCTTTTCCTCATTTCCTCCTCATTTTTTTTTTCTTCATAATGGTTAGAATTTGCATAATTTGAAATGATTTTTCTTTATTTTGAACATAATTGGGCAATATATAAATCACTGGCATAGAATAGACCTGTTCCTAAATATATTCAAATTTTATGCATACTTGTAAAACAAAGGTTGTTCTTGACAACCTGAAAGCTTGTCAGAGGCTTGTCAGACATAGAAACAAGATCGATGTATGCAAACTGGATTCCAAGTATTGTAGTTCATTGATTAATAACAGGTTAATGGATACCTCATTACTAGGTCTCCAGGAACGAAACCATAAATTTGAATAACTTTGTGAACAGGTCTATTGCCCAAAGTTAATCGGACACAAAATTACCCTCGTTTTTGGCGAATTTTCACCCATTTCATTCAGTGTATTTGTGATACATTTTCTTACCCCTGGAAAGTGCCAGCGTGCCAGGGGCCATTCCCCTAGCCACCAACCAGCACTTTTTGGAAAATAAAGAATGAAGGCGATTACAACATGAGAGTGCAAATTCTTGTAAACCACTGCAAACTAATCCTGACATCTTTCAAGTCCTTTGATGGAATTTGTTTATCATTATTTATGTCAAGCTATGTTGGTTTGTTTTTTCGGGGGGGGGGGCCGCTTTCTTCATTTTTACTTTGCCGTCTTAATTATTATCGTCCTAACATACATGTAATTATGACGTGTACTGTACGGTTCTCATTTTGTTTGAATTGCTATTGGAGAGAGAGAGAGAGAGAGAGAGAGAGAGAGAGAAAAGGGGATGGAGGGGGGGGGGGGTACTGGTAGATAAAGATCTTTTTAATGATACGATAATGATTTGCTCATTTTCCCAATATAGGCTTTTACTTACAAGTTGTACTTACTAAGTCTTTATTATGACGGGAGACTGTCATCAAGCCATACTAAAATAACGGACGGCGACTTTGAGGATGTATTATTTGCATGATTTTACCTCTTGTAAGATGTTCTTTTATTCTGAATTTGTTAAACTGAGTTTCAGACTTCAATAAAATGGTGTGTTTTGACATATCTTGATTATGATTTCTGTCGAATATCATTTTGTATTTTTGAAAAGTGTCAATTGTTTTAGCCTTTACCCACCATTATTTTTTGGTAGTGTGTGACTCCAAATGTTCTTTTTGTTTTTTTCCCCCCACTTTGGTTTGGGGTAACCTCGCTAGTCATAAGGACCACTTATTCATAAGGACCGCTATCCATAACGCGTAAGTAAATGAATAGCGGTTTTGTATGAATAGCGGTCCTTCTAAATTGCGAGCAAACCATAGACAAATTACCCCGCTATTCATAAGGACCTCCATTCATAAGGACCACTATTCATTACTATTCATAAGGACCGCTATTCATAACGCGTGTTAAATGAATAGCGGTTTTCTACGAATAGCGGTCCTTATGAATAGAGAGCGGACCCCTTTGGTTTTATCTGTTTTTTTTTTTGTTTTTTTTTTTGTTTTTTTTAAAAATAAAATGGGAACATACTCGGAATGCTACGAGAAACGTATAACTATTGGAAGGGCGGGGGTATTCACCAGGCAGCCAAACAGGGTGAATGATCCTTTTATTGATTTAAAAAATTTTAAAAAATCACATCTGCTATTGCTTGCAATTCCCGTGCGTATACATGTAGTGAAAAGACTCGTTTTCTTTTTGTGCTTTGAGAGCCTGATTATCCATCCAAGACTCATAGTCTGGGAGCCTGTCCCGAAATAGTCACCCCATTTTACCCATAAGATTTGACCCCTTAAAGTTGCCTAGACCATCTAAGTCATTGACAAAAAGGTTGTTAGCCTGAACGTAGCCGCCGGGTTTAGCCCCCAGAGCCCGCAAAAGAGACCCCAAAGTCGGGTCGATTTCACCCCATCCCCCCATGCACCAAACTTTGTCAGTAGGAAGCAGTAAGACTGGACATTACAAAACACACAAAAACTGACAGAAATTTCCGTCGGGATGGGGTGTCAGACGGCCCCTAAAAATTGGGGTAAAATTTTCCCCTTGAAGCCCAGGGACCAAATTTTGTCAGAAGGAAGAGCTATACATGTACATTCCAAAAATATAAAAACTGACAAATTTGTCCATCGGGAAGGGTATGTCAGACCCCCTGAAATGAAAACCCCAAAATGCCCTTGGACGTTTTGCCCCCCAAAATGCTCTGTATGTAAAGAAAAACCATTTTCATACCTTCTGACTATGATAACTCAAAAGTGTTTTATTCATTTCAATTCAAACTTTCATAACATAATTTTGAGTATAATAGTCTTTTTGCGGTGCAATTTGGTGTTGATTGGTCTTTTGATTAATAAATTATGAAATTGTGAAAAATGTATTGCTTTCTCAAAAGTAGCCAAAAAATACTGTCAGGATTATGTAAACACACCCATTGTCCCTCTTCACCTGTTTGACAAGGCATAATAGAAGAGCTTTTCAGGTATCTGTGGTATGCCGTGTGACTTCCAGGCTGTACTATTCATGTGTTAATTGCACAGATACCAAGCAAGCTTCTCTATTATGCCTTGTCAGATCGACAATGGGTGTGTTTCTTCCTAATATTGGTCACAGCAGTGAAATATCTGGTGAAACACCTAATAAAGGTTGGTTTTAACTTGTCATTCGTGCATGCTTCAGTGCTGTGTGTTGCTGCTGTGAAATCTTTTCGCCGAATTTTCACAAACTTCACCCTCAAATTCCGTTGCTTATTGAGCTTTGGAAAGGTGAAGAAACTGATGTTGGGGTTCTTCGAAGTATTGTAACCCCCCCCCCCCCCCCCACAACGCAATTTCGTGGCATTTTGCCACAAAACGTAAAAATTCCCCCAAAAGAAAGCGACTCTCGTTGATGTTGTTGTTTTTACACACGATTTCAATATAGCGCGCGATATATGCACCGGATGAATTGACCTGGATGAATTATTGATCAACTCTACCCAGTGACGTCATAGCAGGTCAACCCCGCTTCGATGTTTATCGGTCTGTTTGGGAAATCTGGCTCAATAAGGGCAATAATCAAGGGTACATTTTATGCAAAAAAAAATCTATTTTATTTGCTAAAATAGATGAAACCTTTATTTCAATATGTTTATTATTCATTTACAAACCATATTCTTGCAATTGGGGGTCGGAAAAAAAAAATCAACATATGAGCTCAAGACGTATGGGACTGAAGTATCAGTTCGAACAATAGCAAACGTGTGAAATTTACGCGTATAACAGAAAATAAAATCACTCTCACTACAGTCCACTTACAGAAAACATATCACGGAGTTACCAGAATACAGCCTTGTCATACTTTCCAGAATACTCTTCAGATGTGATTCGATTTGATCAGATTCTATAAGATGAAAAGTCTCGGACGTCAAATCAACATAGCGCCATGAGGCATGACACATTTATGTGTACTTCATCATGTTTCCTTTTATATGTATCTCTCGTTTTCTATCTTTCCTTATGTATTTCTTTTCTTGTTTACTATCTATCTTTTCTTTTGAATTGTGACTTCTTTATTAAACTTCCTCTTTCTATTCATCCTTTCAATTTTTGTATTTTTTCTACTGTCTTCTCTTTGTATGTTTTCTTATGTATTTGTTTTGTACACTTCTTTAACATTCTCTTTCTATTCTTTCTTCCTTCTGTATTTCTTTTTTTTTTCCTCTATCGTTTTTTTTTCTTCCTCTATCGTTTTTTTCCACCTGTATATTTCTTTGTTTTTCCTTCTCTCATTTTATATCCTTTCTTGATATGTAAATCCAACCCCTGTACTGTGGCAGGGGACACCTTTTCATACCGCAGTGGGGGGGGGGGGGGGGATATTGAGGGCCTGCTTTCTGCGCCAATTTACGACCCAGCCCTACAATAGGGGGCTGGCCTCAGCCACTTTTTTAGGTGTTACAGGGGTCTTAGACATGCAGTTGGGTCTTTGGGATGTACCACAACAAGATGGAAGTGCAGCCATACCCATTGCTCCCTTGCATCCCGGGGAAGAGGAACCTGGCAATGTGGCCATCCCCTCGAGCGAAGTTATAAAGTATCCCTTTGAGCTTAGCCATGAAATGAGTATAATATATGACTGCAGTAAATACATTTTGTTGAGGTCTAGTCAGAATATAGGCAGTACACTAGTGACACAGAAAAAAAATATCTGGAGAACTTGCAAATATCCTACTTTCATCCTACTTTCTGTGTCCTAAATCCTGCTTTTCTCCTACTATTTCCGAAATTTTTATCCTACTTTTTATCTTGAAAGTGCTTGAAAGCTTGTCAACTTGTAAGTACATGTTTGTTATGTAAAACACCGAAAGATATCATGTGGAAAATAGAGAAACCTTGAAACATATACAAATAAAAACCTCCCTATAGGACCTATAGCAGGGTCGGCAATTCAGGGGGGACGGGGGACGCCTCTCCCTGGAATTATTCGAAGGGTTTGTCCCCTCCACCCCCCTCGAAAATGAGAAATACCCGATTTTTTTTGTGTGTGTAATTGGTGTTTTAACGCGTGAATTTGCCTGTGTGATCAAAAGTGCTCTAAAAAGCCGTTCCAAAATCGCAAAATTGTCACCCTTGGTCGCAAAATAATGAACATAATTAACTGAGGAATGCGCCGAAATTGACATTTTTTTAATACTGCGAAATGCTAAATCTTCTTCTTTTCAATTTTTTTTTTTTTTTTTTTTTGGGGGGGGGGGGGGGATGAACCTTCACTATCACCACTAATTCTACCACAGATGGCAGTCATGATATTAGCGTGATTTGGATGATTTAAAAGTGATTTGGAGTCTCGGTTCAAATGTATTTTCTCCAAATAACATTTTATTTATTTTATGTTCACCTTGCAAATTTTTGCTTCCTTCCAAGTTTCATACAATGCCCATAGAACATTATCTTTAACATAATTTTTATGTTATTTGTGGTCAGTGGCGTAATGAGGAAAACTGAGGGGTCGAGCCTGTAAGAATTGGAATATAAGCACCAAGAAATCGAGAAAAAAAAAAAAAAACTACTCCTTATCCATAGCCACCTTACCCTTAAAAAAAAAAAGACGCCATAAATTTGCATTCTAGCGACGTCCATATAGTGAATTATTATTATTCGAGCGAGAATGTAAGTTTTATACAGTTTGCAACTTTGCATTTAGATCATTTTTTATCACATGCAAAGGGAAATCAAGGTCTGATCTCGATATCCACCCATTTTCTCTCTTCGCTTAATGGGATAGGCAGCCTCAATATGCAATTAGACTATTTTTAACGACTTTCCAAATTTTACAAGGGGGCACGTCCCTTATAACATTTTCCAGGGAGAGACACCCATCCCTCTTGAATCACCAAGCCTGTATTTTGAAGAAATGGTCCTATTGCTTGTATCTATAGCTCTTTTTAACACACATTGGAATATCTACCTACAATTTACAGTTCTTCTACAGCATTTTAATGTTGGTTATGCATGTTATGAGAGGGAGAATAGGGACCCAGCTATGTATAGAAGATAATGTTTGATAAAACTACATTCTCGAGCACTGAATCCGTATCTAAATAGTGTGTTAAGCCAAGCCTTAATTCCTATTTTATTTCACAGATGTATAATTAGGAGATGCTGAGAAAATTCAGCCATTTAGACCTTGTACTCATGTAATCATAAAAAAATATTATTATGCTAGGCTACTTTAGAGGGTATGGATTTTATACTTTGGTATAGATTGCCCCCCCCCCCCCGAAAAGAAGACACATGCGCTCTGTTAACAATCAGTATTGCAACGCTATAATAAGCCCTAACATTATAAAATAATATATCATAATATATCAAAATAATGGCTTGCTTGAATAATTGCAACACAAATTTCTTCCCCCCCCCCCCCCAATTTTTGGTTCTGAAAATTTTATTTGGGCTGTAGCCCTAGTACGGCCTATATTATGAAACGCTAGGTCGGCCATTCTGGAGGACGCCTCTTCCTGGAAAATTTGAAGGGGCTGACCCTCCCCCCCCCCCCCCCCCCGAAGTAAGAATTTTTTTTTTTGGTTAATATGATTTAATGCTACCTAATCCCATTAATACAGAGAGCGAAAACAAATATGTGTATAGATCAAACAATGTTGTGATTATGTGATAAAAAGTGCTCTAAAATAAACAGTGCCATACTAAAAAATACAAAATTTGCAGAGCTCTATCAATTGAGAAAACAATTGAAAAATTAAAGGTAGGAGATAAGTTTTTGTGTACCAATCAGCAAATGATTATTACCACAAGTAAAATAAAGACTTACAAGATGAATGCGACTGCATCTCCTATATGCCTCCGCCTAAATTCAGTTGATGGCTCAAACTGTTCTTGAAATCTTGTGATAACCAGAATAAAAAGCCTCGAATTACATGTTGACCTCTTTGACATTTGACCTTACACCTTATAACCCAAAATTCTGATCACCTTTTCTCCTCCGAATACAAAATAAAATAGTTATAGATATGGTGATAACAAATGCAAAAAACATTAATTTCACATACACCTGTATAATGACCTTTATGACCTGTCACCTTTGACCTACGTGAACAAAAATGTAATTAGTTAGTCTCATTATGGTGATTTATACTAGTTCCAAGTTTGAAGTTAATGGATCAAATGGTTCTTGAGATATCACGTTAAGGCTAAAACCTGCAATTTCAGAATTGACCTCTATGACCTTTGACCTTTGACCTACGTATCCCAAAATCTAACCAGATCGTCTTTCTATGGTGATATATACTAATACCAAGTTTGAAGTTCATACCTCAAATGGTTCTTGAGATATCGCGTTAACAAGGCTAACACCTGAAATTTCAGAAATTGATCTGTGACCTTTGACATTTGACCTACGTACCCCAAAATCTAATCAGATCATCTTCCTATGGTGATACATACTAGCACTAAGTTTGAAGTTCATACCTCAAATGGTTCTTGAGTTATTGCTAGAACGAGGCCAACACCTGAAATTTCAGAAATTGGCCTCTGTGACCTTGACCTTTGACCTACGTACCCCAAATTCTAATCAAATCATCTTCCTATGGTGGTACATACTAGCACTAAGTTTGAAGTTCATACCTCAAATGGTTCTTGAGTTATCGCTAGAACGAGGCCAACACCTGAAATTTCAGAAATTGGCCTCTGTGACCTTGACCTTTGACCTACGTGCCCCAAAATCTAATCAGATCGTCTTCCTATGGTGATACATACTAGCACCATGTTTGAAGTTCATACCTCAAATGGTTCTTGAGTTATCGCTAGAACGAGGCCAACACCTGAAATTTCAGAAATTGGCCTCTGTGACCTTTACATTTGACCTACGTACCCCAAAATCTAATCAGATCGTCATCCTATGTGATACATACTAGCACTAAGTTTGAAGTTCATACCTCAAATGTTTCTTGAGTTATCGCTGGAACGAGCCTAACACCTGAAATTTCAGAATAATTGGCATGAATACCACCTTTTCAGAGCTATGCTGACCAGGCTTCTGGTCTCTTGCTCCAAGGCACATGAATGCTTTATTAATAATTCATGATGGATTGCCCTGGGCACTGCTAGTCTGAATTCATGGTAAAGGGTAAAATGCATGCACATGAAAAAACAGTAAGCACAATGTTTCCATGTGCTTGAATACACTACATTTCATTCCAGCTCACAATCATTTTCAAATTTTGTCTCACATATCACTAAATCATCATCATTATCATCATCATCATCACTGTCACTGTCATGATCATCATCATTATTATTAGCAGCAGCATTATCATCACCATCATAATCATCATCATCCTTATCATCATTGTTATCATTATCATCATAATCGTTATCATCATCATAATCATCACTATCATTGTCATCATTATCATCACTATCACTGTCATCATTATCATCACTATCATCTTCGTCATCATCATCATCATCATCAAGGACAACATCAATATTCCTATCCTTTGAATGACTTAAATCACTTCGCATTACTTTGATTGCTTCAAAATCCATTAAAATGACATCTCAGTGAAATGACTTTACACAGTTAATGCCAGAGGATGAATAAAGACTAGCTGTGATAATGGAATTCCTCATGAATCCTTACTATAATTTGGCTAAGCTCAGATCTCGTCTGTCTGTCTGTCCTTCCGTTTGTTTGACGGCGCTTTTCTCGGTGATTTTGCACTCAATCGAGCTGGGGTTTTTTGTAAACGTGGTTATATTGTTCCCAGATTGTCATGAAAGGGGTTGTTTGTGGTATTTTGGTCGCATTATTCAAAAGGTTTTTACAACTCGTAACTTTCTTTGGCAGGCCCCGAGTAAAGCTTCGAAGTTCCCGGTCCTTTCGACCCTTTTTCGGGTCAGCGAAATTACATAGGCATACATTTCACGTACGATGAATGAACCGTCGCGTCGCGCGTAGATCTACACTGCACTCAGCTCGGTCTTCATTCAGTGTGTTTCCGTCCAGTGAATCCATGTGGCATGGTTGTACATGTAACGTTAGATCTAATCTGAAAATTGTTCAACAGTCAGAAATTGCCGGCGCTAATGCACATCCCGCCTGAATCTAGAACTACAAGTACAGTACCACCTGAATTTCAGTCACATCGGACATCGGGAACGGCTCTATTTCGGCTTCGATGTCGACGTCGTCGATCTGACTCTCGATCTAGATTCGTCTTCGCAGTGTATCTATAACATACAAATTCATAGTGCTTTGTTTTCACATAACATGCCATCTCATATATTCTGATCCTATCTGTACACTGTGTTTTGCCTTCAAATGACACGTTTAAATTTTGTTTGACATGTGTTTTAGAACACTCTGTTGTATATATGTATATATATAAATGTTTATTAAGAATATAGACATGAATATAATAGAATAAAAATGGTTTATCGCTTAAACAACCAATACAGTGTATCTATAACAGACGTACAGAGTCCTTTCTTTTTACATTAAATAACATGCCATCTCAAAATCATGATCTTTTCATCTGTATACTCAGTAGCATATCTTGCCTTTACTGTTTAGCTGACGTGTTAATATTTTCTACATTGTGCTTTACATTTCTATCAGAAAAAAGACATAATCTAACGTATACACATGCCAATATTGTTATTTATTTGAATGAAACTGAATATTGTATTCTAATAAGTGAAGATGCCAATGTAACGTTTAAAAGATGCACAAGTTCCATAACATATACATTTTCAGTGCATGTTCTAAGATTTTTATCAATTCCTTCAATGCATAACTATAACCTACCAGGGGAAAAAAATATCGGAAACCTAAACATACCAGTGGAGGCCCTACAAATCTTATCACTTTTCATCACAACACCTAAACCCTCCCCCTCCCCCTCTCTCTCCTGTATTCTTTATAATTTCTATCTATCCCCCCTGCATGTCTATTTTTTTTTCTCTCTATCATTTTCCCACTGTCTATGAGTCTCTCTCATTTTTCCCACTGGCTGTTTCTCTCTCTCTCTTTCTCTCTCATTTTCCCCACCACTGTTTCCCACTGTATCCTTCTCTCTCTCTCGCTCCTTTCAACATTACACTATATATGATTGAGCAACCTTTAATTGAAGAAATACAAACAAATGCAATCTGCTGTACATTGTAGGGTACATGTACTTACACATTTATTTTTGACTTAATACATGTAATGATAACATTTCTATATTACGATAATTGCCTCTTGACTGATTACTAAATACACCGTGTTACAATACATTTTCTTTTCCATTCTATAGTTAGATTTTGATTTCACTCCGTAATGATATTTAAGTTCTTCCCCCAGTTTAACCCATGATGCTAATTAAATTGAACCTCCTATGTTTAAAGAGAAGTCTGCTATGAATCAATTGTTCAAATATATTTAATCAATAAACTACTTGCCTTTCAGTGTGAATGGGTACTTGGGCTGTCCATAGGAGAAGACCCCCCCCCCCCCCCCCCAATGGTGCCACGGGTAATTTATGCTAGTAAATAATAAAGCATTCAAACCCTGGCCATTGTCCAGGACCATTGTCTGGGTGTTAACCACACACTCTCATACACACCAATTGACCCCTGTGCAAAGTTAAAGTTTTGTACAGAGGGTTGAAAATAGAGCAAAATCTGAACCCTAACTTAAAAATTAATCTTGAATTTAATGAAACTGATTTATGCTTTCATTTTTAAATTACCTCCAACAAAATTGTACACTATTCAGCTATTGCTCATATCAATGTCAATGTTATCTGATATATAGTTTTTGAACTATTAAGGATCAAAAGTGGGAAATGTTTTTTGTAACACCTAGTAGCTATCCTTAGAAACAAAACAAAACATGACAGCAGCATAATGAATAGAAATAACTTGTTCCTTGATGATTTCGTGATTTTTAGGTCCTGAAATAATTTTTTTCTAGTCAATTTCTCATATTATTTGTAGATGACACAAACATTTTCTGTTCACATCATAACTTAAATACCCTAGTAAATACATTTAATAATGAGTTACCAAAGTTATCTTTGTGGGTTAAGTGCAATAAATTGTCCCTTAATTTAGATAAAACCAATTTCATGTATTTCAAGCACGTAAATGCTCATGTCATTAATTTTCCTTACAACATACTTATAGATAAAGTACCTCTAGAAAGAAAGAGACAAACAAAATTTTTGGGTGTCATTATCGATGAAAATTTAAATTGGAATGAACATATACGTCATATAACTACTTCTATTTCTAGGAATGTTGGTATACTTTATAAAGTAAAGAGATTTGTCCCTTGTAAAACGCTCATTATGCTTTATAATTAATTGATATTACCATATATAACATAGTGCAATTTAGTATGGGCCACCACCAACAAAACAAAAATCAACTCTATTTACTTATTGCAAAAGAAAGCCCTTCGCATATGTAGCGGTTCACCATATTTATCTCACACCAGACCAATAGTTTACCAACTGAAAACTCTAACAATATTCGACATCAATTCACTACAAAGTTTACTGTTCATATTTAAGTATCTAAATGACTTGCTCCCTCTTTCATTTCAAAACTTTTATAATTTAAATAACACTATTCACTCCTACCCTACTCGCAATTCTTCCAATTTTCATCTAGTCAACCCAAAGTTACTGACTGCCCATAGATCAATAAGATACCATGGTCCAGACCTATGGAATTCTCTCCCAGAATGATTAAATCCTGTTGTTCCCTTTACTCATTTAAAGCCAAAGTTAAAACGATGTTACTATCTGAATATACAAGGTAAAATTTCTGCCATCATCATTTCATCAACATCATCATCAATATGCTTTTAATCTAGGATTTCAATTATTTATCCATTTTACTTTTTTAAAACATGTTTTAGCTATTTCATAATATTTGTCTGGGGCTGCCATATTCTCAAGCAAATTGCTTATAATGGTAGTCCTTCTTCCGCAAATGACTTTATATTTGATGAATTACAAAAAAATTGACAATTTATCTTTTCGTGTTTGTTTTTGAAAAATGATTATTACACATACTTGCTATTTATGATTCATTTTCAAAAATTACTTTTGTATTTTATCTTATATATGTTACCGAAAAATGTTGTACTTATATGAATGCAGAAGAAAATAAATCAAATCAAATCAAATCATTGAAAATAAGCCCTAGCAATCTTGCAAGAGCCTCTTTATTATTTGTTGACTGCTCTGGGATTTGTATTCGGCTGTTGGCTGCTGTTTGCTCTAAATTTCTCAAAGTAATATATCTGGTCCTTTTCTATCCACAGAAATAATTCGAATCATTTACAAAACACTATTTTGCTACAGTATTCATTCAGTTTAATTTATGGACATTGCATGTTATTTATTTTTTATTTTTTGAAAGTGCCAAATAAAATAACAATAGTAAATAACTGCGCATGCCACCAGTAAAGGATGTCGACCCTCAGGATGGGATCTAGGAAGGCCGTGACAAGCCTGGACTCTGTTAATGAAATATGCATGCAAAAGATGAAACAGATCTATAGGTATGATAATAATAATAATAATACATAAGATTTCTATAGCGCCATTATCCATTTTGATTAAATGCTCAAGGCGCTTTACAACATTAAGAAAATTATACAAACATAACAAGAGAAAATATCTGTCTTCAAAACGCAAGACTGAACAAAAAGGATTCCAGGTTGCTTTGAAAGGAGTTGGAGTTCTTCAGCTCCTGAGGAAGTGAATTCCACAGGGCTGGTCAGGCATGAGCAAAAGCTCGTTCCCCCAAGATTTCTTAGAAAGCGGAACATGTAAAAGGTATAGAAAACAGTCTTGGCGCATTCAATACAACATGTTTATCTTATAACACTCATTTCTACCATGTCTATGGGCCTCTGTTACATAAAAATTAACAAATATAATGAAAGGGTTTACTCTCTTAATTCCCACAGTTTTGATACAAGAGACCACCAAGTGTTCACAAGCAATGGGATCATTCCTTTCTTTCCTCTTCACAGCATCCTCGTCCTCCTATACCCATCCTCCTCTTAGTCCTCCTCATACAAGTCTTCTTCGCACTGTGCCTGGTATTCCTCGTTCTCCTCCTCTTTCTCTTCCTCTTTAAGTAGAAAAAACAATGAGCAATGTAAGAATGCTATAAAAGAGTAATCTCAGTTGGCCCAGCTTCTATGCGCTTTATATAGCAGAAAAAGCTAACAGTGTAGTTTTGTTAAAGTTTCCAGAGAGAGAGAGAGAGAGAGAGAGCAGAAAAAGCTAAAAGTGTAGTTCTGTTAAAGTTTCCACAGAGACAGAGAGAGAGAGTCAGAGACAGAACTCCTAAGCTGGACGTCATGCAGAGAAGTTTCTTTTATAGTTTGGACGAGTGTGCTAAGGTGTAGACTGCTTATTAGCCTCCAATTGGTAAGTTTCTTTTGTTATAATAAATGCATTAAGGTTATAATGTTTTAGAAGAAATTTGAAGTATTTATAGAGGTGATGTTGGATTGTAATTTTGTGTACATTGTTAGTTGCAGGGGAACTGTTTGAATTTGGTTGGGATGATGAAATAAAGTGATTTCACATAAGCCAACACCAGGGGAGCGTTTCATCAAGCGTTTTGTCAGTGATTTTTACTGACAAATTTGCTCTCATCCAATCAGATGAAAGGATTTCAGTAGCGTATAACAGTTGTCGGTAAAAATCACTGACAAAACGCTTGATGAAAAGCTCCCCAGTTCCACGAATATATTTCTCTTGGAGTGTATTTAAGTTTGAAACTCCGACCTGTTTACCGAATGGTGCAGGACGGCAGTCACACTAATATTGCAAGGGTGAGATTTCCTTGCAGTTTTTTATGTATCTTTTTTTCTCTTCTTCTTTTTTCTTTTTTCTTTCACCACAGCTCTATCATGTCTATTGAATTTTCTAGAGCTGTTTTAGAGCATTCTGCTTGTGTGTGTTTGGCAAAGGGTCCACACTTTTCTTTTTTTCATGGGGATCTGGAGTGACGTTTTGGGGGTCAGAGTGAAATTAGTGGGGGAGGGGGGAGGGGGGAGGGGGGAGGGGGGAGGGGGTCCACATAGGCCCCACAGCTGCAGTCAGCAGGGCATAGTTTACACGTTAACGTTTATGGACTTTTTGAAATTCCTGCTCTATCTTGCAGTAAGCGCCATGTAGACAATGTGACTGGCATGAAATAGCCTCGTCAAACCCCATACACAAAAAATGGTCTAACCTGGCCCTTACGATTGGGGTTTGTGTGTATCAACAAAAGGGTGACTGCATCATAAGAGCACTTTAAAAAAAAGTTTATTATACAGCCCTAGAAAAAAAAATTATTAGACCAAGCTCCAGTTGTGTAGGGGTAATACATGTATATTACGCATACAAACGAACAACAAAAAAAAAAATTAATGACATTTTCACTGTTCCACCTTGAATGAATGACATATCCCAAAAATTCTACCTTGTTATTATAACATTTTATTTCCTTCTTACCACAGAAATGATATCATCAGTCTTGGTGTATTAATTTTTTCCATGGCTGTTAATGACAATTTTCAAGACTTGTGATATCGAAAGTTTCCATTTCGACATCAAAAGCCTGGTAAACATAGTAAATATGTTCTCCTTTAATGTATTCGAACTTATTTACGTTCTCTGCCCGGTTATTTTCTGTTCGCACCCATTTCCAGAGGCGGCGCAGGGGGGGGGGGGGCACAGTGCCCCCCCCACTTTTTTAAGTACCCCCAAAGTGCCCCTTTTTATCTATGAAAAGTGCCCCTTTTCATAGCTGACAAGTGCCCCTTTTTTCTTTCTAATAAGTGCCCTTTCACCTTCTGATAAGTGGCCATTTTAACCTCATACATGAGTGCCCCTTTTGAAATCCGATAAGTGCTTGTTTTCGTCTGATTAGTGCCCATTTTCCGTTCTAACAGTGCAATTTTCCCTTCTGATCAGTGCCCCATTTCACCCTTGATAAGTTAACCTTTTTAAGTGCCCCCTTTTACTTCTGATCAGTACTTCTCCTTTTCCTTTCTAATGTTATCATTTTCCCCTTTGATAAGTGCACCTTTTTACCTATATATCCCGATGTCGCTTACAAACTGTGCCCTAAAGTCCACAAAAGAGCCATATATCTAGCTCCCAATAATCAGGGAGGCTTCATATTAATACATGTAATAGATTCCCCTACTGATATCAGCACAAAGTGAGGCAGTGGAGTAGGTGGCAAGAGGGGCACAATGCCCTAAATTATACAATATCAATCATTGCCCCTAAATCATAAAAGGAATGAAGAGAAAAAAAAATCTAAATTTTTTCCAAAGCTCGCTCGCTCGCATTAACTATATAATCTTCTTATCATATTAGGGAAATCGCTGGGTATAATTAATCATTATTTGTATGAAGGGTTTTCAGGCGACCAGAAAAATTGGCGTATCTCATGGTTTGCGCAAAAGTTCCCGGATGACCGTGCAATATATCTCCATATCTCATGGTTTGGGGTGCGTGTGACGCGTAAAAAAGTGAATACGCGCTTAAATACGCAAAGGTTAAGACAATGGATGTATGCGCGTAGCTCTTGCAAAATGCTCGGGTAAGGACAAAAATGTTTTTCTACCTGTGTTTTATGTCGAAGTCAATACAAAAACATAAGGACATGTAATGGTGAAAATTGAGGAACTAGGTATCATACAATTAATAATAATAATATTGAATGGCTTTTCTTTCGTGGGACACAAGGATATATCGTACTCGCTTTGAAAATATTTCACTCGTCGTGCCGACTCGTGAAATATGCTCATAGCTCGTGCGATATATCCTTGTATCCCACTCAAGGCCATTCAATATTATATAAATACCATAGCCTCTAGCGTTAGAAAACAATCTTAAATTTTTTGCTCGCTCGCTTCGCTCGCTCGCAAATGAATAATCAGACCAACACACAAAATGCAAAAGTAGTTTTTATCTGGAACTATGTTAAGACAGAAACATTAATGTGTCGAAAATGATCCTCGATAGTGCCTTAGTCATATTGTAGTGGTATACCAAAAATGACTCAAAGTGGTATTTTCCGCCTTGTTTTCACCCTTTGTGGGTAGGTGCCCCTTTTTTGTTGGTGCCCCTCCCCCTACTTTGAAAGACGCTCCGCCGCCCCTGCCCATTTCGAATAATAACGTTAACGTAATAGAATCATCTATACGAAATCAGTTAAGCAGTTCAGAGAGCTGCGGAAATATTAGCGTGAATATCTAATTAGGAAATCTGATCAACAGCCATTAAAAAAATAATAGACCAAGAGTGATGATGTTATTTCCGGGGTTAGAATGAAATAAAATACCAAAATAGCAAGGTAGAATTTCTGCGATATGTTATTCATTCAAGGAGGTTCAGTGAATATGTCTTTTGTTAGTTTGTATGAGTCATAATTTTAATACCCCTATATAACTGGAGCTTGGTCTAATAATTTTTTTTCCAGAGCTGTATGTTGTACTTACTCTTTTCAAAGGTGGCAGAGGTGGCCTGGTATTTTTTGACCGCTCGAGAAGGTAACGTTTTCGCACGTTTGTCAGCAAATTCGCGAATATTAACATCTGCAAGAAATGTAAATTGGAATAAAAATTTTTAAAAAAGATAAGAATGAAGAGAAAAACAACTGACTTCTAGTATATAAACAAGATGAATGCGACTGCGTCTTCTATATGCCTCCGCTCAAGGCTCAAACTGTTCTTGCAATATTGTGATAACCAGAATAAAAAGCCTACAATTACATGTTAACCGACTTCTTTGACCTTTGACCTAACAACCCAAAACCCAAAATGATTACTTTATCTCTTCTTAGTCATGCATACACAACAGTTCAGATATGATAACAAAAGTAACAAACTTTTAATTTCATGCATATTGATCTCTATGACTTTGACCTACTAATCCTAAAATCTTATCACTTTGTCTCACTATGGTGATACATACTTGTACCAAGTTTGAAGTTCACAACTAAAATATGTGAGATATGGTGATAAAAAAAAAGAAACTATAAAAAAAAAACCCCTATAAATTTCACGTATATTGAGCTCTATGACATGTGACCTATGACTTATGTAAACAAGTATGTAATCAGTTTGTCTCACTATGGTGATACATACTAGCACCAAGTTTAAAGTTCATGGTTCAAATGGTTTTTACGATATTGCGTTGACATGGCTAAAACCTGAAATTTCAGAATTCACCTCTGTGAACTCGGATCTACGTTCACCTAAATCTAATCAGATTGTCTCCCTATGTGATAAATATTAGCACCACGTTTGAAGTTCATACCCAGGGGCGGCGCCAGGGTATTTTGATAGGAGGGGCAAGACGACCTAAAGATGACGTCATATTTTTTCTCCATTAAATAACAGGGGTAATATAGAGTTATATGTTTAAGACCTCTCTTTTTAATACTCCGCTTTCTTCTTTCTTCCCCTTTCTTCCATTTTCTTCCTCCTTTTCTTTTTTTCTTTCTTTTTTTTTCTTTTTTCACTACTTGAAAAATCATAGG
This sequence comes from Heliocidaris tuberculata, assembly GCA_025618425.1. Lineage (NCBI taxonomy): Eukaryota > Metazoa > Echinodermata > Echinoidea > Camarodonta > Echinometridae > Heliocidaris > Heliocidaris tuberculata. Next base: position 18,607,659 of record CM046843.1, read on the forward strand.
GGGGCGGTCACCCCCTCTGCCCCCCCTGTAGCGCCGCCCCTGTTCATACCTCACAATTTTCACATGGTTCTTGAGATATTGCATTAACGAGGCTAAAACCTGCAACTTTAAAATTGACCTCTATGACCTTGGCACCGAAATCTAATCAGATCGTCTCCCTATGGTGATACATATTAGCACCACGTTTGAAGTTCATACCTCACATGGTTCTTTAGATATCGCATTAACGAGGCTAAAACCTGCAATTTTAGAATTGACCTCTATGACCTTTGACCTACATACCACAAAATCTAATCTATTGTGATGCATACTATTACCAAGTTTGAAGTTCATACCACATAATTATGGTTCTTGAGATACCGCGTCAACGAGGCTATTACCTGAAATTTCAGAATTTGACCTCTATGACCTTTGACCTTAAACGTACTCCAAAATCTAATCAGATTGTATTCCTAGACTATAGCACCAAGTTTGAAGTTCATACCTCAAATGGTTCTTGAGATATCGCGTTAACGAGAAAGTGGGACGGACGGACAGACGAACGGACGAACCCGAAAATATAATCCCTCCGGCACCACCTTCGGTGAACGGAGGCATATAAAAAGGGTAATATAATATGGAAAATTTATACTTCCATTCTCCGGTTCACACTGTTCATTAAATTTACATGTGTCAGAGGTTTAAGACTAGTCATTTTTGTAACGAAACAATTTCCAATGAAATATCAGTATACATGTCAAGGGTATGGTTATTCTAGGACTTAAGAAGTTAACATAGGGCTGAATAAATTAATTCCTAGTTTCTCTTCCCCTTCTCTTTCCTCTTTTCGGCCTGCCTCAATATTTTTGTTATTTGTTTTTTATGTTCTAAAATGAAATAAATGATAAGGGCATCTAGACAATGAGGTTACAAAAAGAAGTAGTATAATGTGTTGATTTTTTTTTTGTTTTGAGTCTCTTAAGTGCATGTACAAATAAAATAAAAATAAGAACATTTTGTGTTAATTAAAATAGACCTAATACTAATTTTTGAAAAAATATCGGAAAATATCAAATATGTCAAATATAAGAAAAAAAACATGGAACTCCTTCCTTCTAAATTTAGAAAAATCTGGACTAGAAATTAAGAAGCAATTTCATCTCTCCTAAAGCATGTAAAAGTTAACAAGATTTTTCAGAATGATCCAGTGGTCTAAAAAAAACATACATTTTGTAGGCTGTATATAGCTTGTTCTTTAAAGGGGAAGTCCACCCGATTACAAGTTAGTTTTAAAAGAAGCAGAAAATTAAAGAAACATATGAGTGAAGGTTTGACCAAAATACGAGAAGAAATAAGAAAATTATGAATTTTTGAAGTTGTAATCAATCAAACACAAACTGGCAACTCCGTGACGTATCTTGCGAGCTCCACTCCCATTTGCCCTGTACCACAAAAGCAGTGTTGTAGTCAAGACCAGACCATCCGAGACCAAGACCAAGACCAAGACCAGAGGTCCGAGAAAAAGACCAGGCGTCTGAGATCAAGACCAGGCGTCTGAGATCAAGACCACCATTGTCCGAGACCAAGACCAAGACCAAGACCAGGATTCCTTATAGTAAGTTGAAATTAATCAAGTAAGGTAGTAGTAGTAGGCCTACTCGTTATACATGTATTTCTCTGATAATTATTCATTTATTGAGTATCTTCTCCTGTGTATCGGGGTCAATCGTAATATGACTTGAAGAAATTATATGTTACAATTTTGAATTTTATTGACAAAATTAATAATGACAAATGTAATAAATTACATATATTTAAAGTGTGCTTCTTCTGTTTCCAATAAAATAACATGCTAGAAATTTAGTGTGAAAGTTCAATGAGTGCATAACCACAGTAGGCCTCCATCTACAAATCAATTACATACTGCAAAGGGGACAGAGAAATATTTCATTTCCTTGAAAGTTGAAAGTTGTTATTTTTAAAATTGTTTTTTTTTTTTTTTTACAAATACATGTATACAGTCCTCGAAATATAATTTTTGTGGGGCAAGGCCACTTTGATGATGGGTACTTCTCACACCTTAAAAGGGCACTCAAGGACCCATGGCAGGTGATAAAGGGCACTTATGAGAAAGGAAATAAGGGGGGATTTATTATTGAAGATTTTAAGAGGGTGCATTTGATAAAGTGAAAGGGGGAAAGGACTCGTATTAAACGGAAAAGGGTCATTCATTAGAAAGAATATGAGGGTAGTTATTAGATAGGAAAAGGGGCAATTAATTATCATAGAGGTTAAAGACATCTCAGTAGCAAGGGCATGTAAATGACTGAAAAGATGTATGTACCGGTACACACATCTGTACAGTCATGTACATTACATTCATTGTGTGTCGATGTCCTGTCAACATCGCGCATATCGGACGATCCGACTCTTGTGAAAATACATGTTGGGTCTATTATATTTTTTTTTCTGAGAATGGGGTGCGGGTAAGATCGGAAGCGCATTTATATTGTTGGTCTGCTGTTGGTCTCGGCCTAAAAAATCGATACCTGAACGTTCGAGACCATTCTCGAGACCTCCAACACTGCCAAAAAGTCATTAATTTCCATTTTCTCAAATAATAATAATAATAATAATAATAATAATAATAATAATAATAATAATAATAATAATGATAATAATAATAATAATAATAATAATAGCTGTTTCTTATATAGCGCCTTACCAGTTACAATGTAACCGACCAAAGCGCCTACAGCATTATTCAATTGCGATTCTGTACATTGAAAATATTCAAACATACATGCATCCTAGATCACTGCTAATTATGTTTTACATAAAACCTGTATGAAACAAATGTATTCCTTCATCAGAAACTATAAGAAAATGAAAATTTATGAATTTTCTGTACTGAGCAAATGGGAGAGGAGCTCGCAAGATACGTCACGGAGTTGCCAATTCGTGTTTGGTTGATTAAAACTTTAATAAATCATATCTTTCTTATTTCTTATCGGATTTTGCTCAACTTGACGTTCACTGATCTGTTTCTTTAATTTTTCTGCTTCTTTTCAAACCAACTTGTAATCAGGGTGGACTTTCCCTTTAATTCTGAACACGATAAAAAACTACTTTCGAAAAATAAACTCAAGGGCAATTTCAAAGGCCTATTGTACTGCACGTAGAAATCAGGTTCGGATTACGTAATATCCCACTGTAATGTTCGCACATTTCTAAAGGTGGTAGACAGGGCTAATGAAATTGCCTTGAGTTGATTTTTCGAAAATAGTTTTTATCGTGTTTCTGGCAAGTAGTAGAAGGAAGGCTTTAACAAAATTTTGTTATGAGACGAAATAAAAGTACATGAAATGTTTCAGACAAATATAACAAGAAGACAGACAGTCTTATGAAGTAAAAATCTGAATCTTGATCCCGTGAGTGATTAGCATTTTTCATTACGTTTAAAGAAAATCTGAATTCATATTTTGTGCCCTTCATCAGATAATTTTGACATTATAGACACAGAAATTACTTTTAAAAATTGAGAATTTATTATGAAAACGCACAAATAATCACCCAGATCTCAACCAAAACAGTCTTCAAAGTGTACCGATCACCTTTGAAAAAATAATTTATGTATAGCTAGAACGTATAAAGTTAACCTCAAAACACTTTACCTGACCTTCTATGGGTTAACGGTTAAGGAGTATGAAGAAAATAAAGGAAAACATAAAATCCCTCGCGCGTTACCCAACTCCGACTTCGGTTCCGGGCGGGCCTTATTTTGTGCCAGCTGTTGTTGTTATTGTTATTTGTTTTTTATTTGGCAATTAGTCAAAACTGACTATTTTTGCCACAAATATTATTTTTAAAATTCTAACTTTTTTTTTCTTTCAGAAGGTACATTGTATTTTTATTAAAACTGTATTTACGTAAAATAAGAAAAGGAAATCACATTGCTCATCGCAAAATCATTGAAAGATACCATCCCGCCAAGCGGACACTTGGGCACTTTTCCCACCTTTTCAAAGATGCCGTCTTACCAATCCTCGAATTACGTCTCTTGGATTTTCGGCCAAAGGAGATTTGGCCTAGGTCACTCAGGCATAGGGGGGTGGTGTCAGTGATCGAATGGATATGGGGGTGATATGACCGCTAGTTTTGTATTAATTTGCTAAATTCAATTAACATTATGATAAGGCAAAAAAAAATGAGGCTACAGTAAAGAAAAAGTGCAACGATCGGTTAGTTATTTTCAAGTATGCTAATAGTCTATACTTACATGTAGGTTAGCTTACATAATGCTTAGGTCATACTAAGTACAACCAAATTAAGGAGACAAGATGAGCCTATATATTAGCTCTTTATCTGATATATATATATATATATACATATATACACACACAAACATATCTTTTATATATATATATATATATATATATATATAAATATATATATATATATATATATATATATATATATATATATATATATATATATATATATATATATATATATTTGTATATATATATGTATATATATATATATATATATATATATATATATATATATATATATATATATATAGTAAATAAATAAATGAAAAAGGAAAGAAAAAGGGAAGGGGATGTAAGAAAAAAAATTTATATATATGTATGTGTGTATATATATATATATATATATATATATATATACACATACATATATATAAATTTTTTTCTTACATCCCCTTCCCTTTTTCTTTCCTTTTTCATTTATTTATTTACGTTCGACTGCTTGCTTGCTACAGGGAAAGAAGTAGCGTCAGACAGGGTACTGGATTTCCCTAGACTTCCCTGTAAGCCCTCAAAGTCCTACTCCTTTCCCCGGAGACAGAGCTTGTCAGTCAAAGGAAGAGAAGAGAAAATACAAAACAAAACTAAACTAAACTAAACAGAAACGGGAGAAAATTTAGAAGCACTTATACAGAGTCATATCATATTCAATTTGTATTTACATTTTCTTAGGCAAAAAAAAAAAAGGGGGGGGGGTCTTAAATAGGGCCTTTCCTCTTATTTTTTGTGTAAGCGTTTCGTTCTTAGAACGAAAAGAACGATTGCTGTTTGTATGTCTATGCTAGTACTTTTCAAGAGTCCCAAAAGTTCGTTTGATTCTGAAGTATTTGTTTCCATGAGCAACATTGCTCTTTCAATTATAAATTGCGGGCATTCCATAAGGAAATGGTTGACTATTTCTATTTCATCACATGTATCACAAAAACCTGTAGGGTGAATATTCAATCTTAACAGGTCAATGTTTAATACAACTACACCAAGGCGAAGTCTGTGGAGGATGCTTTCACCAAGTCTATCAAGGCTACATTGATATAAGCAGTTCACTCTGGATTGTATCTGTTTTAGCATACAGTGGGTATCAGTCCATCTGTTTTGCCACTCCTGTAAATATTTTCTAGCAATCAAATGTTTAACTTCATCCAAAGACAGTTTATTGTATATTTCAATATTCTTTCCTAATGCTGATTTGGCGTGAAAATCTGCAATTTCATTGCCACTTATACCACAGTGACTTGGGATCCATTCTAGACTAATGTCTTTACCCTGGTATCTAAGTTTTGTACTTGACGTTAATATTTCTGTTACGAAAGGAATTTCTTTCTGATTCTGTATGGCTACTAGAGCACTAAGTGAATCGCAAAAAAATGACCACTCCAACATACACATTGATATTTTCTAACCAGTTCAGGGCAAGAGCTATTGCAGCCAATTCTGCTCTGAAGGATGAAGTGTGATCACTTAATCGTTTTGATTGATGGTAGGACCATGCAGGTACATAAAATGAAGCAGCAGATGTGCCTATGTTGGGTATTTTAGACCCATCTGTATATATATGCAGTTGATCATGAGTTGACCATTATGTATTTATCAACTCAAGGCTCCTTTGGTATAGAAATGCCTGGTTTTCGTACTTTTTAACTTCTCTACTAAGTTCAAATGAGACCTTTGGTGTTTTAAATAACCATGGTGGAAAATTGTCTTGATTGTATAATTCAATAGAATTATACAATATCTTTTCCGTTCTACATGCAAAGGGCTTATTGTTTGTCTGAAATTTCGATAGTTCAAATTGCCAACATGGTTTCACATCTAGTGCAACACGGTGTTTTTTATGCATTTCAATCTTTTGTCTAAAATTATTTGATAACATTCGTCTTCTTAATTCGAGTGGCATTTCGCCCAATTCAACTTGAAGTGCCGCTAAAGAAGTAAGAGGAAGGGCCCCTGCACATATCCTTAGAGCTTGGTATTGGATAGAGCCAAGCTGTTTTTTGATGGTAGGAGATGCACTGTCGTACGCCTCGCAACCATAATCAATTAGAGACCTTATCAAAGCTTATACACCATGAGCATGATGAGGAGAGATTTGGAGGAGCTTCCCCATGAAGTACCGGTCAAACTACGCAGAATATTGAGTTTTCTTTTGCACCTGGTCACTATATCTTCAATATGAAGTTGCCATGTGAGCCTTTGGTCGAAAATCACTCCTAAAAATCGTTTAAAAGGTTGAAAGGTAAGGTCACCATATTGCAATTTGAGTATGGGATATGTTATTTTCGATCTCTTTGTGAATAGGACTGGTGTTGACTTGTTCTGTGACAAGCGGAAGCCCCACTTTACAAACCAATCACTCAAAGTGTTAACATAATTTTGCAATTTGGATGACAATGATTCTAAGTTATTACCAGATATCCATATGGCACAGTCGTCGGCGTAAATGGAAGTGGCAATTGACTGTTCTATAGGTATATCACTTGCCATTATTGATAAGGAATGTTATCCTTTCCTGGAGTAGAGGATTTGCAAGTGTTGAGCGCCTTTTCAAGTTCAAATAGCTGATAGGCCTAAGGTTCATTCAGTACATGCAAGATTCATGCATTGTTGCACGTTTAATAGAGCGGTCTATGTTTGGAATTTGATGTTTCTTCTGACAGATTTCATTTTGGCTAACTGATTGGAAGAAAGAACAGAATGCTTCAGTCTTTTCTTTATCACAAATTATTTCTGTTTCCTTTTCAACCAGAATAGACATATTTCTTGATTTTGGGGGCACTTATACCATTCATGTGTTTGATAATTGTCCATATATTTGATTCTGGCATAAAGCGATTCAGTTTAAGACAGAAGCTATGCCAGTATTTTCGTTCCGCTTTTGTGCTTCAGCTTTCTTTTTTAGAAATAAATTCAAGTTTTCTACTGAAATGCATCTTTTTAGTTTATTTCTAGCTCTGTTTCTTTCTTTAATCGATCTTGTGCAGTCCTTAGTCCACCATGGAATAGGATCATGCTTTTTCTTGCCTTCAGTAGGAATAGTTTCTTTTACAACATTTGATAAAGATTTCATGAAATACATATACATATCTTTAGTATCAGTAAAAGCTACATCTTCAATAATTTCTTCACTCCTTTTTGCAAATTTAACCCAATCCATTATTTGAATGACCACGACTCTTCATTAGATGCATTCTTCATATCGATCCTTGAGATATTTGATCTATCCATTGACACTTGTATCGATATAGGAAAATGATCGCTTCCGAGCGTGTCATCTACTACTTCCCATGAACATTTATTGGATAAATCAGGAGAGGAGATGCTTAAATCCAGACATGACAACTTCCCAGAACGTGGATCCATTCTTGTACCTGTTGTATCATTTAGAATAATAAGGTCATTTGAATGGATAAAATTTTCAATTATAATGTCCGTTTGTGTCATTTTTTGTCCACTACCCCACATTGTGTTGTGTGAGTTAAAATCAGTGTGTCGATTAGTCTACTCGCAAGTCGTTGTAATGTTTATTTAGAGAGTATGTAAACTTGCAACTTCTCTTTATAGAATCAACATTTGAAGCTCATGCTTTGAATATCGTATGGCGACATGGAGCCCATAACATACTGGGCAAACTATTTTTTGGTTATAGGTACCCTTAATGCTCACCTTCTGCAAGTGGATCATGTTTTTTGTTTGTTTGTTTGTTTTTCTTCGTCTTTTTTTTTTCTTTCTTGGTTGCTCCTCTCGAGTCTTGAGAAATACTTGAATATAAGCCTACAGGTCCTAATCTATTTTAGACCGAAAAATCAGTCTATTTTGTTAGGATATGCTCCGTTGAGATGTCTCCTATTTAGACCGAAGTCTGCCCACGTACTCCCGTTGGGGTATTTTACCATGTGCTTACTATGGTTGGGACCTGGCTTGGGACCTATGGCTGGAACCTACGTACGCGCGTACGCGTGAACTCGTGCGTTCACTAGTACGTATATTCCATTCGCGCGGCCGCCCGACAGATGCACCTGAGATTACCCCGTTCACAACATGGAAAAGCGGGGTAAAATTTCTGTAAAAGTGAGATTATTTCAAAAATCAGGTGGGTGCATGGACTATATTAAGTGTATACTTATCATGATATTTTGTGTATTTTTTTTTTTCATTTCCATCATGCATCAGCATCAGCAACAGCAACAGCAATATACGGAAGATACTTCTGTTCGTCTTCCGGTCGGTTCTTCTTCGGGGTAGACAGACGAAACTACTGTGAGGGCACACTATTGAGACCAATGATTATCCAGTAATCTTTTGAATATATTAACGTAGTGCAGTGTCCACTGACTGGGAAGGTTGTTCCAATCAGTATAATAACTCTTTGACTGGCAAAAGTCGATACTGTGCATAAACCTGGATCATGTCACTACGCTTTCGTTTATATACAAGTGAATGTAATTTTAGATGTTTGAGTCTGTCTTGATAGATTTGTCGGCCAAGTTGGGCAATAGCTTGGTGGTACATCTCTGCTCCCTTTAGCGCTTGTCGATATCCATGCTTAATCGGTGATGCCAGGCACCATTCACATGTTCCAGATAGGGTCTGATGAGAATTTTGTACAATATGGGAAGTGTCTCTTCATCCAAATGCGAAAATGGACGTTTGGCCATGTCAAGCATTTGGTTAGCTTTGTTAACAGCAACAGATACATGTTTGTGAAATTTCAGTTCCGGATAGACTTTAATATCAAGGACAGGTCCTTTTCTTCCGTTGAAGATTGTAGAATAATATTTCCTCCCATACATGTATGCTGTAAGATGTATGATTGTTGCCACGACCAAGGTGAAAGGATTTACATTTAGATCTAGTGTTACTGAACTTGAAAGGGACCGAAAAGTCGACAATCGTGGTGTTTTGGAGCTGGCCCGGCTCGGGTTATATTCAGGAATCTCCTTACATCTTCGGTAAACGAGCAAGCAATTGCAGTGATACGGGCGACCTTGCTCGGGGAAAAATATTCGACCGAAGAAAGTCGAACGGAAAAACCCAACTGACAAACTACTCCTCCCTCAACGGCAATTTTGTTCGCTGCTCCAAGATTGTTGTTATGTACGGCCTTGCAATAGGAGCAAGCGAATGAAATTGAATGTACATGGATATCGAGCGGTGGCTCCCTTTAACTGCAGAATCCCAAACCAGAGGTGTCAATCCGTTTTGGGGGATGGGGGGGGGGGGGGAGACAGCCTAACGTAACGATGTTCATTTCGCACATGATTTGTTAATGCCTCTTGATTACCTGCTTCTCCACGGTTAAATGAAGCAGGAAAAGTTAAAGAATTTGCGTGCGGAGCAAAGTCTTATCGTGTATACCTTTTGTATTCCATTGTTTGGAATGTTTAATTTCCCGAATTTTGTATCATTTCTCCTTATTTTATTTTTACACCTCCGGATTTATCATGTTTGGAGGGGGGGGGGGGAGGCAAAAGGATGCCCCCCAGGGATCGACGCCCCTGTCCAAACCCCTTGAGGTCTGTTACGTCTGTCTCATTTCCAACAGCTCTATAAATCTTAGCGTCATCAGCATACATTTGAACATTACTTGAAATTATGTCATGTAAGTCATTAATTAGTATTATAAACAGGATATACGATTTTCAGGATTACATCATTCTATCAAGCATATTTAGGAACTTTCTGAGACTTCTGAAGATTTTCCACTATTCTGTCAAAAATGATGAAAAGAAAGGATCCCCTAGTATAACCGCTTTGAGCGGCGTAGTAGTATAGTTACCACCTCAAAACGTACATTTTCACAATACACTCCATCACGGGCTCTTGGCATTTTCCTCTATCCCATTAGGCCTATAATCAAACACTTTTGAGTTTTGTCTAATACCTTGCCTTGTCTTAGCTGTACGAAACATGAACGAATCGGGTTAGCCCCATGGTACAATGGCACAATCCAATGAACGTCCGTCAGTTCTTCCCGCGAAAACCGTAATATCCGACGATATGTTTTTGATCAAAATGTAACCAAAGTAGAAATATCAAATTCACTTGTCACCAACTTGTATATGCACCATCTCCTAACTCACACAGATGTCCACAAATTAAGAAAAACATGATTATATCGTAGATAGAATGACAAAAACTGTGGACGAGCAGACCGCATTCACCGTACGCCAATGGTCCTGCTTGCGCTATATAGAGCTATAGATACGAGAGGATTTATGAGAGGATTTTCCCTTACTTTGAAATTACATCGCCTCATTCAATCGAGTGGGAATTCCGAACAAGATGATTTATTGAACCATTTCGCACACCAAATGGCTAATGGCTAATGACATCCTCTAACTAGTGATCTAAAGATAATTCTGATTGGTTGACGGGAATTTGGCGCACTTTTGCTGTTCATTCACAAATGGCCTCTTATTTGTTGTCACATTATTCACGAACTGACTAACGTCTATTGGATTGTGCCATTCTGTCATGGGGTAACTCGATTTCTATACAGTGAAAAATAATTCGTCTAACAACAATGATAGATTGTGAGATGCATGTAGGCCTATACAAGTTAGAGAGAAAAGAGAATGATATAAGAAACGAATGAAAATGTCAAGAGCCGTGATGGAGTATATTGTGAAAATGTCCGTTTTGAGGTGGTAACTACAACGCCTCTCAAAGTGCAAATAAACCCCCCTTTTATAAAATGAACGCGCCCGATGACTCGTGTGCATGACGTAGATCGCTGGGTGTCAAGGGAGGTCAGCGATTGTCCAATCGAGAAGTATATATGCAGCGAATCTCAGAAAAGTAGTTCATATGTGAACACTCTTTTAAAACGCAAAAGCTAGAGCAGTATTTTCTTCACAAATAACTACAAGTTATTAATACTACATTTCATTTCATCATTTCATTTCATCTTTATTTCGCAAACCATGATAAAAATCGTACAAAATATAGCATATACATGTACATGTATAATAAGTGTGATACATTGCAAATATTGAAAATGCAAATTCATATAAAAAATACATATAAATTAGCAATACATAAATAGATATGAGTATAAAGGAAATATACTGGGTAAGTAAAATAAACCTAAATTGTGTTCGAGGTAAAAATGGTTTGCGGGCACACCTAAAAAGGCCTGAAGGCCTGCAGGCAAGGTAGCCCATGTAAAGTAAAGTTGAAGCTTTAAAATAAAAAGAAAAAAGAACACAATTTATACGGTTGGAGCATTGAATGAATATAGAAATAAAGAAACGTCTACAAACATAATATAACGATCATTGTTTAAAAAACATGTACGAAACCACACTAACCCACCACAGACACATCCATACCCAGATGTACATGAATGTAATACATGAAATTACTCGCAAGCTTGCAAATAAATTTATAACGTTTTTTAAAGTAGATATTCAAAGCAAATCACAAATATGCTCAATAATATATCTCTAGAAACTAGAAAGTTTGCAGATGGTAATCGTATAAGTTTTACGTTAAGTGCGTGTTTGATGATTAAAAAATAACACAAATAAAAACACTTCTCAGCATCTGGGATATCCGAGCGATTCGCCAGAAATATGCCGATGTTTTCGTAACGTCACATCAGGTGCCAATCCTGCCTAAGCAGACGACGTCCTATATCAAGTGAACGTAACTGCAATGCAATTATTTTTAAATTATAAAGAGTTTGGTTTGTTTCACCATGACCGTATTTCACATCATTCTAAAAGGGAAGTGAAACCGTTTCTAGTAACTAAAATCTTTTGTTTGTAAAAAGTCATGATAAGGGTCAATGATCAATCAAAGAAATCACACTTTCGAATTGTAAAGCCCGCTGAATTATAGCATGGATGGTATTCGTTCCCTCTTGAAACGCCGACATGCCGCGGTGCATGCAGCTGAAAATACAATGGAATCTTTTTTTGTTTACAAGCGATTGATTCCTTTATTTGTTTAACGCTGCATTTTTCATCAAAATAATACCATGCAGGAAATTTAGAGTGAGGCAACAAATAAGCATTTATACTGACGCTAGTGAAGTAAGAGAAATAAGTGAAGTTGAGGTGACAAAACAGGCACTGAAAATGTATAAGATGTTATGGGGCATCGTCTGCTTAGGAAGGATTGCTCCCCGGTATGACGTCACATATCTCAGCAGCGTTCAAAGAGCTCTATAGGTGCTATAGCGGGGCTGTGTTATATCATTTCATAATTGAGAATAATCATTACTTCAAATGTTTCCAAGCGTTGAATTTTGATAACCTTGTTCAATCTAAGCTTCACCTATGCAATAATAAAAATTAAATCAATATTCAAAATCAATGAAATTCTAATTAAGTGTTTAGTGACGGTGAATTCTTTAAATAGGATGGTGTATTGTTCCACAGCTTTGAACCATTTCATTTGATCGAGTGTGACGAAAGCATACTTGTTTTTAAAAATGGTGGACGGAAATGTTTGTTATTTCGGGTGTAATGGGAGTGTATGGATTCCGCAGTATGGTACTTATACATGAATATAGCAGTTTGGTATTTAACAATGTCACGGAGTCGTAGGAAATGTAAGCGCTTGAAAAGAGGAGCTGTATGTGCTCGGAAATCAGCATGTGTAAGAATGCGGATTACCTTCTTTTGCAGGATTAATGTATGGCTCAAAACTGAGGAGGATGCCCTGCCCCATAAAATATTACTCTAATTCAAGTATGGCAAAATTAATGTATTATAGAGTATAGAGTGTTTTTAAAGGTAATACATGAGATAATTTGCATATAACACCACAATTTCTCGACAACACCTGATTAAGACTGTCTGTGTGATTTTTCCAAGTTAGATTCTTATCAATAACCACACCAAGAAATTCTATCTGGCCGATCTGGGTACAAAATTTAATGTCAATGGCCCATATTCTCGGAAGGCGCCTAACTTAAACCCCCGCCTAAGTGTTAAGTGTGTAGATTTAGGCCACCGAATTATGGAGAGCCAAATGTCATCCTCTTTTAATCCTACAAAATCACCATAATTCTGGGACTAAATGCAAATACAAAAAACGACACAATAGAATTGATTTCTGATGCTCATTTCATTCCAGAAAATGATTTGGTTTCTCTGTTTTTGTTACATAGATATAGTAATTTATACGGGACTCAGGGGTTGACGAATGGCCTCCCATAAATGAGTGGCGTAAGTTAAGCCTGGCTTAACTTAGGCCACTTTCGAGAATACGGGCCAATAATATTAGTCTTAAAGCCTTCGTGTAATTTATGGACAGTCTCTCAAACTGATACGTGTTTTCCCGTGTAAAAGGACCCGGTGCCTAAGTGCGCTCAGCAAATGCACGCGAGTTGTTCATATGGGCACAATGATAGTTTAGTTTACAATGAAAAGATGTGAAAATCTGAAAAATGAAGAAAAAAATATGCTTTGGCCTTTTGGGGGCCTCAAAATCTAGATTTTTAACTGATCGACCTGCTCCCAGCGCGAGGTTGAAATTAAAAACTAAAACTCAAAAGGCAAGCTACTGACGCCTAATGATACTAATCTAAGCTGGAATTAGCCTACATCTTATCAAAGTTAATAACATCGATTGACATTGCACAATAGTCGTGATAGTAGCAGAGGTGATACCAGAGTATAGGTTATCCGTGCCCAGAAACGCAAGGCGTCCGCAGCGGACGCCTTCCGCTCCTTGCAATTGCCCCTTTTGGAGCGCATGCATAAAATTAAATACAGTTATCCACACATGAGACAGATACATGTATTCTATAGACATACCGACTTGGTCTTGGTTGAAATGAGTCCCGGCGGCGCGCTTCTGGCCCTTCTCGCGCTTCCCGGTGACCGACTTCTTCTTCGAGTTCTTCTTCGAGTTCTTCTTCGAGTTTTTGTTCCAGTTCTTCCCCATTTTCTTTCTTGGCTTTTCTTTCTTGAGCACTGCGTGTGATTCTTTAGTCTAGCGTAAAAGTTAGAACGTCTACTGATATGATTCCCTCTCCGAATTGCGGGAAACCTAGCTTGTTCCAGTTCGATGCACGGGCGTCGCTAGACGCAGGCGCGTAACCCGGGGGGGGGGGGGGGGGGGAGGGGGAGGGGGCGGTGGGGGCGGTCGCTCCCCCCCCCCAAAAAAAAAAAAATAGCGAGAAGGGAAAAGCGGGGGAAAGTGAGAGAAAAAAGCCTAAAAAATGTTTCAGGCCGTTATCTTTCTCTCAAAATTTGCTGAAACGTCCAAGATTTTCGCGCTTCACGCGGAATCGGGGAAACTCTCCCCTCACTGCACCCACCCATGTTACATACAGTGCAGTTTGCGTCCAAATAATTGAAAAGCAGTCAGGGTGTCGAACTAACTTTCCGCCTAAAAAAATGTTTGCTACGAGCCTTTATCTTTCTCTCAGATTTGCTCAAACGTCAGAGCTTTCGCGCTTCGCGCGGGAGGAGGGAAACTCTCCCCTCCCTGCACCCACCCACCCCCCGGAGTGCACGCTTCACGTGCTCATCACCAATTTCGCATGCTTTGCGTGCTCACAACCGGCCCCTAAAATTAAATCCTGGCTAAGCGGTTGGCTAGAAGGGGTCACCCCCCCCCCTCCCACACATACACACACTCAAAACTGCTGTCGGCAAAACGCCACCTCTGTCGGCAAAAAAAAAAAAAAAAAAAAGAGGGGGGAAGGGAAAGGGAAGAGGAGGGAGAAAATGACATCCAAGGAAAAAAGAGAAAGGAGAAAAAAGGAAAAAAAGAAAAGAAAAAGCAAAGGGAAAGGAAAGGGGGGGGGGAAGAAAGGAAAAGAAGGAAGGGAAAAGGGAAGAACAGGAAAGAAAAAAAGGAAATCCTGGTCAATCTTTTTTGCTCGCTAGCTCGCTAGATCATGAGGAAAGAATTAGAAAAACAATAATGTGAAAGAAAAAAAAAGAGACGATTTTATGCGGCCCGCCAAGTTAAGTTAAGCCCGGCTTATCCTAGGCCGCTTTCGAGAATACGGGCCATTAATTATTCATGATATGAGAGTGGAGAGTATATCTTAATCTCCTTAGATGGGCCATTCGGGTATGTATGCATAGGCGCATGAGGAGGAGGCAATGGGCTGCAGCAGCACCCCCCCCCCCCCCTCGGATTTTCAAAGTTCCCATATTCGGGCAACCACGACTTCATATCAAGTCGGGCAGCGAAATGCCAGAATATTATTTGGGCAGCGAGGTTCCCGGCAATTTTGTAACTTCTTTACAATTTTCCTACGAAAAAATAAAAAAGGTTTGCTCGCTCGCCCAGTATTAGATTTTGGAAGGTTGAAAGTCTCCCTAAAAATGCTGATAACCCTTTTTTTTTTTTTTTTGGTTTTTTTTTTTTTGCTTGTCAGAGAATTTTTGAGTAAAATTTTGATTTAGCAGTAAAAATATTTTTATAGCAGAATTTTCGCTGCTCGCTAACAGAATTGTATTTTTTTCGCTGGCCTCACTGCTATATACACGCCCACATTACGTCATCAATAACAACAAACGGTTTCACGGGTTATATGACAATTTTTTTTTTTTTTTTTTTTTTTTTTTGGGGGGGGGGGGGTCAAAAGCATGCATATTCCCGGGGATTTATGCGGGGTTTATTGGACTCATCGAGCCTTAATTGATCTCTTTCAGAGCTTTAAATTTCATGTAAATCACAATTTTCATAATTTCAAATAAATACTAGGGGAATTAAAATCATTTTAAAATCCATGTTTTCATGTGTTAACCTATGGGAGCTGGAAGGCCTAAAGCATGCATATTCCCGTTTATTTATGCGAGGTCTATTAGACTCATCGAGCCTTAATTATACCTTTTCAGAGCTTTAAATTTCATGTAAATCACATTTTTTTATATTTTCAAATAAAAACAAAGGGAACTATAATCATCCTAAAATTCCTTGTTTTCGCGTGTAAGCCTATGGCAGGCGAGACTTTTTGTGGGTGTACAATACTATACAAGATCTTTTTAAAAATCCCTGTTAAGAATCTAAAAATCAGAAATTTTTCACGTGTTTCCCTGAATAGGGTATCAAAAACCTCTCGACTCAAATCCTCGTGTAGGGTGCTTTTCAGAAAGTCATGGACGCGGATGCCGTACAGGCCTCAATGAGACATCCCCTCCGAG
Organism: Heliocidaris tuberculata; assembly: GCA_025618425.1. NCBI lineage: Eukaryota > Metazoa > Echinodermata > Echinoidea > Camarodonta > Echinometridae > Heliocidaris > Heliocidaris tuberculata. The sequence continues at coordinate 18,624,082 of CM046843.1, forward strand.
CCTATTACACGGGAAAGCTTGTCTCACTTTGAGAGACTATCCAAAAAATCACACGAGAGCTTTAAAACAAATTGACATTTGTCATCATTTTCGCCCGGATAAATGATCGGGGGATGGGGCATATATCTCCCCCAAAGTTTGCATATTATTATCTCCCCCCCCCCCCCCCCCAATATTTTTTGATAAAATAAATAAGAATTATGATACATTAGCTTAAAACTAATGATTATCAAAACTCATTATGTTTGATCTTGAAATATCATCACATTCTTTAATGATTACAAGCAAGACGAGAGCCGATGATTAGGATTTGTCATCTGGGCATTAGAGGGCGTTTGCAATTTGCAACCTCATAGACACATGGAACCTGTTGTATTATCGTCATTGAAAGTTGCTGTTATTTTGCTGTTTTTATACAAGCCCAATGTTGTAAGTAGAAAATTGATTCATATTATGAAAGTTGAATGTTTGCTGCTTTGTTTAATGCTATTCACACTAGATATGGTGAACTATAAGTTAGAAAATAATCACTCAAAAATTTGTGATATGAATAAGTTCACAAGCATGAATGAAACGTGTACGCATTGTGTATGGAACATTAATGTGTTGCGTAATGTATGCAGTAGCCTTTTGACAATATATTATATATATATTATATATGATTATATTCCACGCCGCGCACGACTTAGACGAGACTAGCTGTTGATACGGTGACTTGGCCAGATTCCGAGGAACGCGCGAGCGAGCGGCGAAGCCTTTTCGATATTTTTTTTTCCCCCTCTCGGCTTCCTCGCTAGCTCATGAATCATGCATAGCTGTATGCAAATATACCAGCTGGGGCTCAACCCAGATAAGAAGCCAACGTTGGAACAACGTTGGACCAACATTGTGAAATTTTTTCCCAATGTTGCTTCAACGTTGGCCAGCAACGTTGCAGCATCGATAGAAGTGCACGCGCATACATTGTCAGTCCAACGAAGTTTACAACGCTGATCCAACGCTGTCTGCCAACGTTGGTCCACGTTGGGTGGAACATCCATTACAACGTTGCTTCAACGTTGGCAGGCAACGTTGCAGCATCAATAGAAGTGCATGCGCATACATTGTCAGTCCAACAAAGTTTACAACACTGATCCAACGCTGTCCGCCAACAATGGACCAGCGTTGTTTGTGAACGTCCGTATAACGTTGCTCCAACGTTGGATTCACATCACCTACAACATACATTCAACATGCATCCAATGTTGGTCCAACGTTGGTCCAACGCAGTCTAGCAAACCCGTCTTAATAAAAAAATAATTATAATATCAAGTGAAGTATATATCACACTAATTTTATATATTATCTAGTAGCCTATATCCTATCCTATCCTACACCTATAATGTTATCCTACATTAACCCTACTCCTATCCTACTCCTATCCTACTCCTTGTACTGAAAGCTTGTATCCACTTCTTTATATAGGGACTATATTATGGTGCGTGCTAAAAATGGTTAAAGATTACAATTTTCTAATTAAGATCTAAAAATACCTCCTCATAATTACATGTTTGAATGAATATGTAGGCCTAAAACATGATAATTAATGTAAATACATCTTGCAGCACAGTTCAGAGTGCAATCATTGCATAAATATTTAAATTTAATGTAATTTAGCTATAGATTTCCACAGATTTGGGTCATTTATGATTGTTCATGAATATTCATGAAACCAAAGTCTTTTATGGCCCAACGTTGATCCAACGTTGTGTTTACGTTTGATTTACATCACCTGCAACAAATATCCAGCATGTATCCAATGTTGGCCCAACGTTGGAATAACGTTGGATTTATATCACCTACAACAAACATCCAGCATGTATCCAATGTTGGCCAAACGTTGGAATAACGTTGGACCAACGTAGGATTCACATCACCTACAACATAGTTTCCAACGTTGTGTCATTGTCCACTGTCCAACAACTCTCCAACAAACTAGTTTCCAACGTTGTGTCATTGTCGTCTGTACAACAACTCTCCACCTAACTAGTTTAAACGTTGTGTCATCGTCGACTGTCCAACAACTCTCCACCTAACTAGTTTCCAACGTTGTGTCATCTTTGACTGTCCAACAACTCTCCACCTAACTAGTGTCCAACGTTGTGTCATTGTCGACTGTCCAACAACTCTCCACCTAACTAGTTTCTAACGTTGTGCCATTGTTGAGTGTCCAACAACTCTCCACCTAACTAGTTTCCAACGTTGTGTCATCTTTGACTGTCCAACAACTCTCCACCTAACTAGTGTCCAACGTTGTGTTATTGTCGACTGTCCAACAACTCTCTACCTATCTACTTTCCAACGTCGTGCCATTGTTGACTGTCCAACAACTATCCACCTAACTACTTTCCAACGTTGTGTTATTGTCGACTGTCCAACAACTCTCCACCTATCTACTTTCCAACGTCGTGCCATTGTTGACTGTCCAACAACTATCCACCTAACTACTTTCCAACATTGTGTCATCTTCGACTGTCCAACAACTCTCCACCTAACTAGTGTCCAACGTTGTGTTATTGTAGACTGTCCAACAACTCTCCACCTAACTAGTTTCTAACGTTGTGCCACTGTCGACTGTCCAACAACTCTCCACCTAACTAGTTTCTAACGTTGTGCCATTGTCGACTGTCCAACAATTCTCCAACAAACTGGTATCCAACGTTGTCAATGTTGTGTCATTGTCGACTTTCCAACAACTCTCCACCTAACAAGTTTACAACGTTGTGTCATTTTCAGTTTTCCAACAAATATCCAACAAACTAATTTCCAACGTTGTGTCATCGTCGACTGTCCAACAACTCTCCAACGCTGTGTCATTGTCAGTCGTCCAACAAATCTCCAACAAACAAGTTTCCAACGTTGTTGATGTTGTGTCATTGTCGACTGTCCAACAACTCTCCACCTAACTACTTTCCAACGTCGTGCCATTGTCGACTGTCCAACAACTCTCCACCTAACTAGTGTCCAACGTTGTGTTATTGTCGGCTGCCCAACAACTCTCCACCTAACTAGTTTCTAACGTTGTGCCATTGTCGACTGTCCACCAACTCTCAACCTAACTAGTTTCTAAGGTTGTGCCATTGTCGACTGTCCAACAACTCTCCACCTAACTAGTTTCTAACGTTGTGCCATTGTCGACTGTCCAACAACTCTCCAACAAACTGGTATCCAACGTTGTCAATGTTGAGTCATTGTCGACTTTCCAACAACTCTCCACCTAACTAGTTTCCAACGTTGTGTCATTATCAATTTTCCAACAAATATCCAACAAACTAATTTCCAACGTTGTGTCATCGTCGACTGTCCAACAACTCTCCACCTAACTAGTATCCAACGCTGTATCATTGTCAGTCGTCCAACAAATCTCCAACAAACAAGTTTCCAACGTTGTTGATGTTGTGTCATTGTCGACTGTCCAACAACTCTCCACCTAACTAATGTCCAACGTTGTGTCATTGTCGACTGTCCAACAACTCTCCACCTAACTACTTTCCAACGTCGTGCCATTGTTGACTGTCCAACAACTCTCCACCTAACTAGTGTCCAACGTTGTGTTATTGTCGACTGTCCAACAACTCTCCACCTAACTAGTTTCTAACGTTGTGTCACTGTCAGTTGTCCAACAAATATCCAACAAACTAGTTTCCAACGTTGTGTCATTGCCGACTGTCCAAAAAATCTCCACCTAACTAGTGTCCAACGTTGTGTCATTGTCGACTGTCCAACAACTCTCCACCTAACTAGTTTCTAACGTTGTGCCATTGTCGACTGTCCACCAACTCTCCACCTAACTAGTTTCCAACGTTGTGCCATTGTCGACTGTCCAACAACTCTCCACCTAACTAGTTTCCAACGTTGTGTCACTGTTAGTTGTCCAACAAATATCCAACAAACTAGTTTCCAACTTTGTGTCATTGCCGACTGTCCAACAACTCTCCACCTAACTACTTTCCAACGTCGTTCCATTGTTGACTGTCCAACAACTCTCCACCTAACTACTTTCCAACGTTGTGTCATCTTCGACTGTCCAACAACTCTCCACCTAACTAGTGTCCAACGTTGTGTTATTGTCGACTGTCCAACAACTCTCCACCTAACTAGTTTCTAACGTTGTGCCATTGTCGACTGTCCACCAACTCTCCACCTAACTAGTTTCTAACGTTGTGCCATTGTCGACTGTCCACCAACTCTCCACCTAACTAGTTTCCAACGTTGTGCCATTGTCGACTGTCCAACAACTCTCCACCTAACTAGTTTCCAACGTTGTGTCACTGTTAGTTGTCCAACAAATATCCAACAAACTAGTTTCCAACTTTGTGTCATTGCCGACTGTCCAACAACTCTCCACCTAACTACTTTCCAACGTCGTTCCATTGTTGACTGTCCAACAACTCTCCACCTAACTACTTTCCAACGTTGTGTCATCTTCGACTGTCCAACAACTCTCCACCTAACTAGTGTCCAACGTTGTGTTATTGTCGACTGTCCAACAACTCTCCACCTAACTAGTTTCTAACGTTGTGCCATTGTCGACTGTCCACCAACTCTCCACCTAACTAGTTTCTAACGTTGTGCCATTGTCGACTGTCCAACAACTCTCCGACAAACTGGTATCCAACGTTGTCAATGTTGTGTCATTGTCGACTTTCCAACAACTCTCCACCTAACTAGTTTACAACGTTGTGTCATTTTCAGTTTTCCAACAAATATCCAACAAACTAATTTCCAACGTTGTGTCATCGTCGACTGTCCAACAACTCTCCACCTAACTAGTATCCAACGCTGTGTCATTGTCAGTCGTCCAACAAATCTCCAACAAACAAGTTTCCAACGTTATTGATGTTGTGTCATTGTCGACTGTCCAACAACTCTCCCCCTAACTAGTGTCCAACGTTGTGTTATTGTCGGCTGCCCAACAACTCTCCACCTAACTAGTTTCTAACGTTGTGCCATTGTCGACTGTCCACCAACTCTCCACCTAACTAGTTTCTAACGTTGTGCCATTGTCGACTGTCCAACAACTCTCCACCTAACTAGTTTCTAACGTTGTGCCATTGTCGACTGTCCACCAACTCTCCACCTAACTAGTTTCTATCGTTGTGCCATTGTCGACTGTCCAACAACTCTCAAAAAAACTGGTATCCAACGTTGTCAATGTTGTGTCATTGTCGACTTTCCAACAACTCTCCACCTAACTAGTTTACAACGTTGTGTCATTGTCAGTCGTCCAACAAATCTCCAACAAACAAGTTTCCAACGTTGTTGATGTTGTGTCATTGTCGACTGTCCAACAACTCTCCACCTACCTAGTTTCCAACGTTGTGTCACTGTCGACTGTCCACCAACTCTCCACCTAACTAGTTTCTAACGTTGTGCCATTGTCGACTGTCCAACAACTCTCCAACAAACTGGTATCCAACGTTGTCAATGTTGTGTCATTGTCGACTTTCCAACAACTCTCCACCTAACTAGTTTACAACGTTGTGTCATTTTCAGTTTTCCAACAAATATCCAACAAACTAATTTCCAACGTTGTGTCATCGTCGACTGTCCAACAACTCTCCAACGCTGTGTCATTGTCAGTCGTCCAACAAATCTCCAACAAACAAGTTTCCAACGTTGTTGATGTTGTGTCATTGTCGACTGTCCAACAACTCTCCACCTAACTACTTTCCAACGTCGTGCCATTGTCGACTGTCCAACAACTCTCCACCTAACTAGTTTACAACGTTGTGTCATTGTCAGTTGTCCAACAACTCTCCACCTAACTAGTTTCTAACGTTGTGCCATTGTCGACTGTCCACCAACTCTCAACCTAACTAGTTTCTAAGGTTGTGCCATTGTCGACTGTCCAACAACTCTCCACCTAACTAGTTTCCAACGTTGTGTCATTGTCAACTGTCCAACAACTCTCCAACAAACTAGTTTCCAACGTTGTGTCATTGTCGTCTGTACAACAACTCTCCACCTAACTAGTTTAAACGTTGTGTCATCGTCGACTGTCCAACAACTCTCCACCTAACTAGTTTCCAACGTTGTGTCATCTTTGACTGTCCAACAACTCTCCACCTAACTAGTGTCCAACGTTGTGTCATTGTCGACTGTCCAACAACTCTCCACCTAACTAGTTTCTAACGTTGTGCCATTGTTGAGTGTCCAACAACTCTCCACCTAACTAGTTTCCAACGTTGTGTCATCTTTGACTGTCCAACAACTCTCCACCTAACTAGTGTCCAACGTTGTGTTATTGTCGACTGTCCAACAACTCTCTACCTATCTACTTTCCAACGTCGTGCCATTGTTGACTGTCCAACAACTATCCACCTAACTACTTTCCAACGTTGTGTTATTGTCGACTGTCCAACAACTCTCCACCTATCTACTTTCCAACGTCGTGCCATTGTTGACTGTCCAACAACTATCCACCTAACTACTTTCCAACATTGTGTCATCTTCGACTGTCCAACAACTCTCCACCTAACTAGTGTCCAACGTTGTGTTATTGTAGACTGTCCAACAACTCTCCACCTAACTAGTTTCTAACGTTGTGCCACTGTCGACTGTCCAACAACTCTCCACCTAACTAGTTTCTAACGTTGTGCCATTGTCGACTGTCCAACAATTCTCCAACAAACTGGTATCCAACGTTGTCAATGTTGTGTCATTGTCGACTTTCCAACAACTCTCCACCTAACAAGTTTACAACGTTGTGTCATTTTCAGTTTTCCAACAAATATCCAACAAACTAATTTCCAACGTTGTGTCATCGTCGACTGTCCAACAACTCTCCAACGCTGTGTCATTGTCAGTCGTCCAACAAATCTCCAACAAACAAGTTTCCAACGTTGTTGATGTTGTGTCATTGTCGACTGTCCAACAACTCTCCACCTAACTACTTTCCAACGTCGTGCCATTGTCGACTGTCCAACAACTCTCCACCTAACTAGTGTCCAACGTTGTGTTATTGTCGGCTGCCCAACAACTCTCCACCTAACTAGTTTCTAACGTTGTGCCATTGTCGACTGTCCACCAACTCTCCACCTAACTAGTTTCTAAGGTTGTGCCATTGTCGACTGTCCAACAACTCTCCACCTAACTAGTTTCTAACGTTGTGCCATTGTCGACTGTCCAACAACTCTCCAACAAACTGGTATCCAACGTTGTCAATGTTGAGTCATTGTCGACTTTCCAACAACTCTCCACCTAACTAGTTTCCAACGTTGTGTCATTATCAATTTTCCAACAAATATCCAACAAACTAATTTCCAACGTTGTGTCATCGTCGACTGTCCAACAACTCTCCACCTAACTAGTATCCAACGCTGTATCATTGTCAGTCGTCCAACAAATCTCCAACAAACAAGTTTCCAACGTTGTTGATGTTGTGTCATTGTCGACTGTCCAACAACTCTCCACCTAACTAATGTCCAACGTTGTGTCATTGTCGACTGTCCAACAACTCTCCACCTAACTACTTTCCAACGTCGTGCCATTGTTGACTGTCCAACAACTCTCCACCTAACTAGTGTCCAACGTTGTGTTATTGTCGACTGTCCAACAACTCTCCACCTAACTAGTTTCTAACGTTGTGTCACTGTCAGTTGTCCAACAAATATCCAACAAACTAGTTTCCAACGTTGTGTCATTGCCGACTGTCCAAAAAATCTCCACCTAACTAGTGTCCAACGTTGTGTCATTGTCGACTGTCCAACAACTCTCCACCTAACTAGTTTCTAACGTTGTGCCATTGTCGACTGTCCACCAACTCTCCACCTAACTAGTTTCCAACGTTGTGCCATTGTCGACTGTCCAACAACTCTCCACCTAACTAGTTTCCAACGTTGTGTCACTGTTAGTTGTCCAACAAATATCCAACAAACTAGTTTCCAACTTTGTGTCATTGCCGACTGTCCAACAACTCTCCACCTAACTACTTTCCAACGTCGTTCCATTGTTGACTGTCCAACAACTCTCCACCTAACTACTTTCCAACGTTGTGTCATCTTCGACTGTCCAACAACTCTCCACCTAACTAGTGTCCAACGTTGTGTTATTGTCGACTGTCCAACAACTCTCCACCTAACTAGTTTCTAACGTTGTGCCATTGTCGACTGTCCACCAACTCTCCACCTAACTAGTTTCTAACGTTGTGCCATTGTCGACTGTCCACCAACTCTCCACCTAACTAGTTTCCAACGTTGTGCCATTGTCGACTGTCCAACAACTCTCCACCTAACTAGTTTCCAACGTTGTGTCACTGTTAGTTGTCCAACAAATATCCAACAAACTAGTTTCCAACTTTGTGTCATTGCCGACTGTCCAACAACTCTCCACCTAACTACTTTCCAACGTCGTTCCATTGTTGACTGTCCAACAACTCTCCACCTAACTACTTTCCAACGTTGTGTCATCTTCGACTGTCCAACAACTCTCCACCTAACTAGTGTCCAACGTTGTGTTATTGTCGACTGTCCAACAACTCTCCACCTAACTAGTTTCTAACGTTGTGCCATTGTCGACTGTCCACCAACTCTCCACCTAACTAGTTTCTAACGTTGTGCCATTGTCGACTGTCCAACAACTCTCCGACAAACTGGTATCCAACGTTGTCAATGTTGTGTCATTGTCGACTTTCCAACAACTCTCCACCTAACTAGTTTACAACGTTGTGTCATTTTCAGTTTTCCAACAAATATCCAACAAACTAATTTCCAACGTTGTGTCATCGTCGACTGTCCAACAACTCTCCACCTAACTAGTATCCAACGCTGTGTCATTGTCAGTCGTCCAACAAATCTCCAACAAACAAGTTTCCAACGTTATTGATGTTGTGTCATTGTCGACTGTCCAACAACTCTCCCCCTAACTAGTGTCCAACGTTGTGTTATTGTCGGCTGCCCAACAACTCTCCACCTAACTAGTTTCTAACGTTGTGCCATTGTCGACTGTCCACCAACTCTCCACCTAACTAGTTTCTAACGTTGTGCCATTGTCGACTGTCCAACAACTCTCCACCTAACTAGTTTCTAACGTTGTGCCATTGTCGACTGTCCACCAACTCTCCACCTAACTAGTTTCTATCGTTGTGCCATTGTCGACTGTCCAACAACTCTCAAAAAAACTGGTATCCAACGTTGTCAATGTTGTGTCATTGTCGACTTTCCAACAACTCTCCACCTAACTAGTTTACAACGTTGTGTCATTGTCAGTCGTCCAACAAATCTCCAACAAACAAGTTTCCAACGTTGTTGATGTTGTGTCATTGTCGACTGTCCAACAACTCTCCACCTACCTAGTTTCCAACGTTGTGTCACTGTCGACTGTCCACCAACTCTCCACCTAACTAGTTTCTAACGTTGTGCCATTGTCGACTGTCCAACAACTCTCTCCACAAACTGGTATCCAACGTTGTCAATGTTGTGTCATTGTCGACTTTCCAACAACTCTCCACCTAACTAGTTTACAACGTTGTGTCATTTTCAGTTTTCCAACAAATATCCAACAAACTAATTTCCAACGTTGTGTCATCGTCGACTGTCCAACAACTCTCCAACGCTGTGTCATTGTCAGTCGTCCAACAAATCTCCAACAAACAAGTTTCCAACGTTGTTGATGTTGTGTCATTGTCGACTGTCCAACAACTCTCCACCTAACTACTTTCCAACGTCGTGCCATTGTCGACTGTCCAACAACTCTCCACCTAACTAGTTTCCAACGTTGTGTCATTGTCAGTTGTCCAACAACTCTCCACCTAACTAGTTTCTAACGTTGTGCCATTGTCGACTGTCCACCAACTCTCCACCTAACTAGTTTCTAACGTTGTGCCATTGTCGACTGTCCAACAACTCTCCACCTAACTAGTTTCCAACGTTGTGTCATTGTCCACTGTCCAACAACTCTCCAACAAACTAGTTTCCAACGTTGTGTCATTGTCGTCTGTACAACAACTCTCCACCTAACTAGTTTAAACGTTGTGTCATCGTCGACTGTCCAACAACTCTCCACCTAACTAGTTTCCAACGTTGTGTCATCTTTGACTGTCCAACAACTCTCCACCTAACTAGTGTCCAACGTTGTGTCATTGTCGACTGTCCAACAACTCTCCACCTAACTAGTTTCTAACGTTGTGCCATTGTTGAGTGTCCAACAACTCTCCACCTAACTAGTTTCCAACGTTGTGTCATCTTTGACTGTCCAACAACTCTCCACCTAACTAGTGTCCAACGTTGTGTTATTGTCGACTGTCCAACAACTCTCTACCTATCTACTTTCCAACGTCGTGCCATTGTTGACTGTCCAACAACTATCCACCTAACTACTTTCCAACGTTGTGTTATTGTCGACTGTCCAACAACTCTCCACCTATCTACTTTCCAACGTCGTGCCATTGTTGACTGTCCAACAACTATCCACCTAACTACTTTCCAACATTGTGTCATCTTCGACTGTCCAACAACTCTCCACCTAACTAGTGTCCAACGTTGTGTTATTGTAGACTGTCCAACAACTCTCCACCTAACTAGTTTCTAACGTTGTGCCACTGTCGACTGTCCAACAACTCTCCACCTAACTAGTTTCTAACGTTGTGCCATTGTCGACTGTCCAACAATTCTCCAACAAACTGGTATCCAACGTTGTCAATGTTGTGTCATTGTCGACTTTCCAACAACTCTCCACCTAACAAGTTTACAACGTTGTGTCATTTTCAGTTTTCCAACAAATATCCAACAAACTAATTTCCAACGTTGTGTCATCGTCGACTGTCCAACAACTCTCCAACGCTGTGTCATTGTCAGTCGTCCAACAAATCTCCAACAAACAAGTTTCCAACGTTGTTGATGTTGTGTCATTGTCGACTGTCCAACAACTCTCCACCTAACTACTTTCCAACGTCGTGCCATTGTCGACTGTCCAACAACTCTCCACCTAACTAGTGTCCAACGTTGTGTTATTGTCGGCTGCCCAACAACTCTCCACCTAACTAGTTTCTAACGTTGTGCCATTGTCGACTGTCCACCAACTCTCAACCTAACTAGTTTCTAAGGTTGTGCCATTGTCGACTGTCCAACAACTCTCCACCTAACTAGTTTCTAACGTTGTGCCATTGTCGACTGTCCAACAACTCTCCAACAAACTGGTATCCAACGTTGTCAATGTTGAGTCATTGTCGACTTTCCAACAACTCTCCACCTAACTAGTTTCCAACGTTGTGTCATTATCAATTTTCCAACAAATATCCAACAAACTAATTTCCAACGTTGTGTCATCGTCGACTGTCCAACAACTCTCCACCTAACTAGTATCCAACGCTGTATCATTGTCAGTCGTCCAACAAATCTCCAACAAACAAGTTTCCAACGTTGTTGATGTTGTGTCATTGTCGACTGTCCAACAACTCTCCACCTAACTAATGTCCAACGTTGTGTCATTGTCGACTGTCCAACAACTCTCCACCTAACTACTTTCCAACGTCGTGCCATTGTTGACTGTCCAACAACTCTCCACCTAACTAGTGTCCAACGTTGTGTTATTGTCGACTGTCCAACAACTCTCCACCTAACTAGTTTCTAACGTTGTGTCACTGTCAGTTGTCCAACAAATATCCAACAAACTAGTTTCCAACGTTGTGTCATTGCCGACTGTCCAAAAAATCTCCACCTAACTAGTGTCCAACGTTGTGTCATTGTCGACTGTCCAACAACTCTCCACCTAACTAGTTTCTAACGTTGTGCCATTGTCGACTGTCCACCAACTCTCCACCTAACTAGTTTCCAACGTTGTGCCATTGTCGACTGTCCAACAACTCTCCACCTAACTAGTTTCCAACGTTGTGTCACTGTTAGTTGTCCAACAAATATCCAACAAACTAGTTTCCAACTTTGTGTCATTGCCGACTGTCCAACAACTCTTCACCTAACTACTTTCCAACGTCGTTCCATTGTTGACTGTCCAACAACTCTCCACCTAACTACTTTCCAACGTTGTGTCATCTTCGACTGTCCAACAACTCTCCACCTAACTAGTGTCCAACGTTGTGTTATTGTCGACTGTCCAACAACTCTCCACCTAACTAGTTTCTAACGTTGTGCCATTGTCGACTGTCCACCAACTCTCCACCTAACTAGTTTCTAACGTTGTGCCATTGTCGACTGTCCACCAACTCTCCACCTAACTAGTTTCCAACGTTGTGCCATTGTCGACTGTCCAACAACTCTCCACCTAACTAGTTTCCAACGTTGTGTCACTGTTAGTTGTCCAACAAATATCCAACAAACTAGTTTCCAACTTTGTGTCATTGCCGACTGTCCAACAACTCTCCACCTAACTACTTTCCAACGTCGTTCCATTGTTGACTGTCCAACAACTCTCCACCTAACTACTTTCCAACGTTGTGTCATCTTCGACTGTCCAACAACTCTCCACCTAACTAGTGTCCAACGTTGTGTTATTGTCGACTGTCCAACAACTCTCCACCTAACTAGTTTCTAACGTTGTGCCATTGTCGACTGTCCACCAACTCTCCACCTAACTAGTTTCTAACGTTGTGCCATTGTCGACTGTCCAACAACTCTCCGACAAACTGGTATCCAACGTTGTCAATGTTGTGTCATTGTCGACTTTCCAACAACTCTCCACCTAACTAGTTTACAACGTTGTGTCATTTTCAGTTTTCCAACAAATATCCAACAAACTAATTTCCAACGTTGTGTCATCGTCGACTGTCCAACAACTCTCCACCTAACTAGTATCCAACGCTGTGTCATTGTCAGTCGTCCAACAAATCTCCAACAAACAAGTTTCCAACGTTATTGATGTTGTGTCATTGTCGACTGTCCAACAACTCTCCCCTAACTAGTGTCCAACGTTGTGTTATTGTCGGCTGCCCAACAACTCTCCACCTAACTAGTTTCTAACGTTGTGCCATTGTCGACTGTCCACCAACTCTCCACCTAACTAGTTTCTAACGTTGTGCCATTGTCGACTGTCCAACAACTCTCCACCTAACTAGTTTCTAACGTTGTGCCATTGTCGACTGTCCACCAACTCTCCACCTAACTAGTTTCTATCGTTGTGCCATTGTCGACTGTCCAACAACTCTCAAAAAAACTGGTATCCAACGTTGTCAATGTTGTGTCATTGTCGACTTTCCAACAACTCTCCACCTAACTAGTTTACAACGTTGTGTCATTGTCAGTCGTCCAACAAATCTCCAACAAACAAGTTTCCAACGTTGTTGATGTTGTGTCATTGTCGACTGTCCAACAACTCTCCACCTACCTAGTTTCCAACGTTGTGTCACTGTCGACTGTCCACCAACTCTCCACCTAACTAGTTTCTAACGTTGTGCCATTGTCGACTGTCCAACAACTCTCCCACAAACTGGTATCCAACGTTGTCAATGTTGTGTCATTGTCGACTTTCCAACAACTCTCCACCTAACTAGTTTACAACGTTGTGTCATTTTCAGTTTTCCAACAAATATCCAACAAACTAATTTCCAACGTTGTGTCATCGTCGACTGTCCAACAACTCTCCAACGCTGTGTCATTGTCAGTCGTCCAACAAATCTCCAACAAACAAGTTTCCAACGTTGTTGATGTTGTGTCATTGTCGACTGTCCAACAACTCTCCACCTAACTACTTTCCAACGTCGTGCCATTGTCGACTGTCCAACAACTCTCCACCTAACTAGTTTACAACGTTGTGTCATTGTCAGTTGTCCAACAACTCTCCACCTAACTAGTTTCTAACGTTGTGCCATTGTCGACTGTCCACCAACTCTCAACCTAACTAGTTTCTAAGGTTGTGCCATTGTCGACTGTCCAACAACTCTCCACCTAACTAGTTTCTAACGTTGTGCCATTGTCGACTGTCCACCAACTCTCCACCTAACTAGTTTCTAACGTTGTGCCATTCTCGACTGTCCAACAACTCTCCACCTAACTAGTTTCCAACGTTGTGTCACTGTCAGTTGTCCAACAAATATCCAACAAACTAGTTTCCAACGTTGTTGATGTTGTGTCATTGTCGACTGTCCAACAACTCTCCACCTAACTACTTTCCAACGTCGTGCCATTGTTGACTGTCCAACAACTCTCCACCTAACTAGTGTCCAACGTTGTGTTATTGTTGACTGTCCAACAACTCTCCACCTAACTAGTGTCCAACGTTGTGTTATTGTCGACTGTCCAACAACTCTCCACCTAACTAGTTTCTAACGTTGTGCCATTGTCGACTGTCCACCAACTCTCCACCTAACTAGTTTCTAACGTTGTGTCACTGTCAGTTGTCCAACAAATATCCAACAAACTAGTTTCCAACGTTGTGTCATTGCCGACTGTCCAAAAAATCTCCAACTAACTAGTGTCCAACGTTGTGTCATTGTCGACTGTCCAACAACTCTCCACCTAACTAATTTCCAACGTTGTGTCATCGTCGACTGTCCAACAACTCTCCACCTAACTAGTATCCAACGCTGTGTCATTGTCAGTCGTCCAACAAATCTCCAACAAACAAGTTTCCAACGTTATTGATGTTGTGTCATTGTCGACTGTCCAACAACTCTCCCCCTAACTAGTGTCCAACGTTGTGTTATTGTCGGCTGCCCAACAACTCTCCACCTAACTAGTTTCTAACGTTGTGCCATTGTCGACTGTCCACCAACTCTCCACCTAACTAGTTTCTAACGTTGTGCCATTGTCGACTGTCCAACAACTCTCCACCTAACTAGTTTCTAACGTTGTGCCATTGTCGACTGTCCACCAACTCTCCACCTAACTAGTTTCTAACGTTGTGCCATTCTCGACTGTCCAACAACTCTCCACCTAACTAGTTTCCAACGTTGTGTCACTGTCAGTTGTCCAACAAATATCCAACAAACTAGTTTCCAACGTTGTGTCATTGCCGACTGTCCAACAACTCTCCACCTAACTACTTTCCAACGTCGTGCCATTGTTGACTGTCCAACAACTCTCCACCTAACTACTTTCCAACGTTGTGTCATCTTCGACTGTCCAACAACTCTCCACCTAACTAGTGTCCAACGTTGTGTTATTGTCGACTGTCCAACAACTCTCCACCTAACTAGTTTCTAACGTTGTGCCATTGTCGACTGTCCACCAACTCTCCACCTAACTAGTTTCTATCGTTGTGCCATTGTCGACTGTCCAACAACTCTCAAAAAAACTGGTATCCAACGTTGTCAATGTTGTGTCATTGTCGACTTTCCAACAACTCTCCACCTAACTAGTTTACAACGTTGTGTCATTGTCAGTCGTCCAACAAATCTCCAACAAACAAGTTTCCAACGTTGTTGATGTTGTGTCATTGTCGACTGTCCAACAACTCTCCACCTACCTAGTTTCCAACGTTGTGTCACTGTCGACTGTCCACCAACTCTCCACCTAACTAGTTTCTAACGTTGTGCCATTGTCGACTGTCCAACAACTCTCCGACAAACTGGTATCCAACGTTGTCAATGTTGTGTCATTGTCGACTTTCCAACAACTCTCCACCTAACTAGTTTACAACGTTGTGTCATTTTCAGTTTTCCAACAAATATCCAACAAACTAATTTCCAACGTTGTGTCATCGTCGACTGTCCAACAACTCTCCAACGCTGTGTCATTGTCAGTCGTCCAACAAATCTCCAACAAACAAGTTTCCAACGTTGTTGATGTTGTGTCATTGTCGACTGTCCAACAACTCTCCACCTAACTACTTTCCAACGTCGTGCCATTGTCGACTGTCCAACAACTCTCCACCTAACTAGTGTCCAACGTTGTGTTATTGTCGGCTGCCCAACAACTCTCCACCTAACTAGTTTCTAACGTTGTGCCATTGTCGACTGTCCACCAACTCTCAACCTAACTAGTTTCTAAGGTTGTGCCATTGTCGACTGTCCAACAACTCTCCACCTAACTAGTTTCTAACGTTGTGCCATTGTCGACTGTCCACCAACTCTCCACCTAACTAGTTTCTAACGTTGTGCCATTCTCGACTGTCCAACAACTCTCCACCTAACTAGTTTCCAACGTTGTGTCACTGTCAGTTGTCCAACAAATATCCAACAAACTAGTTTCCAACGTTGTGTCATTGCCGACTGTCCAACAACTCTCCACCTAACTACTTTCCAACGTCGTGCCATTGTTGACTGTCCAACAACTCTCCACCTAACTACTTTCCAACGTTGTGTCATCTTCGACTGTCCAACAACTCTCCACCTAACTAGTGTCCAACGTTGTGTTATTGTTGACTGTCCAACAACTCTCCACCTAACTAGTGTCCAACGTTGTGTTATTGTCGACTGTCCAACAACTCTCCACCTAACTAGTTTCTAACGTTGTGCCATTGTCGACTGTCCACCAACTCTCCACCTAACTAGTTTCTAACGTTGTGTCACTGTCAGTTGTCCAACAAATATCCAACAAACTAGTTTCCAACGTTGTGTCATTGCCGACTGTCCAAAAAATCTCCACCTAACTAGTGTCCAACGTTGTGTCATTGTCGACTGTCCAACAACTCTCCACCTAACTAATTTCCAACGTTGTGTCATCGTCGACTGTCCAACAACTCTCCACCTAACTAGTATCCAACGCTGTGTCATTGTCAGTCGTCCAACAAATCTCCAACAAACAAGTTTCCAACGTTATTGATGTTGTGTCATTGTCGACTGTCCAACAACTCTCCCCCTAACTAGTGTCCAACGTTGTGTTATTGTCGGCTGCCCAACAACTCTCCACCTAACTAGTTTCTAACGTTGTGCCATTGTCGACTGTCCACCAACTCTCCACCTAACTAGTTTCTAACGTTGTGCCATTGTCGACTGTCCAACAACTCTCCACCTAACTAGTTTCTAACGTTGTGCCATTGTCGACTGTCCACCAACTCTCCACCTAACTAGTTTCTAACGTTGTGCCATTCTCGACTGTCCAACAACTCTCCACCTAACTAGTTTCCAACGTTGTGTCACTGTCAGTTGTCCAACAAATATCCAACAAACTAGTTTCCAACGTTGTGTCATTGCCGACTGTCCAACAACTCTCCACCTAACTACTTTCCAACGTCGTGCCATTGTTGACTGTCCAACAACTCTCCACCTAACTACTTTCCAACGTTGTGTCATCTTCGACTGTCCAACAACTCTCCACCTAACTAGTGTCCAACGTTGTGTTATTGTCGACTGTCCAACAACTCTCCACCTAACTAGTTTCTAACGTTGTGCCATTGTCGACTGTCCACCAACTCTCCACCTAACTAGTTTCTATCGTTGTGCCATTGTCGACTGTCCAACAACTCTCAAAAAAACTGGTATCCAACGTTGTCAATGTTGTGTCATTGTCGACTTTCCAACAACTCTCCACCTAACTAGTTTACAACGTTGTGTCATTGTCAGTCGTCCAACAAATCTCCAACAAACAAGTTTCCAACGTTGTTGATGTTGTGTCATTGTCGACTGTCCAACAACTCTCCACCTACCTAGTTTCCAACGTTGTGTCACTGTCGACTGTCCACCAACTCTCCACCTAACTAGTTTCTAACGTTGTGCCATTGTCGACTGTCCAACAACTCTCCACCTAACTAGTTTACAACGTTGTGTCATTTTCAGTTTTCCAACAAATATCCAACAAACTAATTTCCAACGTTGTGTCATCGTCGACTGTCCAACAACTCTCCAACGCTGTGTCATTGTCAGTCGTCCAACAAATCTCCAACAAACAAGTTTCCAACGTTGTTGATGTTGTGTCATTGTCGACTGTCCAACAACTCTCCACCTAACTACTTTCCAACGTCGTGCCATTGTCGACTGTCCAACAACTCTCCACCTAACTAGTGTCCAACGTTGTGTTATTGTCGGCTGCCCAACAACTCTCCACCTAACTAGTTTCTAACGTTGTGCCATTGTCGACTGTCCACCAACTCTCAACCTAACTAGTTTCTAAGGTTGTGCCATTGTCGACTGTCCAACAACTCTCCACCTAACTAGTTTCTAACGTTGTGCCATTGTCGACTGTCCAACAACTCTCCAACAAACTGGTATCCAACGTTGTCAATGTTGAGTCATTGTCGACTTTCCAACAACTCTCCACCTAACTAGTTTCCAACGTTGTGTCATTATCAATTTTCCAACAAATATCCAACAAACTAATTTCCAACGTTGTGTCATCGTCGACTGTCCAACAACTCTCCACCTAACTAGTATCCAACGCTGTATCATTGTCAGTCGTCCAACAAATCTCCACCTAACTACTTTCCAACGTCGTGCCATTGTTGACTGTCCAACAACTCTCCACCTAACTACTTTCCAACGTTGTGTCATCTTCGACTGTCCAACAACTCTCCACCTAACTAGTTTCCAACGTTGTGTCATTGTCGACTGTCCAACAACTCTCCAACAAACTGGTATCCAACGTTGTCAATGTTGAGTCATTGTCGACTTTCCAACAACTCTCCACCTAACTAGTTTCTAACGTTGTGCCATTCTCGACTGTCCAACAACTCTCCACCTAACTAGTTTCCAACGTTGTGTCACTGTCAGTTTTCCAACAAATATCCAACAAACTAATTTCCAACGTTGTGTCATCGTCGACTGTCCAACAACTCTCCACCTAACTAGTATTCAACGCTGTGTCATTGTCAGTCGTCCAACAAATCTCCAACAAACAAGTTTCCAACGTTGTTGATGTTGTGTCATTGTCGACTGTCCAACAACTCTCCCCCTAACTAGTGTCCAACGTTGTGTTATTGTCGGCTGCCCAACAACTCTCCACCTAACTAGTTTCTAACGTTGTGCCATTGTCGACTGTCCACCAACTCTCCACCTAACTAGTTTCTAACGTTGTGCCATTGTCGACTGTCCAACAACTCTCCACCTAACTAGTTTCTAACGTTGTGCCATTGTCGACTGTCCACCAACTCTCCACCTAACTAGTTTCTAACGTTGTGCCATTCTCGACTGTCCAACAACTCTCCACCTAACTAGTTTCCAACGTTGTGTCACTGTCAGTTGTCCAACAAATATCCAACAAACTAGTTTCCAACGTTGTGTCATTGCCGACTGTCCAACAACTCTCCACCTAACTACTTTCCAACGTCGTGCCATTGTTGACTGTCCAACAACTCTCCACCTAACTACTTTCCAACGTTGTGTCATCTTCGACTGTCCAACAACTCTCCACCTAACTAGTGTCCAACGTTGTGTTATTGTCGACTGTCCAACAACTCTCCACCTAACTAGTTTCTAACGTTGTGCCATTGTCGACTGTCCACCAACTCTCCACCTAACTAGTTTCTATCGTTGTGCCATTGTCGACTGTCCAACAACTCTCAAAAAAACTGGTATCCAACGTTGTCAATGTTGTGTCATTGTCGACTTTCCAACAACTCTCCACCTAACTAGTTTACAACGTTGTGTCATTGTCAGTCGTCCAACAAATCTCCAACAAACAAGTTTCCAACGTTGTTGATGTTGTGTCATTGTCGACTGTCCAACAACTCTCCGCCTACCTAGTTTCCAACGTTGTGTCACTGTCGACTGTCCACCAACTCTCCACCTAACTAGTTTCTAACGTTGTGCCATTGTCGACTGTCCAACAACTCTCCGACAAACTGGTATCCAACGTTGTCAATGTTGTGTCATTGTCGACTTTCCAACAACTCTCCACCTAACTAGTTTACAACGTTGTGTCATTTTCAGTTTTCCAACAAATATCCAACAAACTAATTTCCAACGTTGTGTCATCGTCGACTGTCCAACAACTCTCCAACGCTGTGTCATTGTCAGTCGTCCAACAAATCTCCAACAAACAAGTTTCCAACGTTGTTGATGTTGTGTCATTGTCGACTGTCCAACAACTCTCCACCTAACTACTTTCCAACGTCGTGCCATTGTCGACTGTCCAACAACTCTCCACCTAACTAGTGTCCAACGTTGTGTTATTGTCGGCTGCCCAACAACTCTCCACCTAACTAGTTTCTAACGTTGTGCCATTGTCGACTGTCCACCAACTCTCAACCTAACTAGTTTCTAAGGTTGTGCCATTGTCGACTGTCCAACAACTCTCCACCTAACTAGTTTCTAACGTTGTGCCATTGTCGACTGTCCACCAACTCTCCACCTAACTAGTTTCTAACGTTGTGCCATTCTCGACTGTCCAACAACTCTCCACCTAACTAGTTTCCAACGTTGTGTCACTGTCAGTTGTCCAACAAATATCCAACAAACTAGTTTCCAACTTTGTGTCATTGCCGACTGTCCAACAACTCTCCACCTAACTACTTTCCAACGTCGTTCCATTGTTGACTGTCCAACAACTCTCCACCTAACTAGTGTCCAACGTTGTGTTATTGTCGACTGTCCAACAACTCTCCACCTAACTAGTTTCTAACGTTGTGCCATTGTCGACTGTCCACCAACTCTCAACCTAACTAGTTTCTAAGGTTGTGCCATTGTCGACTGTCCAACAACTCTCCACCTAACTAGTTTCTAACGTTGTGCCATTGTCGACTGTCCAACAACTCTCCAACAAACTGGTATCCAACGTTGTCAATGTTGAGTCATTGTCGACTTTCCAACAACTCTCCACCTAACTAGTTTCCAACGTTGTGTCATTATCAATTTTCCAACAAATATCCAACAAACAAGTTTCCAACGTTGTTGATGTTGTGTCATTGTCGACTGTCCAACAACTCTCCACCTAACTAATGTCCAACGTTGTGTCATTGTCGACTGTCCAACAACTCTCCACCTAACTACTTTCCAACGTCGTGCCATTGTTGACTGTCCAACAACTCTCCACCTAACTAGTGTCCAACGTTGTGTCATCGTCGACTGTCCAACAACTCTCCACCTAACTAGTATCCAACGCTGTATCATTGTCAGTCGTCCAACAAATCTCCAACAAACAAGTTTCCAACGTTGTTGATGTTGTGTCATTGTCGACTGTCCAACAACTCTCCACCTAACTAATGTCCAACGTTGTGTCATTGTCGACTGTCCAACAACTCTCCACCTAACTACTTTCCAACGTCGTGCCATTGTTGACTGTCCAACAACTCTCCACCTAACTACTTTCCAACGTTGTGTCATCTTCGACTGTCCAACAACTCTCCACCTAACTAGTGTCCAACGTTGTGTTATTGTCGACTGTCCAACAACTCTCAAAAAAACTGGTATCCAACGTTGTCAATGTTGTGTCATTGTCGACTTTCCAACAACTCTCCACCTAACTAGTTTACAACGTTGTGTCATTGTCAGTCGTCCAACAAATCTCCAACAAACAAGTTTCCAACGTTGTTGATGTTGTGTCATTGTCGACTGTCCAACAACTCTCCACCTAACTAGTTTCCAACGTTGTGTCACTGTCGACTGTCCACCAACTCTCCACCTAACTAGTTTCTAACGTTGTGCCATTGTCGACTGTCCAACAACTCTCCGACAAACTGGTATCCAACGTTGTCAATGTTGTCCAACAACTCTCCACCTAACTACTTTCCAACGTCGTGCCATTGTTGACTGTCCAACAACTCTCCACCTAACTACTTTCCAACGTTGTGTCATCTTCGACTGTCCAACAACTCTCCACCTAACTAGTGTCCAACGTTGTGTTATTGTTGACTGTCCAACAACTCTCCACCTAACTAGTGTCCAACGTTGTGTTATTGTCGACTGTCCAACAACTCTCCACCTAACTACTTTCCAACGTCGTGCCATTGTTGACTGTCCAACAACTCTCCACCTAACTACTTTCCAACGTTGTGTCATCTTCGACTGTCCAACAACTCTCCACCTAACTAGTGTCCAACGTTGTGTTATTGTCGACTGTCCAACAACTCTCCACCTAACTAGTTTCTAACGTTGTGCCATTGTCGACTGTCCACCAACTCTCCACCTAACTAGTTTCTATCGTTGTGCCATTGTCGACTGTCCAACAACTCTCAAAAAAACTGGTATCCAACGTTGTCAATGTTGTGTCATTGTCGACTTTCCAACAACTCTCCACCTAACTAGTTTACAACGTTGTGTCATTGTCAGTCGTCCAACAAATCTCCAACAAACAAGTTTCCAACGTTGTTGATGTTGTGTCATTGTCGACTGTCCAACAACTCTCCACCTACCTAGTTTCCAACGTTGTGTCACTGTCGACTGTCCACCAACTCTCCACCTAACTAGTTTCTAACGTTGTGCCATTGTCGACTGTCCAACAACTCTCCGACAAACTGGTATCCAACGTTGTCAATGTTGTGTCATTGTCGACTTTCCAACAACTCTCCACCTAACTAGTTTACAACGTTGTGTCATTTTCAGTTTTCCAACAAATATCCAACAAACTAATTTCCAACGTTGTGTCATCGTCGACTGTCCAACAACTCTCCAACGCTGTGTCATTGTCAGTCGTCCAACAAATCTCCAACAAACAAGTTTCCAACGTTGTTGATGTTGTGTCATTGTCGACTGTCCAACAACTCTCCACCTAACTACTTTCCAACGTCGTGCCATTGTCGACTGTCCAACAACTCTCCACCTAACTAGTGTCCAACGTTGTGTTATTGTCGGCTGCCCAACAACTCTCCACCTAACTAGTTTCTAACGTTGTGCCATTGTCGACTGTCCACCAACTCTCCACCTAACTAGTTTCTAACGTTGTGCCATTGTCGACTGTCCAACAACTCTCCACCTAACTAGTTTCTAACGTTGTGCCATTGTCGACTGTCCACCAACTCTCCACCTAACTAGTTTCTAACGTTGTGCCATTCTCGACTGTCCAACAACTCTCCACCTAACTAGTTTCCAACGTTGTGTCACTGTCAGTTGTCCAACAAATTGTCGACTGTCCAACAACTCTCCACCTAACTAGTTTCTAACGTTGTGCCATTGTCGACTGTCCACCAACTCTCCACCTAACTAGTGTCCAACGTTGTGTCATTGTCGACTGTCCAACAACTCTCCACCTAACTAATTTCCAACGTTGTGTCATCGTCGACTGTCCAACAACTCTCCACCTAACTAGTATCCAACGCTGTGTCATTGTCAGTCGTCCAACAAATCTCCAACAAACAAGTTTCCAACGTTATTGATGTTGTGTCATTGTCGACTGTCCAACAACTCTCCCCCTAACTAGTGTCCAACGTTGTGTTATTGTCGGCTGCCCAACAACTCTCCACCTAACTAGTTTCTAACGTTGTGCCATTGTCGACTGTCCACCAACTCTCCACCTAACTAGTTTCTAACGTTGTGCCATTGTCGACTGTCCAACAACTCTCCACCTAACTAGTTTCTAACGTTGTGCCATTGTCGACTGTCCACCAACTCTCCACCTAACTAGTTTCTAACGTTGTGCCATTGTCGACTGTCCAACAACTCTCCACCTAACTAGTTTCTAACGTTGTGCCATTGTCGACTGTCCACCAACTCTCCACCTAACTAGTTTCTAACGTTGTGCCATTGTCGACTGTCCAACAACTCTCCAACAAACTGGTATCCAACGTTGTCAATGTTGAGTCATTGTCGACTTTCCAACAACTCTCCACCTAACTAGTTTCCAACGTTGTGTCATTATCAATTTTCCAACAAATATCCAACAAACTAATTTCCAACGTTGTGTCATCGTCGACTGTCCAACAACTCTCCACCTAACTAGTATCCAACGCTGTATCATTGTCAGTCGTCCAACAAATCTCCACCTAACTACTTTCCAACGTCGTGCCATTGTTGACTGTCCAACAACTCTCCACCTAACTACTTTCCAACGTTGTGTCATCTTCGACTGTCCAACAACTCTCCACCTAACTAGTTTCCAACGTTGTGTCATTGTCGACTGTCCAACAACTCTCCAACAAACTGGTATCCAACGTTGTCAATGTTGAGTCATTGTCGACTTTCCAACAACTCTCCACCTAACTAGTTTCTAACGTTGTGCCATTCTCGACTGTCCAACAACTCTCCACCTAACTAGTTTCCAACGTTGTGTCACTGTCAGTTTTCCAACAAATATCCAACAAACTAATTTCCAACGTTGTGTCATCGTCGACTGTCCAACAACTCTCCACCTAACTAGTATTCAACGCTGTGTCATTGTCAGTCGTCCAACAAATCTCCAACAAACAAGTTTCCAACGTTGTTGATGTTGTGTCATTGTCGACTGTCCAACAACTCTCCCCCTAACTAGTGTCCAACGTTGTGTTATTGTCGGCTGCCCAACAACTCTCCACCTAACTAGTTTCTAACGTTGTGCCATTGTCGACTGTCCACCAACTCTCCACCTAACTAGTTTCTAACGTTGTGCCATTGTCGACTGTCCAACAACTCTCCACCTAACTAGTTTCTAACGTTGTGCCATTGTCGACTGTCCACCAACTCTCCACCTAACTAGTTTCTAACGTTGTGCCATTCTCGACTGTCCAACAACTCTCCACCTAACTAGTTTCCAACGTTGTGTCACTGTCAGTTGTCCAACAAATATCCAACAAACTAGTTTCCAACGTTGTGTCATTGCCGACTGTCCAACAACTCTCCACCTAACTACTTTCCAACGTCGTGCCATTGTTGACTGTCCAACAACTCTCCACCTAACTACTTTCCAACGTTGTGTCATCTTCGACTGTCCAACAACTCTCCACCTAACTAGTGTCCAACGTTGTGTTATTGTCGACTGTCCAACAACTCTCCACCTAACTAGTTTCTAACGTTGTGCCATTGTCGACTGTCCACCAACTCTCCACCTAACTAGTTTCTATCGTTGTGCCATTGTCGACTGTCCAACAACTCTCAAAAAAACTGGTATCCAACGTTGTCAATGTTGTGTCATTGTCGACTTTCCAACAACTCTCCACCTAACTAGTTTACAACGTTGTGTCATTGTCAGTCGTCCAACAAATCTCCAACAAACAAGTTTCCAACGTTGTTGATGTTGTGTCATTGTCGACTGTCCAACAACTCTCCGCCTACCTAGTTTCCAACGTTGTGTCACTGTCGACTGTCCACCAACTCTCCACCTAACTAGTTTCTAACGTTGTGCCATTGTCGACTGTCCAACAACTCTCCGACAAACTGGTATCCAACGTTGTCAATGTTGTGTCATTGTCGACTTTCCAACAACTCTCCACCTAACTAGTTTACAACGTTGTGTCATTTTCAGTTTTCCAACAAATATCCAACAAACTAATTTCCAACGTTGTGTCATCGTCGACTGTCCAACAACTCTCCAACGCTGTGTCATTGTCAGTCGTCCAACAAATCTCCAACAAACAAGTTTCCAACGTTGTTGATGTTGTGTCATTGTCGACTGTCCAACAACTCTCCACCTAACTACTTTCCAACGTCGTGCCATTGTCGACTGTCCAACAACTCTCCGCCTAACTAGTGTCCAACGTTGTGTTATTGTCGGCTGCCCAACAACTCTCCACCTAACTAGTTTCTAACGTTGTGCCATTGTCGACTGTCCACCAACTCTCAACCTAACTAGTTTCTAAGGTTGTGCCATTGTCGACTGTCCAACAACTCTCCACCTAACTAGTTTCTAACGTTGTGCCATTGTCGACTGTCCACCAACTCTCCACCTAACTAGTTTCTAACGTTGTGCCATTCTCGACTGTCCAACAACTCTCCACCTAACTAGTTTCCAACGTTGTGTCACTGTCAGTTGTCCAACAAATATCCAACAAACTAGTTTCCAACTTTGTGTCATTGCCGACTGTCCAACAACTCTCCACCTAACTACTTTCCAACGTCGTTCCATTGTTGACTGTCCAACAACTCTCCACCTAACTAGTGTCCAACGTTGTGTTATTGTCGGCTGCCCAACAACTCTCCACCTAACTAGTTTCTAACGTTGTGCCATTGTCGACTGTCCACCAACTCTCAACCTAACTAGTTTCTAAGGTTGTGCCATTGTCGACTGTCCAACAACTCTCCACCTAACTAGTTTCTAACGTTGTGCCATTGTCGACTGTCCAACAACTCTCCAACAAACTGGTATCCAACGTTGTCAATGTTGAGTCATTGTCGACTTTCCAACAACTCTCCACCTAACTAGTTTCCAACGTTGTGTCATTATCAATTTTCCAACAAATATCCAACAAACAAGTTTCCAACGTTGTTGATGTTGTGTCATTGTCGACTGTCCAACAACTCTCCACCTAACTAATGTCCAACGTTGTGTCATTGTCGACTGTCCAACAACTCTCCACCTAACTACTTTCCAACGTCGTGCCATTGTTGACTGTCCAACAACTCTCCACCTAACTAGTGTCCAACGTTGTGTCATCGTCGACTGTCCAACAACTCTCCACCTAACTAGTATCCAACGCTGTATCATTGTCAGTCGTCCAACAAATCTCCAACAAACAAGTTTCCAACGTTGTTGATGTTGTGTCATTGTCGACTGTCCAACAACTCTCCACCTAACTAATGTCCAACGTTGTGTCATTGTCGACTGTCCAACAACTCTCCACCTAACTACTTTCCAACGTTGTGCCATTGTTGACTGTCCAACAACTCTCCACCTAACTAGTGTCCAACGTTGTGTTATTGTCGACTGTCCAACAACTCTCCACCTAACTAGTTTCTAACGTTGTGCCATTGTCGACTGTCCACCAACTCTCCACCTAACTAGTTTCTAACGTTGTGTCATTGTCAGTTGTCCAACAAATATCCAACAAACTAGTTTCCAACGTTGTGTCATTGCCGACTGTCCAAAAAATCTCCACCTAACTAGTGTCCAACGTTGTGTCATTGTCGACTGTCCAACAACTCTCCACCTAACTAGTTTCTAACGTTGTGCCATTGTCGACTGTCCACCAACTCTCCACCTAACTAGTTTCCAACGTTGTGCCATTGTCGACTGTCCAACAACTCTCCACCTAACTAGTTTCCAACGTTGTGTCACTGTTAGTTGTCCAACAAATATCCAACAAACTAGTTTCCAACTTTGTGTCATTGCCGACTGTCCAACAACTCTCCACCTAACTACTTTCCAACGTCGTTCCATTGTTGACTGTCCAACAACTCTCCACCTAACTACTTTCCAACGTTGTGTCATCTTCGACTGTCCAACAACTCTCCACCTAACTAGTGTCCAACGTTGTGTTATTGTCGACTGTCCAACAACTCTCAAAAAAACTGGTATCCAACGTTGTCAATGTTGTGTCATTGTCGACTTTCCAACAACTCTCCACCTAACTAGTTTACAACGTTGTGTCATTGTCAGTCGTCCAACAAATCTCCAACAAACAAGTTTCCAACGTTGTTGATGTTGTGTCATTGTCGACTGTCCAACAACTCTCCACCTACCTAGTTTCCAACGTTGTGTCACTGTCGACTGTCCACCAACTCTCCACCTAACTAGTTTCTAACGTTGTGCCATTGTCGACTGTCCAACAACTCTCCGACAAACTGGTATCCAACGTTGTCAATGTTGTCCAACAACTCTCCACCTAACTACTTTCCAACGTCGTGCCATTGTTGACTGTCCAACAACTCTCCACCTAACTACTTTCCAACGTTGTGTCATCTTCGACTGTCCAACAACTCTCCACCTAACTAGTGTCCAACGTTGTGTTATTGTTGACTGTCCAACAACTCTCCACCTAACTAGTGTCCAACGTTGTGTTATTGTCGACTGTCCAACAACTCTCCACCTAACTACTTTCCAACGTCGTGCCATTGTTGACTGTCCAACAACTCTCCACCTAACTACTTTCCAACGTTGTGTCATCTTCGACTGTCCAACAACTCTCCACCTAACTAGTGTCCAACGTTGTGTTATTGTCGACTGTCCAACAACTCTCCACCTAACTAGTTTCTAACGTTGTGCCATTGTCGACTGTCCACCAACTCTCCACCTAACTAGTTTCTATCGTTGTGCCATTGTCGACTGTCCAACAACTCTCAAAAAAACTGGTATCCAACGTTGTCAATGTTGTGTCATTGTCGACTTTCCAACAACTCTCCACCTAACTAGTTTACAACGTTGTGTCATTGTCAGTCGTCCAACAAATCTCCAACAAACAAGTTTCCAACGTTGTTGATGTTGTGTCATTGTCGACTGTCCAACAACTCTCCACCTACCTAGTTTCCAACGTTGTGTCACTGTCGACTGTCCACCAACTCTCCACCTAACTAGTTTCTAACGTTGTGCCATTGTCGACTGTCCAACAACTCTCCGACAAACTGGTATCCAACGTTGTCAATGTTGTGTCATTGTCGACTTTCCAACAACTCTCCACCTAACTAGTTTACAACGTTGTGTCATTTTCAGTTTTCCAACAAATATCCAACAAACTAATTTCCAACGTTGTGTCATCGTCGACTGTCCAACAACTCTCCAACGCTGGGTCATTGTCAGTCGTCCAACAAATCTCCAACAAACAAGTTTCCAACGTTGTTGATGTTGTGTCATTGTCGACTGTCCAACAACTCTCCACCTAACTACTTTCCAACGTCGTGCCATTGTCGACTGTCCAACAACTCTCCACCTAACTAGTGTCCAACGTTGTGTTATTGTCGGCTGCCCAACAACTCTCCACCTAACTAGTTTCTAACGTTGTGCCATTGTCGACTGTCCACCAACTCTCAACCTAACTAGTTTCTAAGGTTGTGCCATTGTCGACTGTCCAACAACTCTCCACCTAACTAGTTTCTAACGTTGTGCCATTGTCGACTGTCCACCAACTCTCCACCTAACTAGTTTCTAACGTTGTGCCATTCTCGACTGTCCAACAACTCTCCACCTAACTAGTTTCCAACGTTGTGTCACTGTCAGTTGTCCAACAAATTGTCGACTGTCCAACAACTCTCCACCTAACTAGTTTCTAACGTTGTGCCATTGTCGACTGTCCACCAACTCTCCACCTAACTAGTGTCCAACGTTGTGTCATTGTCGACTGTCCAACAACTCTCCACCTAACTAATTTCCAACGTTGTGTCATCGTCGACTGTCCAACAACTCTCCACCTAACTAGTATCCAACGCTGTGTCATTGTCAGTCGTCCAACAAATCTCCAACAAACAAGTTTCCAACGTTATTGATGTTGTGTCATTGTCGACTGTCCAACAACTCTCCCCCTAACTAGTGTCCAACGTTGTGTTATTGTCGGCTGCCCAACAACTCTCCACCTAACTAGTTTCTAACGTTGTGCCATTGTCGACTGTCCACCAACTCTCCACCTAACTAGTTTCTAACGTTGTGCCATTGTCGACTGTCCAACAACTCTCCACCTAACTAGTTTCTAACGTTGTGCCATTGTCGACTGTCCACCAACTCTCCACCTAACTAGTTTCTAACGTTGTGCCATTCTCGACTGTCCAACAACTCTCCACCTAACTAGTTTCCAACGTTGTGTCACTGTCAGTTGTCCAACAAATATCCAACAAACTAGTTTCCAACGTTGTGTCATTGCCGACTGTCCAACAACTCTCCACCTAACTACTTTCCAACGTCGTGCCATTGTTGACTGTCCAACAACTCTCCACCTAACTACTTTCCAACGTTGTGTCATCTTCGACTGTCCAACAACTCTCCACCTAACTAGTGTCCAACGTTGTGTTATTGTCGACTGTCCAACAACTCTCCACCTAACTAGTTTCTAACGTTGTGCCATTGTCGACTGTCCACCAACTCTCCACCTAACTAGTTTCTATCGTTGTGCCATTGTCGACTGTCCAACAACTCTCAAAAAAACTGGTATCCAACGTTGTCAATGTTGTGTCATTGTCGACTTTCCAACAACTCTCCACCTAACTAGTTTACAACGTTGTGTCATTGTCAGTCGTCCAACAAATCTCCAACAAACAAGTTTCCAACGTTGTTGATGTTGTGTCATTGTCGACTGTCCAACAACTCTCCGCCTACCTAGTTTCCAACGTTGTGTCACTGTCGACTGTCCACCAACTCTCCACCTAACTAGTTTCTAACGTTGTGCCATTGTCGACTGTCCAACAACTCTCCGACAAACTGGTATCCAACGTTGTCAATGTTGTGTCATTGTCGACTTTCCAACAACTCTCCACCTAACTAGTTTACAACGTTGTGTCATTTTCAGTTTTCCAACAAATATCCAACAAACTAATTTCCAACGTTGTGTCATCGTCGACTGTCCAACAACTCTCCAACGCTGTGTCATTGTCAGTCGTCCAACAAATCTCCAACAAACAAGTTTCCAACGTTGTTGATGTTGTGTCATTGTCGACTGTCCAACAACTCTCCACCTAACTACTTTCCAACGTCGTGCCATTGTCGACTGTCCAACAACTCTCCACCTAACTAGTGTCCAACGTTGTGTTATTGTCGGCTGCCCAACAACTCTCCACCTAACTAGTTTCTAACGTTGTGCCATTGTCGACTGTCCACCAACTCTCAACCTAACTAGTTTCTAAGGTTGTGCCATTGTCGACTGTCCAACAACTCTCCACCTAACTAGTTTCTAACGTTGTGCCATTGTCGACTGTCCACCAACTCTCCACCTAACTAGTTTCTAACGTTGTGCCATTCTCGACTGTCCAACAACTCTCCACCTAACTAGTTTCCAACGTTGTGTCACTGTCAGTTGTCCAACAAATATCCAACAAACTAGTTTCCAACTTTGTGTCATTGCCGACTGTCCAACAACTCTCCACCTAACTACTTTCCAACGTCGTTCCATTGTTGACTGTCCAACAACTCTCCACCTAACTAGTGTCCAACGTTGTGTTATTGTCGGCTGCCCAACAACTCTCCACCTAACTAGTTTCTAACGTTGTGCCATTGTCGACTGTCCACCAACTCTCAACCTAACTAGTTTCTAAGGTTGTGCCATTGTCGACTGTCCAACAACTCTCCACCTAACTAGTTTCTAACGTTGTGCCATTGTCGACTGTCCAACAACTCTCCAACAAACTGGTATCCAACGTTGTCAATGTTGAGTCATTGTCGACTTTCCAACAACTCTCCACCTAACTAGTTTCCAACGTTGTGTCATTATCAATTTTCCAACAAATATCCAACAAACAAGTTTCCAACGTTGTTGATGTTGTGTCATTGTCGACTGTCCAACAACTCTCCACCTAACTAATGTCCAACGTTGTGTCATTGTCGACTGTCCAACAACTCTCCACCTAACTACTTTCCAACGTCGTGCCATTGTTGACTGTCCAACAACTCTCCACCTAACTAGTGTCCAACGTTGTGTCATCGTCGACTGTCCAACAACTCTCCACCTAACTAGTATCCAACGCTGTATCATTGTCAGTCGTCCAACAAATCTCCAACAAACAAGTTTCCAACGTTGTTGATGTTGTGTCATTGTCGACTGTCCAACAACTCTCCACCTAACTAATGTCCAACGTTGTGTCATTGTCGACTGTCCAACAACTCTCCACCTAACTACTTTCCAACGTCGTGCCATTGTTGACTGTCCAACAACTCTCCACCTAACTAGTGTCCAACGTTGTGTTATTGTCGACTGTCCAACAACTCTCCACCTAACTAGTTTCTAACGTTGTGCCATTGTCGACTGTCCACCAACTCTCCACCTAACTAGTTTCTAACGTTGTGTCACTGTCAGTTGTCCAACAAATATCCAACAAACTAGTTTCCAACGTTGTGTCATTGCCGACTGTCCAAAAAATCTCCACCTAACTAGTGTCCAACGTTGTGTCATTGTCGACTGTCCAACAACTCTCCACCTAACTAGTTTCTAACGTTGTGCCATTGTCGACTGTCCACCAACTCTCCACCTAACTAGTTTCCAACGTTGTGCCATTGTCGACTGTCCAACAACTCTCCACCTAACTAGTTTCCAACGTTGTGTCACTGTTAGTTGTCCAACAAATATCCAACAAACTAGTTTCCAACTTTGTGTCATTGCCGACTGTCCAACAACTCTCCACCTAACTACTTTCCAACGTCGTTCCATTGTTGACTGTCCAACAACTCTCCACCTAACTACTTTCCAACGTTGTGTCATCTTCGACTGTCCAACAACTCTCCACCTAACTAGTGTCCAACGTTGTGTTATTGTCGACTGTCCAACAACTCTCAAAAAAACTGGTATCCAACGTTGTCAATGTTGTGTCATTGTCGACTTTCCAACAACTCTCCACCTAACTAGTTTACAACGTTGTGTCATTGTCAGTCGTCCAACAAATCTCCAACAAACAAGTTTCCAACGTTGTTGATGTTGTGTCATTGTCGACTGTCCAACAACTCTCCACCTACCTAGTTTCCAACGTTGTGTCACTGTCGACTGTCCACCAACTCTCCACCTAACTAGTTTCTAACGTTGTGCCATTGTCGACTGTCCAACAACTCTCCGACAAACTGGTATCCAACGTTGTCAATGTTGTCCAACAACTCTCCACCTAACTACTTTCCAACGTCGTGCCATTGTTGACTGTCCAACAACTCTCCACCTAACTACTTTCCAACGTTGTGTCATCTTCGACTGTCCAACAACTCTCCACCTAACTAGTGTCCAACGTTGTGTTATTGTTGACTGTCCAACAACTCTCCACCTAACTAGTGTCCAACGTTGTGTTATTGTCGACTGTCCAACAACTCTCCACCTAACTACTTTCCAACGTCGTGCCATTGTTGACTGTCCAACAACTCTCCACCTAACTACTTTCCAACGTTGTGTCATCTTCGACTGTCCAACAACTCTCCACCTAACTAGTGTCCAACGTTGTGTTATTGTCGACTGTCCAACAACTCTCCACCTAACTAGTTTCTAACGTTGTGCCATTGTCGACTGTCCACCAACTCTCCACCTAACTAGTTTCTATCGTTGTGCCATTGTCGACTGTCCAACAACTCTCAAAAAAACTGGTATCCAACGTTGTCAATGTTGTGTCATTGTCGACTTTCCAACAACTCTCCACCTAACTAGTTTACAACGTTGTGTCATTGTCAGTCGTCCAACAAATCTCCAACAAACAAGTTTCCAACGTTGTTGATGTTGTGTCATTGTCGACTGTCCAACAACTCTCCACCTACCTAGTTTCCAACGTTGTGTCACTGTCGACTGTCCACCAACTCTCCACCTAACTAGTTTCTAACGTTGTGCCATTGTCGACTGTCCAACAACTCTCCGACAAACTGGTATCCAACGTTGTCAATGTTGTGTCATTGTCGACTTTCCAACAACTCTCCACCTAACTAGTTTACAACGTTGTGTCATTTTCAGTTTTCCAACAAATATCCAACAAACTAATTTCCAACGTTGTGTCATCGTCGACTGTCCAACAACTCTCCAACGCTGGGTCATTGTCAGTCGTCCAACAAATCTCCAACAAACAAGTTTCCAACGTTGTTGATGTTGTGTCATTGTCGACTGTCCAACAACTCTCCACCTAACTACTTTCCAACGTCGTGCCATTGTCGACTGTCCAACAACTCTCCACCTAACTAGTGTCCAACGTTGTGTTATTGTCGGCTGCCCAACAACTCTCCACCTAACTAGTTTCTAACGTTGTGCCATTGTCGACTGTCCACCAACTCTCAACCTAACTAGTTTCTAAGGTTGTGCCATTGTCGACTGTCCAACAACTCTCCACCTAACTAGTTTCTAACGTTGTGCCATTGTCGACTGTCCACCAACTCTCCACCTAACTAGTTTCTAACGTTGTGCCATTCTCGACTGTCCAACAACTCTCCACCTAACTAGTTTCCAACGTTGTGTCACTGTCAGTTGTCCAACAAATTGTCGACTGTCCAACAACTCTCCACCTAACTAGTTTCTAACGTTGTGCCATTGTCGACTGTCCACCAACTCTCCACCTAACTAGTGTCCAACGTTGTGTCATTGTCGACTGTCCAACAACTCTCCACCTAACTAATTTCCAACGTTGTGTCATCGTCGACTGTCCAACAACTCTCCACCTAACTAGTATCCAACGCTGTGTCATTGTCAGTCGTCCAACAAATCTCCAACAAACAAGTTTCCAACGTTATTGATGTTGTGTCATTGTCGACTGTCCAACAACTCTCCCCCTAACTAGTGTCCAACGTTGTGTTATTGTCGGCTGCCCAACAACTCTCCACCTAACTAGTTTCTAACGTTGTGCCATTGTCGACTGTCCACCAACTCTCCACCTAACTAGTTTCTAACGTTGTGCCATTGTCGACTGTCCAACAACTCTCCACCTAACTAGTTTCTAACGTTGTGCCATTGTCGACTGTCCACCAACTCTCCACCTAACTAGTTTCTAACGTTGTGCCATTCTCGACTGTCCAACAACTCTCCACCTAACTAGTTTCCAACGTTGTGTCACTGTCAGTTGTCCAACAAATATCCAACAAACTAGTTTCCAACGTTGTGTCATTGCCGACTGTCCAACAACTCTCCACCTAACTACTTTCCAACGTCGTGCCATTGTTGACTGTCCAACAACTCTCCACCTAACTACTTTCCAACGTTGTGTCATCTTCGACTGTCCAACAACTCTCCACCTAACTAGTGTCCAACGTTGTGTTATTGTCGACTGTCCAACAACTCTCCACCTAACTAGTTTCTAACGTTGTGCCATTGTCGACTGTCCACCAACTCTCCACCTAACTAGTTTCTATCGTTGTGCCATTGTCGACTGTCCAACAACTCTCAAAAAAACTGGTATCCAACGTTGTCAATGTTGTGTCATTGTCGACTTTCCAACAACTCTCCACCTAACTAGTTTACAACGTTGTGTCATTGTCAGTCGTCCAACAAATCTCCAACAAACAAGTTTCCAACGTTGTTGATGTTGTGTCATTGTCGACTGTCCAACAACTCTCCACCTACGTAGTTTCCAACGTTGTGTCACTGTCGACTGTCCACC
Organism: Heliocidaris tuberculata; assembly: GCA_025618425.1. Classification (NCBI taxonomy): domain Eukaryota; kingdom Metazoa; phylum Echinodermata; class Echinoidea; order Camarodonta; family Echinometridae; genus Heliocidaris; species Heliocidaris tuberculata. The sequence continues at coordinate 18,658,910 of CM046843.1, forward strand.
AACTCTCCACCTAACTAGTTTCTAACGTTGTGCCATTGTCGACTGTCCAACAACTCTCCGACAAACTGGTATCCAACGTTGTCAATGTTGTGTCATTGTCGACTTTCCAACAACTCTCCACCTAACTAGTTTACAACGTTGTGTCATTTTCAGTTTTCCAACAAATATCCAACAAACTAATTTCCAACGTTGTGTCATCGTCGACTGTCCAACAACTCTCCAACGCTGGGTCATTGTCAGTCGTCCAACAAATCTCCAACAAACAAGTTTCCAACGTTGTTGATGTTGTGTCATTGTCGACTGTCCAACAACTCTCCACCTAACTACTTTCCAACGTCGTGCCATTGTCGACTGTCCAACAACTCTCCACCTAACTAGTATCCAACGTTGTGTTATTGTCGGCTGCCCAACAACTCTCCACCTAACTAGTTTCTAACGTTGTGCCATTGTCGACTGTCCACCAACTCTCAACCTAACTAGTTTCTAAGGTTGTGCCATTGTCGACTGTCCAACAACTCTCCACCTAACTAGTTTCTAACGTTGTGCCATTGTCGACTGTCCACCAACTCTCCACCTAACTAGTTTCTAACGTTGTGCCATTCTCGACTGTCCAACAACTCTCCACCTAACTAGTTTCCAACGTTGTGTCACTGTCAGTTGTCCAACAAATTGTCGACTGTCCAACAACTCTCCACCTAACTAGTTTCTAACGTTGTGCCATTGTCGACTGTCCACCAACTCTCCACCTAACTAGTGTCCAACGTTGTGTCATTGTCGACTGTCCAACAACTCTCCACCTAACTAATTTCCAACGTTGTGTCATCGTCGACTGTCCAACAACTCTCCACCTTACTAGTATCCAACGCTGTGTCATTGTCAGTCGTCCAACAAATCTCCAACAAACAAGTTTCCAACGTTATTGATGTTGTGTCATTGTCGACTGTCCAACAACTCTCCCCCTAACTAGTGTCCAACGTTGTGTTATTGTCGGCTGCCCAACAACTCTCCACCTAACTAGTTTCTAACGTTGTGCCATTGTCGACTGTCCACCAACTCTCCACCTAACTAGTTTCTAACGTTGTGCCATTGTCGACTGTCCAACAACTCTCCACCTAACTAGTTTCTAACGTTGTGCCATTGTCGACTGTCCACCAACTCTCCACCTAACTAGTTTCTAACGTTGTGCCATTCTCGACTGTCCAACAACTCTCCACCTAACTAGTTTCCAACGTTGTGTCACTGTCAGTTGTCCAACAAATATCCAACAAACTAGTTTCCAACGTTGTGTCATCTTCGACTGTCCAACAACTCTCCACCTAACTAGTGTCCAACGTTGTGTTATTGTCGACTGTCCAACAACTCTCCACCTAACTAGTTTCTAACGTTGTGCCATTGTCGACTGTCCACCAACTCTCCACCTAACTAGTTTCTATCGTTGTGCCATTGTCGACTGTCCAACAACTCTCAAAAAAACTGGTATCCAACGTTGTCAATGTTGTGTCATTGTCGACTTTCCAACAACTCTCCACCTAACTAGTTTACAACGTTGTGTCATTGTCAGTCGTCCAACAAATCTCCAACAAACAAGTTTCCAACGTTGTTGATGTTGTGTCATTGTCGACTGTCCAACAACTCTCCACCTACCTAGTTTCCAACGTTGTGTCACTGTCGACTGTCCACCAACTCTCCACCTAACTAGTTTCTAACGTTGTGCCATTGTCGACTGTCCAACAACTCTCCGACAAACTGGTATCCAACGTTGTCAATGTTGTGTCATTGTCGACTTTCCAACAACTCTCCACCTAACTAGTTTACAACGTTGTGTCATTTTCAGTTTTCCAACAAATATCCAACAAACTAATTTCCAACGTTGTGTCATCGTCGACTGTCCAACAACTCTCCACCTAACTAGTATTCAACGCTGTGTCATTGTCAGTCGTCCAACAAATCTCCAACAAACAAGTTTCCAACGTTGTTGATGTTGTGTCATTGTCGACTGTCCAACAACTCTCCCTCTAACTAGTGTCCAACGTTGTGTTATTGTCGGCTGCCCAACAACTCTCCACCTAACTAGTTTCTAACGTTGTGCCATCGTCGACTGTCCACCAACTCTCCACCTAACTAGTTTCTAACGTTGTGCCATTGTCGACTGTCCACCAACTCTCCACCTAACTAGTTTCTAACGTTGTGCCATTCTCGACTGTCCAACAACTCTCCACCTAACTAGTTTCCAACGTTGTGTCACTGTCAGTTGTCCAACAAATATCCAACAAACTAGTTTCCAACGTTGTGTCATTGCCGACTGTCCAACAACTCTCCACCTAACTACTTTCCAACGTCGTGCCATTGTTGACTGTCCAACAACTCTCCACCTAACTACTTTCCAACGTTGTGTCATCTTCGACTGTCCAACAACTCTCCACCTAACTAGTGTCCAACGTTGTGTTATTGTCGACTGTCCAACAACTCTCCACCTAACTAGTTTCTAACGTTGTGCCATTGTCGACTGTCCACCAACTCTCCACCTAACTAGTTTCTATCGTTGTGCCATTGTCGACTGTCCAACAACTCTAAAAAAAACTGGTATCCAACGTTGTCAATGTTGTGTCATTGTCGACTTTCCAACAACTCTCCACCTAACTAGTTTACAACGTTGTGTCATTTTCAGTTTTCCAACAAATATCCAACAAACTAATTTCCAACGTTGTGTCATCGTCGACTGTCCAACAACACTCCACCTAACTAGTATCCAACGCTGTGTCATTGTCAGTCGTCCAACAAATCTCCAACAAACAAGTTTCCAACGTTGTTGATGTTGTGTCATTGTCGACTGTCCAACAACTCTCCACCTAACTAGTTTCCAACGTTGTGTCACTGTCAGTGTCCAACAAATATCCAACAAACTAGTTTCCAACGTTGTGTCATTGTCAACTGTCCAACAACTCTCCACCTAACTAGTTTCCAACGTTGTGTCATTGTCAGTTGTGCAACAAATCTCCAACAAACTAGTTTCCAACGTTGTGTCATTGTCAGTTGTGCAACAATATTCCAACAAACGAGTTTCCAACGTTGTCAACGTTGTGCCATTGTTGACTGTCCAACAACTTTACAAATAACTAGTTTCCAACGTCGTTTTAACGTTGCTCCAACAAGTTTTTCCAACGTCCAACGACTTTCGAGTTTTCAACGTTGCTCCAACGTTGGTTTGTTACCTGGGAATAGACCAATCAAAACCCACGGCTTCGTTGGCGATTCGTTCATTCTTGACACAGGTGAGTATTAGTGAAAGAATTGTTTTTGTTTGTTTTAGTAACGGAGTTAATAATTAAATAATGGACGTAAAATGAAGAAAAACACCCATGTCAATGTCTCAACTTGGTTCTTCATGAGAGACACAAGCGGGGATATGATGACCACAATGCGCTTGTGTTCTATGGGGCGCCAAGTGTTCATCGACTTATTCTGTACAAACTTGCCTCATTTTGTGACAAAATTCACTTAAAACTCGTTTTTGTACAAAATTATTGAACAGCAATTCATTTTGTAACCAAATGAATTTAAAAAGGTAATTTTGTAAAAAAAAACTATTCTGTTACAAAATTAACATTACAAAATTATTTTGTCCGATTTCATTTTGTAACAAACATCATTCTGTTACAAAATTAACTTGACAAAATTTTCATTTTGTTACAAAAATCATTCTGTTACAAAATAAACATGTCCAATTATATTTTGTAACGAAAATTATTTTGTCCGTTCTCATTTTGTAACGAAAATAATTTTGTTACAAAATTAACATGACGAAATTATTTTGTCCATTCTCATTTTGTAACAAAAATCATTCTGTTACAAAATAAACATTACAAAATCATTTTGTTCTTTTTTATTTTGTAACAAAAATCATTTTGTTACAAAATTATTTTGTCCATTTTCATTTTGTTACAAAACTAATATGACAAAATAATTTTGATCATTCTCATTTTGTAACGAAAATCTTTCGGTTACAAAATTAACATCACAAAGTAATTTTGTCAATTTTCATTTTGTAACAAAAATCATTTTGTTACAAAACTAACATGACCAAATTATTTTGTAAATTTTCATTTTGTAACAAAATTCATTCTGTTACAAAATAATCATGACAAAATTCTTTTTGTCCACCTTTATTTTGTAACAAAACTTATTCTATTACAAAATCAACATCACAAAATAATTCTGTCCATTCTCATGTTGCACAAAAACGAGTTTTGAGTGCATTTTGTCACAAAATGAGGCAAGTTATTACAGAATAAGTTGGTGAACATCAAGGCGCCAAGTGTTCACCGACTTATTCTGTACATTTGGCGCCCTGGGGCGCCAAGTGTTCACCGACTTAATAATAATAATGATTCTGACCATTCTCATGTTGTAACAAAAACGAGTTTTGAGTGAATTTTGTCACAAAATGAGGCAAGTTATTACAGAATAAGTCGGTGAACACTTGGCGCCTCTATGCGCGCCAAGTGTTCACCATGTTGTTCTGTACCCACACAGTTTTTATTTTGTCAAGTCATCGACGTACAATATAGCTCAAAGAACGCTGACTGGCCGAATGATTGGCGCGCGGGGCCCAGCCTTACATACACACGGCAGGTCCTCGTGTTTGGAGAGAGAGAGAAAGAGAAAGAAAGGGAGAAAGAGAGAAATGGAAAGAGAGATAAGTGGCTGAATGGTTCGCCCGCATAATATACTCCCACGGCCGGTGCACATGTGTGTATAGAGCGAGAAAAATCCGTTTGTTACAAAACTAATATGACAAAATAATTTTTTCATGTTAATTTTGTAACAAAATTATTTTCGTTACAAAATGAGAACGGACAAAATGATTTTTGTTACAAAATATAATTGGACATGTTCATTTTGTAACAGAATGATTTTTGTAACAAAATGAAAATTTTGTCATGTTAATTTTGTAACAGAATGATGTTCGTTACAAAATGAAATCGGACAAAATAATTCTGTAATGTTAATTTTGTAACAGAATATAAGTTTTTGTTACAAAATTACCTTTTTAAATTCATTTTGTTACAAAATGAATTGCTGTTCAATAATTTTGTAACAAAAACGATTTTTGAGCGAATTTTGTCACAAAATGGGGCAAGTTTGTACCGAATAAGTCGGTGAACACTTGGCGCCCCATAGTGTTCGCGTTCAGAGATGGTCTTTGCACAAAGGTATTGCCTGAAAGATGGCACTTTTACCGTAGCCAGTCGGAGGGCTGACCGTGACGAAGGTATCTTGTCCTCGAAGCGCTGAAAATAATGCCTACAATTGCAAATCCTTGAATCCTGTGATATTCAGCTTCTGAGCTGCAAAAACAGTACTATTTAGTAGGATATCTTCTATGAAGTCGTTCCGAGAATCACTGGGGCAAGCCGCCATGTTGACTGAACTCATTTGCGTCCAAATTTGCAAACTGAATATATGCTGACGCCATAGGAACAATTCGATTGCTGATTGGCTGCTACCATTTTGGTAGGGAATTTGCCCCCAAAACAATGGCTATTGTTATGTGATAATAAGACCAAATTTATATTTATCAATAATTTATCAATACTCTATCAATGCCTAGACAGGAAGCGAACAGGAAGTTTAAATGTTTACAAACTTCATACTTTCTTCAGAAAGTATTACTCATACAACTTCCAACTAAAGCTATGACGCAATGGTCACTTTATGGTCTTCTTATTCTCAACATCACTCCTTCCAGATAACAGCCCCACTCCCCTATACTGAGTAAAAGTTATGACTACTTATGGTCATTTTGTCAAGGACTCGAGGTTGACCAACTCCCAATAGGGGGTTTACCCATTATAAAAGGGGTTCACTTCAGGACTCCAGGCAGAATAGAAGAGAAGTCAGAATAGAATTCAGATTTACTTCGGAATAGATTCCAGACATCATGAGAGCATAGTCACCATCATCAGACTTGCTCTATGCTTCATCTTTGTTATATTCATCTGTAATTCATGTTATACTTCATCTGAATAAATGCTATGCTATACAGCTTTCAACTGTAAATGACTGTGTGCCAAGCATTCATAATGTACTCTCTCTATATACTCAAGAAAGTAAACTGTCATTCAACCGATCCCTACACAACACTATAATAAGAAATCCGAACCAATATCGAAAAGGCCTCGCGGCTTCGCCGCTCGCTCGCGCGTTCACCACAGAACTCCTAAAAACGTTAGGAGTTCTGTGGCGTTCACTCGGGTTTTAGTTAATTAGTCTCATTTCCGCCGCGCTAAATTGTCGGACATAAACCTAAGCCACGAGGCCTTGTCAAAAGGCTATGTATGCAGTAACATAACCTGACATCAGTTGTGTGTCAATTAAGGCATGAAGTATAATTTACATAGGACTAGAAGACAGGCCCGTCGGAAGGAATTTTAAAGTGGTACTGTTTTAGTGGGGGTCTTGGGTGAAAGCTCCAGAGGGGTTCGAAGGGGCAGAGCCCCTCGTGGGGGTGCAAAGGGGCGAAGCCCCCATGCACGCCCACAAGTGATACAAGTGGAATAATGACTTTAATAACTCCTCGCTAGAACATTTTGAATGGGGGGGGGGGGGGGCGTGTGACACCCAAATTTGCCGACAAATTTTTAGGGTGGGATACCCAAATTTCCCGACAAAAATTCTACACCCTAATCCCTCTCCCCCCCCCCCCCAAAAAAAATAATAAAAGAAAATTGCAGACGTAGAGATCTTGATCATACGGGCCTATTTTCGCAAGGGGGGGGGGGGGGCAGACATGAGCGAAGCTAGTGAGATATTTTGGGGGGAACTTTTCGTAGTGAAAATGTACAGAAGTTACATACACAAGTTACTTAATTATCTCAGAACTTCGCTACCCAAATATGTGGATATTCTGGCACCTCGCTGCTCGAATATGAAGTGGTGGTTGCCCGAATATCGGAACCTTGAACATCCTCGGGGGGGGGGGGGGGGGGGGGCGGCTGCAGCCCATTGCCGGAGTAGAACGCTTTTTTACCCGAATATCAACTTTTCAATTTCTAAATTTTTGCGAGCGAGCGAAGCGAGAGAGAGCACAATTTTTAAAACTTTTCTTAGTAAAAATGTACAGAAGTTACATAAATATATGGGAACCATTTTAATGTGTGGATTTTCTACCACCTCGCTGCCCGAATATGACTATCGGAACTTTGAAAATCTTGAGGGGGTGGGGGGGGGGGGTGGCTGCAGCCCATTGACGAAGGGGACGCCAGTTGCACGCATATTAACATTCAATTGTTTTTGCGAGCGAGGAAAAAAAATTGGCGAGTTTTTCCTTCTTTTTCTTTCCTTCCCTTTTCCTTCCCTTCTTTTCTTTGTGTTTTTGTTTTCCTTTTCTTGCCCTTTTCTTTCTTTTTTCCTCTCCCCTCTCTCATTTTTACCCCCTTTTTTTTTGCCGACAGAGTTGGCGCATTTGCCGACAACAATTTTGCGTGGGGGTGTGACACCCTCCCCCCCCCCCCCGCTAGCCTCTGTTGGAAAATGTTCCATAATGTTTAAGCATATATTTACAGATGTTTATTAACAATACTGAACCGGGGAGGGGGGGGGGGGGCTGCAGACCCCCACTTTTTTGAGTAGACACGTGTCATAAAACTTGGAAATTTTTTTTCGAAAATTGTCATTACTGAGTAAAATCAAATCAGCCCCCCCCCGCCCATTTCAAAAACGCTCCGCGGCCTATCCATTAAGCCTACGATCAGCCCATCACCCAACCTTCTCTCTTCTTTTCCCTTCTCTTTTCTTCCCCCCCCCCCCCCCCCTCTCTCTCTCTTTCCTTTTCTCTTCTCTCTTCTTCTCCCTCCCCATTTTTTTTTTTGGCTGAAAAGTGGTACGGTCGATACCGTACCTACCGTAGCGGATTTTTAAAGTGGTACGGTTTCAGTTGGGGCCTGGGGTGAAACCTCCAGCGGGTTTCGAAGGGGCAGAGCCCCTCGTCGGGGTGCAAGGGGGCAAACAAGTGGAATAATGATTTTATTAACTCCTTGAACGTTCAGGGGTGTCGCTAGAACATCGTGAATTGGGGGGGGGATGTGACACCCAAATTTGCCGACAAATATGCTGCACCCTAATCCCTCTCTCCCCCACAAATAAATAAAAGAAAAATCGCAGACAAGAGATCTTGATCATAAGGGCCTATTTTCGCAAGGAGGGGGCTGACACCTTTTGCCCGAATATCAACTTTTCGATTTCTAATTTTTATGCGAGCGAGCGAAGCGAGTGAGAATTTTTTTTGTTGTTGGAACTTTTCGTAGTGAAAATGTACAGAAGTTACCTACAAAAGTTACATAATATTATCTGGGGACCTCGCTGCCCAAATATGTGGATATTCTGGCACTTCGCTGCCCGAATATGAAGTGGTGGTTGCCCGAATATCGGAACTTTGAAAATCCTCGGGGGGAGGGTGGCTGCAGCCCATTGCCGGAGTAGGACGCCTTTTGCCCAAATATCAACTTTTCAATTTCTACATTTTTGCGAACGAGCGAAGCGAACGAGAATTTTTTTTTTTTTTTTTTTTTTTTTTTTTTTTTGGGGGGGGGGGGGACTTTTCGTAGTGAAAATGTACAGAAGTTACATACACAAGTTACATTATTATCTAACAACCTCTCTGCCCAAATAAGTGGATATTCTGGCACCTCGCTGCCCGAAGTGGTAGTTTCCCGAATATCGGAACTTTGAAAATCCTTGGGGGGGGGGGGGAGGGGGAGGGATCTGCAGCCCATTACTGGAGTTTGACGCCTTTTGCCCGAATATCAACTTTTCAATTTCTAAATTTTTGTGAACGAAGCGAGCGAGCAATTTTTTTTTTTAACTTTTCGTAGTGAAAATGTACAGAAGTAACATAATTATCTGGGAACCTTTCTTCCCAAATATGTGGATATTCTAGCACCTTGCTTCCCGAATGTGACTATCGGAACTTTGAAAATCCTGGGGGGGGGGGGCGGCTGCAGCCCATAGACAAAGGGGACGCCATTTACCCGCATATTAACATTCCAGTGTTTTGGGGGGAGCGAGCGAAGCGAGCGACCAAACATTTGGCAAGCTTTTCCTTCTTTTTCTTTCCTTCTTTTCTTTGTTTTTGTTTACCTTTCCTTTCCCTTTTCTTTTTTCTTATCCTTTCTCTTTTCCCTTTTTCTTTCTCTTTCCTCTTCCCTCTCTCTTTTTTCCCCTTAAAAAAAAAATTATTTGGGTGTCACACCCCCCCCCCCCCCCATTCAAAATGTGCTAGCGACGTCCCTAGTCGAAAATTTTACATAATGTTTAAGCATACATTTACATATGTTTTATTAACAATATTCACAGGTAGCTAACTGATCAGAATGTGGCATATCTGCTGTTCTTCGGTTTATGTGATAATGTGTTTCATAATAATGGAAAAAGGGCAAAGCACTTCGATGTTCGTCTTCGTCCAACATAACCATCAAAACATCAAGGAAAGCTGCACTTTTCTTCCCATCTTGAAACGGTAAGTATAGAAATTACTCTGCTACACGTGTAACTCAGAAAAAATGATTGATTTTTATTTTAGATTCAATTCAATATATTGTTTCTACACATAATACAGTATCCCATACACAGGGGTATGTATATATATATATATATATACACACATTTTTTTCCTCTCTCTCAATCATATGCATATCATATCATCATAAAACATATATGTTGAAGACCATGTTAATCTGGTGTCTTAAAATAAGTGCCACAACAAGACAATGCCTTTATAAAAACAAATTTTTAAACGAGCAAAATATATTAAAATACACTACCAAACTTACATCCAGTAAAGGTAAACCTACCATTTAACTTTTGAAAAATTTAACAGGAAGCAAGATTCTACGATTGGTGACAAAGGCATGAAATTACTCCACTAGCATTATTTGTATGGCAGGACATTTAGAATTACTAATAAACAGTCATATTGAAATGAAAAAAGCAGTTTTTCCCGTACTATCCATATATTTTTGTTCTTACAAATTTCAGTGAGATATTTTCATTACAACATAAGCCAAATTCATGAATAATTGAACTACTAATGAACATGTCAAAATGTAAAAATAGTACCTTTAAAGGTAATACATGTACATTGAATCTTTAGCTATGTTTATGACGGAAGAGTAACTTCTTGATATACTTTGCAAAGAATCCAACAAAATTATACTCCAAAATTATAAGATGTCTGCTCCATTAATTTGAAGAAAAAAAAATAGCTTAAAAAAGAAAGAAAGAAAAAAAAGATTCAGGAGGAAAGCAGATTGTCTAATATTCATAGAACATGAAGTCTCATATACATGTACATTTAGTAGTGTAAAACCAGAAATTTTCGCGTGCATGAAACTTTCGCGAATTTCGCAAGTGGTCGAGATTCGCGAAAAATTCATGCCGTGAAATAATCAAATCACAATTGAAACAACATAAAATCACTGCAATTCACGAAAGTTCATGTCAAAAATGTGTCAGGTTTTACAGTGTGTGTTAGTGTGTATCTTCTTTCACTTTCAACTCGCGTTACTGCAGGATGAACAACAATTCAGAATGACCTTTCAGCCAATTTCACTTGCAAAGGTTCCATTACCAGAACTCAATAGTACTTTAAACTAAATTAACCAAAATAATTTTTAACTGGTTTCATTAATTTTCCTCGAGTTTTTTTTTTTCTCTCTCTCTCTCTCTCCAAACTGCTTCAGTTGTCACAAAATACTCATAATACCATATTGGTCTTTAAGATAAAGTTGGGTTCTGGTCCTGGAATTACTTTGTGAAAGAAACTGTTTAAAAGCAATTGGGAAAGGTTAATCGTGTCTAATAAGAATTGGTGTATACTGTGAGGTTTTGGAATCATCAAAATGAGAAGAAATTGACCCAGTCTCGCTGGAAAGCACATGAACTGCACACAGATATGGGTATATGAGACTGCACACACATGTGGTGTCCTCTTTTTCTCGTCATATTTCGAATATGAGGGCATTTAAAGAGCATTCCTTTCCAGAGGACATTTCTACTATGATGTTCTTCTCAAAATGACATGAAAAGAATGAGAAAGCTCACAGATTATTTTTCACCTTTCCAAGAACTTGGTCTGCTCTCTACCCATTCATTCATGACAATAGTTCACTTTCTGTGGTTTGCATCAATAGTCTTTCATTGAGAGTTCTGAAGAGGGGGGTCTGCTCGCTATCAATAAGGACCGCTATTTATAAAGGACCGCTCATTCATTTAGTCACATGTTATGGATGGCGGTCCTTATGAATAGCAGTCATTATGACTTGCGGTCCTTATGACTAGCGAGGTTACCCCCTGAAGAGATATGTTAGTAGAACGGGATAAAATATGTTGGTACAGCCTGTGTCCCTTACATGTTGCAATTTAATACTAATACCAGGAATTGCAAAAATGAAGAAAAAAAGGATTGAAATGGCATTGAATTGAAAAGTTTAAAATGATTGATTTAACAAATTAATTGGCAATGGGTTAACTTCTGGCATACAGCAATGTAGTTTCTGCTTATGTGTTTTCTTCTCAGATACAACCACATTTTTATGAGACAAAAAAGAAAATACCAATGTTATCAATCTGAAGGAGAGGAAAACCTGAATTGTTCAGACTCTTGAAAATCCTTGCTCTGAATTTGTATAAATCAAACAAAATAGAAAAAAACCCATGAGGAGTAAATTAGTTCCCTATAGGAAAAGGTACTTTGGGATATGCCATACAGGATAGGTTTACAATGCTAATTTAATACAGTGGAAACCCGCTATAAAGAGCTCCGATTTAACAAGATCCTGATATAACAAGGTAATTTTGCTGGTCCCAGGCCTCTATGTTCTTTTGTTTTTTACCCTGATATAAAGAGTTTCCTGATATAACAAGATAATTTCCACGGTCCCAAGGTCCTCATGAGTTATCGTGAGTTTCCACTTTACATAATCATAAAGCTCAATATAAAATCAAAATACCTGCCCATGATCTATTCTAGCACCTTGCTTCCCGAATGTGACTATCGGAACTTTGAAAATCCTGGGGGGGGGGGGGGGCGGCTGCAGCCCATAGACAAAGGGGACGCCATTTACCCGCATATTAACATTCCAGTGTTTTGGGGGGAGCGAGCGAAGCGAGCGACCAAACATTTGGCAAGCTTTTCCTTCTTTTTCTTTCCTTCTTTTCTTTGTTTTTGTTTACCTTTCCTTTCCCTTTTCTTTTTTCTTATCCTTTCTCTTTTCCCTTTTTCTTTCTCTTTCCTCTTCCCTCTCTCTTTTTTCCCCTTAAAAAAAAAATTATTTGGGTGTCACAACCCCCCCCCCCCCCATTCAAAATGTGCTAGCGACGTCCCTAGTCGAAAATTTTACATAATGTTTAAGCATACATTTACATATGTTTTATTAACAATATTCACAGGTAGCTAACTGATCAGAATGTGGCATATCTGCTGTTCTTCGGTTTATGTGATAATGTGTTTCATAATAATGGAAAAAGGGCAAAGCACTTCGATGTTCGTCTTCGTCCAACATAACCATCAAAACATCAAGGAAAGCTGCACTTTTCTTCCCATCTTGAAACGGTAAGTATAGAAATTACTCTGCTACACGTGTAACTCAGAAAAAATGATTGATTTTTATTTTAGATTCAATTCAATATATTGTTTCTACACATAATACAGTATCCCATACACAGGGGTATGTATATATATATATATATATACACACATTTTTTTCCTCTCTCTCAATCATATGCATATCATATCATCATAAAACATATATGTTGAAGACCATGTTAATCTGGTGTCTTAAAATAAGTGCCACAACAAGACAATGCCTTTATAAAAACAAATTTTTAAACGAGCAAAATATATTAAAATACACTACCAAACTTACATCCAGTAAAGGTAAACCTACCATTTAACTTTTGAAAAATTTAACAGGAAGCAAGATTCTACGATTGGTGACAAAGGCATGAAATTACTCCACTAGCATTATTTGTATGGCAGGACATTTAGAATTACTAATAAACAGTCATATTGAAATGAAAAAAGCAGTTTTTCCCGTACTATCCATATATTTTTGTTCTTACAAATTTCAGTGAGATATTTTCATTACAACATAAGCCAAATTCATGAATAATTGAACTACTAATGAACATGTCAAAATGTAAAAATAGTACCTTTAAAGGTAATACATGTACATTGAATCTTTAGCTATGTTTATGACGGAAGAGTAACTTCTTGATATACTTTGCAAAGAATCCAACAAAATTATACTCCAAAATTATAAGATGTCTGCTCCATTAATTTGAAGAAAAAAAAATAGCTTAAAAAAGAAAGAAAGAAAAAAAAGATTCAGGAGGAAAGCAGATTGTCTAATATTCATAGAACATGAAGTCTCATATACATGTACATTTAGTAGTGTAAAACCAGAAATTTTCGCGTGCATGAAACTTTCGCGAATTTCGCAAGTGGTCGAGATTCGCGAAAAATTCATGCCGTGAAATAATCAAATCACAATTGAAACAACATAAAATCACTGCAATTCACGAAAGTTCATGTCAAAAATGTGTCAGGTTTTACAGTGTGTGTTAGTGTGTATCTTCTTTCACTTTCAACTCGCGTTACTGCAGGATGAACAACAATTCAGAATGACCTTTCAGCCAATTTCACTTGCAAAGGTTCCATTACCAGAACTCAATAGTACTTTAAACTAAATTAACCAAAATAATTTTTAACTGGTTTCATTAATTTTCCTCGAGTTTTTTTTTTCTCTCTCTCTCTCTCTCTCCAAACTGCTTCAGTTGTCACAAAATACTCATAATACCATATTGGTCTTTAAGATAAAGTTGGGTTCTGGTCCTGGAATTACTTTGTGAAAGAAACTGTTTAAAAGCAATTGGGAAAGGTTAATCGTGTCTAATAAGAATTGGTGTATACTGTGAGGTTTTGGAATCATCAAAATGAGAAGAAATTGACCCAGTCTCGCTGGAAAGCACATGAACTGCACACAGATATGGGTATATGAGACTGCACACACATGTGGTGTCCTCTTTTTCTCGTCATATTTCGAATATGAGGGCATTTAAAGAGCATTCCTTTCCAGAGGACATTTCTACTATGATGTTCTTCTCAAAATGACATGAAAAGAATGAGAAAGCTCACAGATTATTTTTCACCTTTCCAAGAACTTGGTCTGCTCTCTACCCATTCATTCATGACAATAGTTCACTTTCTGTGGTTTGCATCAATAGTCTTTCATTGAGAGTTCTGAAGAGGGGGGTCTGCTCGCTATCAATAAGGACCGCTATTTATAAAGGACCGCTCATTCATTTAGTCACATGTTATGGATGGCGGTCCTTATGAATAGCAGTCATTATGACTTGCGGTCCTTATGACTAGCGAGGTTACCCCCTGAAGAGATATGTTAGTAGAACGGGATAAAATATGTTGGTACAGCCTGTGTCCCTTACATGTTGCAATTTAATACTAATACCAGGAATTGCAAAAATGAAGAAAAAAAGGATTGAAATGGCATTGAATTGAAAAGTTTAAAATGATTGATTTAACAAATTAATTGGCAATGGGTTAACTTCTGGCATACAGCAATGTAGTTTCTGCTTATGTGTTTTCTTCTCAGATACAACCACATTTTTATGAGACAAAAAAGAAAATACCAATGTTATCAATCTGAAGGAGAGGAAAACCTGAATTGTTCAGACTCTTGAAAATCCTTGCTCTGAATTTGTATAAATCAAACAAAATAGAAAAAAACCCATGAGGAGTAAATTAGTTCCCTATAGGAAAAGGTACTTTGGGATATGCCATACAGGATAGGTTTACAATGCTAATTTAATACAGTGGAAACCCGCTATAAAGAGCTCCGATTTAACAAGATCCTGATATAACAAGGTAATTTTGCTGGTCCCAGGCCTCTATGTTCTTTTGTTTTTTACCCTGATATAAAGAGTTTCCTGATATAACAAGATAATTTCCACGGTCCCAAGGTCCTCATGAGTTATCGTGAGTTTCCACTTTACATAATCATAAAGCTCAATATAAAATCAAAATACCTGCCCATGATCTATTTCAAAGGATTAAATCTGTCTGAGTTATAACGATATGGCAGTAAGATACCTACTACACAGACAGAAAATACAAATATTTTTCCTCTAAAATGAAACAAAATTAATGATTGCACAGGAAATGAAAAGGCAATGGCACAATTATGAGAAGTACATAACATATTAATTGTGATAAACGTGTGTTATACCAATGCGTTTGCACAACTCATATACATGAAATATTACGGGGGACCAATCAACTACGTACAAGTATATATTCTTCTCTTTATGTTTGGAGTTCCACGCTAGTATGCTACTATCACCTTTAGATATTTCTTCTCTCATACGAAATATTGCAAATTTAAATACACTCTTTAAAAGAGTAAAAGCAAATTTTGAATAGACTTCTTGATGCACACGTACATGTATGCACTCGTACATACATGCATGCCCACCGGTTCCAGAAGTTAACTCTGACTTAACTCTGTATGGGCTTGATATGAAATTATTTGTTTCCTTTTGTTTTTTGAAATCCTTAATCATTTGAATGTCTGATATATATATATATATTTTTTCATTGGGGTTTATGTCTTTTAAATTTAAAAACCATTTGTCTTTTGTTGATTGGCCCCTTTTCATGTTTTGAAAGTTTTATTTCATGATTAAATTGTGAATAAAATCTACTCTATCATGTTGAAAGAGAAAACACAAATATTGATTTCACGAAAAATAGTCATCATTTAGCATGCTGAAAGAAACGGGTATTCCTTTGACATGTGCCATTTTCTTTATCCTAAGAAAAATTGTGAAGAAAACTGTCTCTAATTGTTTGTTACTATCTACACATTTCATTTATTTTAGTAATATTTCACTTGTATTCTTGCTACATGTACTCTCATGATCATAACAAATGAGTTTGCAGTAAAATAATCGTTTGCTGCTTGGTAGTATTTGGCATGTCGGACATATTACATAAAGAATATAATAAAATTCTGGTTTAAAAAAAAGCTTCTCCCATTAAAAATTTCACAAATCAAAATTTTCTTTTAAAACAATGTTAAAGCAAAACAAAGTACTGATGCTGCAAAGAAGCTAGAAAAATATTTCACTTTAACACAACTTCAATAGAGATTGATACATGTTCTTCTTCCAAACAGGCAAAATTTCATATGACATTCATTCAAAGCATGTTCTCAATGGATAAAATGCTTCACTTCAGAAATAAAACATAAAATACTTATAAGGTGGCATCTACAGTACCCAGAGTTCACTATTCAAATTACAGAGAAAGGTGAAAGAGGTGCAGAGCCTGATCGGTTAGTCACGGACGGACATTTGACAAATTTTGAAAGTTTGAAGGCCTGTAAAAAATAAGTTATGAGATGTGTTGAGCTGTTTTATGTTTCATTGTGAAGGGTACCACTGAAGGTACTAAATGATGATAAAATTTGGTTGCCATGGTTACCTACTAAAAATAGAATCCATTAAATATTCATTGTCACGGACGGACAAGATAGAAATGGGTTTCTTGACTTATCGGTAATCTTTTGTCTTTTCTATCTAAACAAACTGTCACTGACAAATTTTTTTGACTGCAAATGTTAGTCAAGTTAATTGACTTCCCTGTCACATACATAGAATTTTAAAGCAAGCTGTAACTTTTGCTAGAGGTCCGAAAACTTTTTGTCACGGACGGACATTTGGGCGTCACGGACGGACATTTTGAGCGTCACGGACGGACATTAACTTAAAAACTGCATGGGTTTCTTTCTAAAATTGCGCATATGTACTTCTTGCTTTCTACTTTTTGTTTGAAATTGATTTTATTCCACTATTAAGCAAAACTTAGCATGAAAAACTTAGTTTTTAAGTGGAATCTATGTCAAAAGTGGATGCCTGTATTGTAGTGTATACACAATGTACAAGTGCATGTAGTCATGTAGTGTGCAACTGTACATGTACAATATATGCTACAGACCAAAGTGAACATGTTGAGAAGTATGTGATGTAAGCTTTCAAAATATGACCCTTTACATGACAGTCATGTAGGTGGACTGAAATCAAACATCAATATTTAGTATTTTAATTTACTTTACAGCTCAAAGTCATATATTTTGTTTAACTCTAAATCTTTCTCATACCATAGTTTACTTTTTCAGTAATGTGTCTATCACTTTAAGAACAATGTAGGCTTTCTGGACAAAGGCCCTAATGGCAATAGTTGAGTGTATAAAGCCCATAGAGCCTAATTATGTCCTGTTAGTTGAGGGATTGCCCAACACAACTAGTTTAAGTCATATATTATAACTTTCTGACCCCCTTCCCCATAAAAAAACTGTTTCAGGGTTGATGCAACCAATTTAATTATGAGCATTTAATATCATATAGTGTCTAAAAAGGTTTCTTCTTATGTTATGTGATTACATGTACATAATTTTTAAAAACTTGTTGGCTGTGTATGATCCTGAACTACAAAAAATCTCTATCTGTCTCAAACCTTACAACTAATTCAAAGCATTCTTACAAAATAGAGTCCAAACATGGCTCTTGCAGTCTGATACCACATCTGACCTCCAATGCTTATGATTTTCAAGCACAACTTGTAATTCAATTTGAATATTGATCAAGCTTTGGTATTAATGTTAGATCTAAAACTTTTACACGTTGCTGATGACCAAAAATATCAGCTACAGTAATAGCAATAATAATATTAATAAATAAATAAGTAAGAAAATAAGTATTCATCTTCTGTAAACACCTGTAACGGATGTCTTTTGCAGACTGACAATGCAGGCTGGCTCCCATTAGAGCCATAGCAAAAATCATTAGGTTTTTATGACATTTATTAGCTTGAAAAAGAAAAAAAAATTGGGGTGGGGTGGGGGGTAATTTTTGCATTCATATTGGGATCACAATACCATATACAGTCCAAACTGTTTTAGCGACCACCTGTATAGAAAGACTACCTGTCTATAAAGACCACAATTTTTGTTTCCCTTAAAACTGTTTCTCATTGAAACATGTATTAAAGGAACCTGTACTTAAAGACCACCTGCTCGTAAAGACAGTTTTCTTGTCTGTCTTGAGCGGTCTTTATAGACAGGTTTCACTGTACGTGATATTTTGGATAAAATATGTTCCATGAACCAATAAACAATAAAACAATTCACTGAATTTGAAATCTCACAGCATTTACCATTTCAGTATATTGCATTGTCCGTCCGTGACAAAATTAGTGTCCGTCCGTGACAGTTTTCAAATTCATTTTTAGTATATGTATATTTAATTGATCAAGGTTTTATTTATACATGGTATAGGTCTCTAGCTAGTGAGATAGCTCAGCATGGTTTTTGTTTTCACTTTTGCCCCACCAATGGAAAAAAAAACTTTAACAATTTTTTTCTGTCACGGACGGACAAATTTGCATCAAGATGTGAATGACCATGCAGCACGACCATTTCTGTACAAATATTTTCAAATATTTTTTTGTTTTCAATGGAATGGTGTTTGATCTATAATTATTTGCTAACAAAACTTAAGAAAGTTTAGAGAGTATTAAACTAGGACCAACTCAGTCTTTCTAGAAAATGTCCGTCCGTGACATTAGTGTTCATTACCCCTGTTGAAAAATGGGCCAATCCAATGACTTACTGGACCTTGTCAATTAAACAAACGCGAATTTTAGTAACTTTAGATATTAATGAAAAACCTGAAAGTGATTTCATCATAAAAATCTGAAAATTAATTTTTCACCCCAATGCTCACTCTTAACCGATCAGGCTCTGCATTAAATGTAGTTCTTTAAAATAAATGTTCTATATTTCTCTCAACAGTGATCCAATGAATTTATAGTCCTTCCCAAACGTTATTCTCCCTCAGATTAGCTGCGTTCTCAGCAACCGCCTTATCAATGGACCTCTGAGAGCTCTCCCTGAACTGCGGATGCCACCAGTGCAAGACATCGACCTTGAAAACTGGATCTAGGAAGACAGTTACGATGCTGGACTTGACGCAAAAACCTCTCCGGTCCTTCCTCCCAAACTCCAGCTTGACTTTGTGATGGCGCATGTTGGCGCTAACACTCACCGAAGACCGCACCAACTGCAGCCCCATGATCTTCGCCGATGGCACATCTTGGAAATGTTCACAGTGGACCCTAAGGATACACTCCCCACGGTTATCATTGGCGAAGATGTCGGGATCGTAGCAGGCACCTATATGCGGCACGGTGCCCTCTTTGCTGCACAGTCGCAGCTTCATGAAGTGCGTGAAGTGGTTACCAAGCTTGCCGAGGGACCACGTGTAAAGGCAGGTGAAATCCGTAACGGCTTCTGGAGAGGAACGACCTTCTCCAACGGGAGAGGGCAGGCTTAGGGCAAGTCTGTATGGTTCGTGTAGGATGTAGAGGGCACGGATAACAAAAGCGCGAAGGCCACGAGTACGCTCAATCCCTCCTGCTCGTAGGTAAGGTGGAAGGACAGTACTAGAGTTGAAGTATCTGGAACAATGGGACAAATAAAGTAAAGCATTAAAATTTATTATATACCTTACATTTAAGAATCTTTCCTAATCCTGTCATCTGACTGGTTGAAAGTGAATTCGTGTTTTTAACTATGCCTGCAAAAATGAACTATGCCCATGGGCATAGTTAAATTTTGCTGCGATCCCCATTGGTTTACGTGTAAAATGGGCTCTCTGGGACCTTACATTCTGCTATAAGGCGTGCCGAGGGGTCATAGCAGGATGTAAGGTCCCCTTGAGCCTATAGAAACAGCTATGCCTCTCATAGCAGTTAATATATCTATACTAATATTATTATGATGAATTGCTATGTCTGGCCTGCTCTGCTGTATGGAGCAGAAACATTGACAGTAACCCAGACTAAAGAAAGAAAATTACATCATTTGAAATGTGGGTATACAGGAGAATGATGAGAATATCATGGAAACAGATCATTGAAACTAACAAAGAAATATTGCACATGGCAGGTCTTAAACAACCTACCCTGATAGGTTAAGGAAAGAAAGGCAAAATAGTTTTGGTCACATTAAAAGACATCAGAGTCTCTTAAAAGACATGTTGGAGGGGAGAGTAGAAGGTACTAGACCAAGAGGGAAGCGTCAAGCCGAGAACCAACTGAGAACAGCTGGAGTGGCAAAACACTGCAAGAGTGCACTAGAAGGGCACAGAACAGAGATGTGTGGAAAAATGTTGTAATCAACTTCCGAACCCTGAGAAGATACCCCGATAGATAGATAAAAATTTAGATGTGTGTTTCTTTCATACAGTCAGTTAAATCTCTCGATCTCAGACTGTCCACTTCAACGCTTAGGAGATTAAAAAAAAAAAGCAGGCATGGCTGCTGTATATGAATTGGGATTATCGGAAAATGGCGCTGAAGAGAGACATTGGGATCATGCTCAACCCCCCTCCCCCTCCCCCTCCCCCTTACAAAGCTTTATATTCTCTTAAAGCACCATTTCCGCAGGAGTAACAACAAATATCAATTGCAAACATTACCAAATCAATACTAAAGGAACAGCATTTTCAAAAGATGTGCATGAATCAATAAAGTCAATTTGAAAATTGATAATCTTATTGGTCTTGGACCATCTCAAAGAAAAACACCAACTCCATGGCCTTGACGAAAAAATGTCACGTATCTTCACGCGCATGATCCTTGACAAATAACAGCAGTAAAAGCTTGCACTGAACACGCTCACCTCAAATATAATTTCTTCCAAAAGGACGCAGTCCTTGTGATACCATAGGCAGCCTTACAGAGGCAAGAGAAGGTGGCGATGTCTTCCGGTCTAATGTAATCAGCCAGGATGTACCAGAGATCGGAGGGATACACCCTTGTACCCTCGACCGGAGGGGGCTTCTTTTTACTCTTCTTTTTGGAAGCTGTTTGAAAATACATGTAGAGGCTCATTATTACATGAACAGAGTTCAAAGAATGAAAGAGGAGGCTGAGTTTTGGGAGAGGTAAAAAATAATTTGTGAGCTTTCTTATTCTTTTTATGTCATTTTAGAAGATTATCATGACAGAAATGTCCCCTGAAAAGGATACATGTAGCTCTTCAAATGCCCTCATGTTCGAAATATGATGAACATTCATGCCACTTGTGTGTGCAGTCCCATATACCCATTTCTGTGTGCAGTACAAGTGCTTTTTAGTGACATTGTGTCAATTTCTTATCATTGTGATAATTTCAAAACTTCACAGTATACACAATTCTTATGTAGACATGATCAACCTTTCCCAATTGCTTTGAAATAGTTTCTTTCACAATGTAATTGCATGACCAGGGGGGTGATTCACTAACTGGGATCGATATCATTCCTAAAATCAATTTTCGGGATTGATTTCATTCCCAGCTTAAAATTAATTCCACCTTACTGATTCACTAAATCGCTTTTAGGATGGAATCAATTTTATCATGAATATATATGAGCGCAAATGAATATTTACGAGCGCACTCATTCCAACCAATCAACGTACTCAAATTTCAGTCACCGCCCCTCAGTCATCCGACCTAATTCTCTACTAAGCGCGTAGCTAGTGCGCGTTACCTAGCCCATGCATTAATTGCGCGCACGCATCGACTGGACATACACAGGGCTAGGGCCTATGGCTAGGGCAATGGGCGTGCAGGCAGGCACAGCGTAGCCGCGCCCAGGTTGGGGCGCGGGCGGGCATGCAGTGGAGTGACCGTTTGTGATTGTTAGGAGCGATCCGGATCACTCCCAACCTAAAAATCAATTCAGAGGCTGGAATCAATCCCAAATACCTTAGTGAATCAGTCACTAAAAGCGATATCGCTCTTAGGATGGATATTGTTCCTAAAATTGATTTTTTCTTATTTGGGATTAATTTTAGCTGTTAGTGAATCACCCCCCAGAACTCTACTTTAATCTTTAAACTGTACATGCCATCTCAATTCGAGACGGCTGGATTTCAAGATATGCTGAACTGTACCAGAGATTGTTGGGTTAGATAAAGCTTCAAGTCTGCTTTTAGAAGATAGTGCACAACAGATGCAAATGAAGTGAATTTTTTTTTTTTTTTTTTTTTTTTTTTAATGTAACATGGGCTCATAATACAAACAAACTTCCAGTTTGCAATATCAGTAAAAAAAAAAAAAAAATTTTAAAGCAAAAAGTGTTAGGTTTTGGAATTCTTTTTTTTTTTTTTGGTCATATGTTTAAACTGTTTATTATACAGTGTATATCAAGGAAAAGCTGAGAAAGTTTATCAAAATGCAAATTTAAAGGGAAATCCAACCTTAATAGCAAGTTGCTTTGAAAGAAATCTGAGGAAAAATCAGAGAAGCAAATTGGTGAAAGTTTGAACGAAATCGGACAAGCAATAAGAAAGTTATGAATTTTTGAAAGTTGTAATCACTATGCTTATGGGAATTTCAAATTGGCAGAATAGGTAATGTCACTGTGATGTAGCTGTGGACAACTCCCCCATTCGCTCTAACACACAAAATGACTAAAATGTCACTTTTTTTCAAAATGCATTACTCAGTAGGATCTTTTCGTTCATGAAGACCTATAACAATATGCTATCTCCAATATATTTTGAGTACAGCCCCGAGGGTAAAAGCGCCTCGAAGAAAACCGCAAATTAAAATTTTGTGTACGACAAATGGGAGAGTTGTCCACAAAAATATCACAATTGACTCACCAAATTGCCAATTTGAGATTCACATAGATGTAGTGATCTAATTTTTCAAACATCCATAACTTTCTTAGTCCTTGTCCGATTTCTTTCAAACTTTCACCATCCTGTTTTTGTTATTTTTCTGCTTTCACACAAATCATCTTATTACCAAGGTTGGATTGCCCTTTAATGTCTGTCGCCTTTGTCCTGGTTTTGTGGTGACATGACTCGTCACATACAATCATACATAAGTACAGAATTTAAGTCTATAAATGTGACTCCTGAGTCCTCATTCCCCTGATGAGGAACTAATTTAACTGACATCTCACAAATAATAACATCTTTATGGAAGCAATCTACCTTGCATTAGTCATAGGTTGCTATGTCAGACCAACCCTTTTCAAGATTCCTAATCATCAATTTAAAGCCCCTTTTGTTTCAAACACATGCAGAATACATGTACATTAAACAGAGCTATAAGCTGATAAAAAAAGCCTTAAAAACACAACATACAAAATGTTTATCTCATAGTTCACTCATCCTTATGCATCTCTGTTACATAAAATTTTCAGCAATCTTTAAAGGGTTTACCCTTTCAGGACAGGAATTATTTAAGGTCTAAATTGATCACATTTTGTATAATATTTTTCTTTTATTGCTGCATGGTTATGTAAGGTGTAATGTCTCTGAAAACAATATACATGATTAGCAATATGTTGAAAAGTTGAAAAAATTGCCAATTTTGATGAAAAAACAATGATTTGGTACCTCTCAATGTGTTGCTAATTTAAGGATTTCAAAGCTTATTCTCGTTTGTTAAAATTCCTGGCATCAAACGCAATATGGTCATACAACAAAACATGGACATAAGTGCGTGCAGAAAATGTTGCTCTTTCTACTTGTGCATCTGGTATATATTTTAGAGCTCTGAATCAAAAGTTATTGAGCCAAACCACAATATGTGGTCAATTGTCTTGAAGGGGTTGACAGAGGGACCAACGCAGTTTCAGAAGGCAACAGGGTCACCTACCTTTCTTTCCTCCATGTTTTACAGCATCTTCCTCCTCCTCCTCCTCCTCATCCTCCTCCTCATCGTCAAGCCTTTGATAAGATGAAAAGTTGGCATGGGTTTCAAAGTCTAACAAATCCTTTTCATCCCAGTCTCGTTCGTCCCAAGCCAGGTCTTCCTCGTTCTTCTTCTCCTTTTTCTTTTCCTTCGTTGATTCTGCTTCTTGCGTCGTTAGTTTACTCGTCACTTGTGATGTGGTTTCTTCCCTCATGTTAGCTACTTGCACTGTGAGATAGATAATAACATTCATATTTAAACAAAAGGTTGAGTTTTGGGAAAGGTGAAAAAATAACCTTGTGAGCTTTCTCATTCCTTTCATGTTAGTTTGGAAGAACATCATAGTACAAATGCAAATGCCCTCTGAATTGCTCTTCACATGAGCTCATATTCGAGAAATACTATAGCTGAAGTATTCGGGCCGAACATTCATCTTATATACCTATTTCTGTATGCAGTGCATGTGCTTTTCAACATGACTGGGTCAATTCCTAATCATTTTGATGATTCCAAGACCTCACAGTATACACCAATTCTGATGTAGACATGGTCAACCTTTCCCGATTGCTTTGAGGGAAGTTTCTTTCACAATTGCAACTGCATGACCAGAACTCAACGTTATCTTTAGTAGTGTGAATGATACAGGTACAAGTACTTTTTCACTTACGGAGCTCCTTTTGATTCGCAATTGTAGGGTTGAAATTTCATTGCAAATTTTTGCTTTTTCTATCTTATTGTTTTCATTGTTTCTAGTGAGTTATCTAGAGCTCTTTTGGAGCATTCAGCTACTAAATTGCTCTCTGCTTCTGTGTGTTTGGCAATGAGCCCACGGCCTTCTTTTTTTCCTTCATGGGTATCTGCAATGGAGGGAAGTTTTTTCGGGTCAGAGTCATTTTTGGGGGGGGGGGGGAATCCACATAAGCCCCACAACAAAGGACAGGTTAAAGGTTACACGTTAACGTTTTTTGGACTTTCAACAATTCCTGGGCACTCTATGTTGCAGTAAGCACCATGCAGACAATGACTGTAACTGGCATGCAACAGCCACATCAAACCTCATATAACAAAAATGGCCTAATCTGGCCCTTACGCCTGGGATTTACAGGAACGTGTATCACTGTACATAAGGGCGACCGCATGGTCTGCACCATAAGAGCACTATTAAAAGTTGATTCATTGGACTTACTCTTGTCATACTTGACCTGGCATTTTTTGCAGATTCGAGAAGGTAACCTCTTTGCAGGATTGTCAGCAAAATCACCAAGTTTAATATCTGTAGGAAATGAAAATTGGGATAGAAAAAATAGGTAGTTAAGAGCGATTTTACCAGGTATTTATAAAGAGAAAAACAACAGTATTACAGTAAAAAGGGTAATAGATTTACTAAGGACAAAATCATATTAGATGGATTTACATTTTTTTGTTCACACTGTTAGTGTTGTAAAAAGAGGCTGTAGCATTGATAACCAGACGTCAGTCATCATATCGTTTGTATATCTCCATAAATTATTTGTTTTATTTTAGTTCATTAAATTAAAATGTTAAAAAGTTAACTTGTCTATTAACCCTTTCAGGACAGGAATTATTTAAGGGCTAAATTGATCACATTTTGTTCTTCAAATTGGCAACAATAATATTTTTCTTCTAGTCCTATAAGGTTCTGATAAAGTGTAATGTCTTTGGAACAATATACATGTCGAAAGGTTGAAAAAAAGGTTGAAAAAAATTGCCAATTTGATAAAAAAACACAATGATTTTGAATCTGTCAATGTGTTGCCAATTTAAGGAATTTAAAGCTTATTCTTGTTTTTAAAATTCCTGGCATCAAACACAATATGGTCTTACAACAAAAATGGACAAAGTGTGTGCAGAAATTTTTGCTCTTTCTACTCATGCATCTGGTATAATTTTTAGAGCTCTGGATCAAAAGTTATTGAGCCAAACCACAAAATGTGGTCAATTGTCTTGAAAGGGTTAAACTTCACAGTTAGAAACATAATTTTCTTGTTTAATGATAAATAGCAGCAAAGTTTTCATGGACAAAGTGGAGACTGGAGACTGAGCTGAAGCCTAAAACTTGAAAGTACAAACTAAAAATTAAATATATGGCCAGGTAAACTCAAAATAGTTTTGTTACTATTAGTTATTGTATACAGCACTCATAGGCCCTTGCCTATGTGGGACTGTGTCAAACATTCACTGTTGCAGTAGTCAAAAACAGACAACAAAATTGCTCTAAGTAAGATTTAATTTTTCCAAATATGCTAGACTACTTGATTCAGAGACTCTTTAACTCTTAGAATCTTACTATGCTACAAATTTGAGATTTCATAGTTGAAAGTGAAATTTTAATTATTTTCGTCTCATATATGAATGATCTAGAATGGACCATCATGACCATAGCCCGCTAATACACACCTGCACACCAAACCTATTGAAGCTAGTATTCACCCGTAAAAGCTATAGTGGAGTACAAGCTTTTCTTCAGATAAGCTTGTAACGTTACATGTACATGGAGTCGGGCTAACTCGGCACTAGGGCAAACTCGGCACTGTGCGGTGACTACATGTATGTTTAAAGAGTTGAAGTCCACGCTATGTATCGTACCGTTTTTTAGCCTTAAATTTCATGTTATGTATTTAATTTTACTTCTTGTAATTTTCAAAATAACTGCGTTGCGTATCATTTTACACAATGATATCAAATTATTTTGAATTGAAGTGTTTTGAAATGTGTTATTAATCCGAAATTCAACACAAGTATTTGCGATAAATTCAACTCTCTGGGCTTACTCGGCCGCGATTTTCCACCAAGGCAGAGTTTGCGCTAGTGCCGAGTTAGCCCAGATCCCTTGTAAATGACGTGTGTATACAGTTAACTTTGCATAAGTCGAATCAGTTGGGACCACACAAAATAGTTTGAATTACAGTATATGCAAATTTCAACTTAGGAAATGTAAATTAGATCTATTCTAAGTTCAAATCTAACATAGAAGAACTTAGAAAATTTAACAATGCAATGTTACACATATTTTGTTAACTGTACTAACTTAGATTAATAATAGTTTGTTAACCAACTGCTCCCTGACCCTGTTGAGTGTTGGAAGGCAAGCTACTGACATGACTGACATGACTGACATGACTGATATGACTGATGTCTTTAGTAAACATGTCATGGTAAAGTAATATGCATAAAATTTAAGCTTGAATTGCATCATATGTCGCAATAGCAAAAGTCAAAGGTTTACATCGATCGACATTGCGCAATAGCAGCAAGACCCTACCACATACCGTATAGTCATAGGCCCTTGCCTATGTGGGACAGTGTCCAACATTCACTGTTGCAGCAATCAAAAACAGACAACAAAATTGCTCTAAGCAAGATTTAATTTT
>CM046843.1:18691132-18756132 GCA_025618425.1 Heliocidaris tuberculata
AGTAGTAGTAGTAGTAGTAGTAGTAGAGTAGTAATAGTAGAGTATAGTAGTAGTAGTAGTAGTAGTAGTAGTAGTAGAATATAGTAGAGTAGTAGTAGTAGTAGTAGTAGTAGAGTAGTAATAGTAGAGTAGTAGTAGTAGTAGTAGTAGTAGAGTAGTAGTAGTAGTAGTAGTAGTAGAGTAGTAATAGTAGAGTATAGTAGTAGTAGTAGTAGTAGTAGTAGAGTAGTAATAGTAGAGTAGTAGTAGTAGTAGTAGTAGAGTAGTAGTAGTAGTAGTAGTAGTAGTAGAGTAGTAATAGTACAGTATAGTAGTAGTAGTAGTAGTAGAGTAGTAATAGTAGAGTAGTAGTAGTAGTAGTAGTAGTAGAGTATAGTAGAGTAGTAGTAGTAGTAGTAGTAGTAGTAGAAGTAGTAGTAGGTAGTAGTAGTAGTAGGAGTAGTAGTAGAATAGTAATAGTAGAGTAGTGGTAGTAGTAGTAGTAGTAGTAGTAGTAGTAGAAGTAGTATAGTAGTATTAAAAGTAGTAGTAGTAGTAGCAGTAGTAATAGTAGAGTATAGTAGTAGTAGTAGTAGTAGTAGAGTAGTAATAGTAGAGTAGTAGTAGTAGTAGTAGAGTATAGTAGTAGTAGTAGTAGTAGTCAGTAGTAGTAGTAGTAGTAGTAGTAGTAGTAGAAGTCAGTATAGTAGTCAGTAGTAGTATAGTAGTAGTAGTGTAGTAGTAGTAGTAGTAGTAGTAGAAGTAGTAGTATAGTAGTATTAAAAGTAGTAGTAGTAGTAGTAGTAGTAGTAGTAGTATAGTAGTATTAAAAGTAGTAGTAGTAGTAGTAGTAGAGTAGTAGTATTAAAAGTAGTTGTAGTAGTAGTAGTAGAGTAGTAATTGTAGAGGAGTAGTAGTAGTAGTAGTAGTAGCAGTGGTATTAGTAGTAGTAGTAGTAGTAGTAGTAGTAGGTAGTAGTAGTAGAGTAGTAATAGTAGAGTAGTAGTAGTAGTAGTAGTAGTAGTAGTATAGTAGTATTAAAAGTAGTAGTAGTAGCAGTAGTAATAGTAGAGTAGTAGTAGTAGTAGTAGTAGTAGAGTAGTAATAGTAGAGTAGTAGTAGTAGTAGTAGTAGTGTGGTGGTGGTGGTAGTAGTTTTAATAGTGGTAGTAGTGGTAGTAGTAGGTAGTAGTAGTAGTAGTAGTAGTAGTAGAGTAGTAATAGTAGAGGAGTAGTAGTAGTAGTAGTAGCAGTTGTATTAGTAGTAGTAGTAGTAGTAGTAGTAGTAGGTAGTAGTAGTAGTAGAGTAGTAATAGTAGAGTAGTAGTAGTAGTAGTAGTATAGTAGTATTAAAAGTAGTAGTAGTAGCAGCAGTAATAGTAGAGTAGTAATAGTAGAAGAGTAGTAGTAGTAGTAGTAGCAGTGGTAGTAGTAGTAGTAGTAGGTAGTAGTAGTAGTAGTAGAGTAGTAATAGTAGAGTAGTAGTAGTAGTAGTAGTAGTGTGGTGGTGGTGGTAGTAGTTTTAATAGTGGTAGTAGTGGTAGTAGTAGGTAGTAGTAGTAGTAGTAGTAGTAGTAGTAGTAGAGTAGTAATAGAGTAGTAGTAGTAGAGTAGTAGTAGTAGTAGTAGTAGTAGAGTAGTAATAGTAGAGTAGTAGTAGTAGTAGTAGTAGAGTAGTAGTAGTAGTAGTAGTAGTAGAGTAGTAATAGTAGAGTATAGTAGTAGTAGTAGTAGTAGTAGTAGTAGAGTAGTAATAGTAGAGTAGTAGTAGTAGTAGTAGTAGAGTAGTAGTAGTAGTAGTAGTTGTAGTATTAGAGTAGTAATAGTAGAGTATAATAGTAGTAGTAGTAGTAGTAGAGTAGTAATAGTAGAGTAGTAGTAGTAGTAGTAGTAGTAGAGTATAGTAGAGTAGTAGTAGTAGTAGTAGTAGTAGTAGAGTATAGTAGAGTAGTAGTAGTAGTAGTAGTAGTAGTAGTAGAGTATAGTAGAGTAGTAGTAGTAGAGTAGTAGTAGTAGTAGTAGTAGTAGTAGTCGTGTGGTGGTGGTATTGTACTACTATATACTATATACATGTACATGTACTTCTGTTTTTATGAAAGCAGACCATGTGTGTAAACTTTACATAATTGTTTGTCTAAAACTATTAAATTTTCCTTTCGATTTGAATAAGATTAAACAACGAAATTTTAGAATAAGGCTGACTTTCAAAATTCATACAGTGCACCCTAAACCCCTCTATATATAGGCTGTATATACATTGAAATATAGCACTCAGCATGGCACAATCAGCCACTCAGGAAACTTCACTGAATTCACACAGAATTTAACACATTTGGTTGTCGAGTGAAAGTGTCAAAATTAGAATTTATTATCATTATAAATCATTAAAAAATTAAATACGCATTGCTTTACACCTGAAACGTGATCACAGCCGAACGGGGGATCGAGTGATTTCAAAGGTATACCTTTTTGATAGTTTGTGTGCGTGTTTTTGTTGTTGTTGTTGTTGTTTGTTTGTTTGTTTGTTTGTTTTGTGTGTTTTTATTTCCTGTTTTTTATTTCAATAAACTTGAAATTATGTTGACATACAATCAGTCCAATATGATAAAGGACGTTTGACTGTATAAGTGTTGACATATAATTCCATTAAACTTACTTCTGCCATTGCGACGATGTTTACGATTGCAATTCGTGCTGTGGTATGAACAAATTTCTTATTCTATTCAGAAAATAAAAAAGTAATTTTCCATAACTAAACACTCATCATTTTTCTTTAAAATTTTAGGGATGTCTTTTCTTACATTATATTCACAAACAAGTCAACTCCTTTCACAGCCACTTAAATTTAACTCAATGCACGATCTGCTCTGTGGACCCGTGATATCAGCATTAACGACCGTTTGTACTTTGTATGCAATGAAGCTAATCAATAATTATGATCTCGCATCTGAAGTGGACCTTGATTTTATGACGTCTCTGTAAAACCTTCAAATTTGAATTTATTATCGAAAGATAAATGTGAAAACAAAGCAAACATAATTATATAAATGGAGGTTACGGGATAGAATGGATCAATTAAAAATCCGAAATGCCTGGAGTCTGGCACCTATATACTAACACAGTAGTCAAAGCAAAATAATACACCTCTATAGGCCTAGATTCGATAAGCCTGTATCAGACTAATTAAACAAGATGTTTATGATGTTGCAGTAGTCAGTAATAGAAACATATTTGTGAATTCGAATACATGTGTTAATAGACCCTTCTTCTTCTTCTTCTCTTCGTCTTATACTTCTTCTTCTTCTTCTTCTTCTTCTTCTTCTTCTTCTTCTTCTTCTTCTTCTTCTTCTTCTTCTAGGCCTTCATACCTTTCTTACAACCGCCTTATCATGCATAACGGCGACATTGCGCTATTTGTAGATGTGAACTGATCTATATGATAAGGACTTTACTCAGTCTACACTTTGAATACAAATGATTATTTAAAAATAAAAAAATAAAGATATGTGTATAATATAAAAGGAATGAGCCATTGATACATTCTGTCTAGTTGCCAAAATCTGGAAGCCATACTAGTTTATGTTGCCAGTGGCAACGCACCGCGGGACATCTTGACTCCACTTTCCTCCCTTACAGGATAGCACCTGCGCACCGACCAGAGTATACCCTTCTGCGCATTGGTAAGATATGGTGGTACCTTGGAGGTAGGTGGGTGTGCCCGTAACCCTACCGTCATGGGGAATGCCTGGGTTATCACAGTTTGCTAAACGAGAAAAGATACATACATATAGTTTGAGAAGGGGTCCGCTCGTTATTCATAAGAACCGCTATTCATAGAAAACCGCTATTCATTTAACACGCGTTATGAATAGCGGTCCTTATGAGTAGTTTGAATAGTGGTCCTTATGAATAGATGTCCTTATGAATAGCGAGGTAATTTGTCTATGGTTTGCTCACTATTCAGAAAGACCGCTATTCGTACAAAACCGCTTATTCATTTAGTCACGCGTTATGGATAGCGGTCCTTATGAATAAGTGGTCCTTATGAATAGCGGTCCTTATGACTAGCGAGGTTACCCCTTTTGAGAATTATTGCTCCACTGAGGACAGGTAATGATTAAAGGACAGGTAAATCGTCCATTGGGAATGAATACAAAATGTATATACGAAACGACAATATACAATGCACAAACATGATGGCAGATCAAAATAAAGTCCCCATCGAACACTCTCGAGAAGTCGCTTGTTATCGGTTCCTGGTCATTGAAAACTGAGAGAAAGGGAGAGAGAGAGAAAAGAAAAAAAGAGGGGGAAAGGGGGGAGGGGGTGGTGAGTGAACTCTAAGGATCTGATTTTATTGCATGCACGCCGTGCATTCTGCTCGCAAAAACAAATTTATGTAAAGAAAACCGACAAAACATGTTCACTTTATATTTGGGGAAAATTGTATTCTCCTTATTTGATTATGGTGGGGAAGAGAAAACATATTGATAGAGAGCCTCTGTTTTTCTTTATTTGTTTGCTTTTGTTTCTAAGTCGTTCTGAGAATAAAAAGGACATATATATACATATATGTATATATATATATATATATCTAACCTCCCTACTCCTGTCCTTCACTGCAAAAGCAGTGAATTCGGGAACCGAGAAGGAACCAGATTTTGGTCTGCTAGCGAAGGTTCCAAATCGGGTGGGGGTTAGTCACAAGACCAATAAAATAAACAAATTCCTAATAAAAGATAAGGAAAATTAATAAACAAAAGCGCTGGGACACAATGTACATTAAAGTGTCATTAGATATTTTATTTACTTATCCATTAACAAATAA
This sequence comes from Heliocidaris tuberculata, assembly GCA_025618425.1. Classification (NCBI taxonomy): domain Eukaryota; kingdom Metazoa; phylum Echinodermata; class Echinoidea; order Camarodonta; family Echinometridae; genus Heliocidaris; species Heliocidaris tuberculata. Next base: position 18,695,939 of record CM046843.1, read on the forward strand.
CAACTAGAATCAATTTACAGATATCATTGATAAAACTCTTAATCGATTTCACTCTATTAAAAGCCCATGTTTAGAACCTATATCATGTATATAAACAATACTTAAAATAACTTAAACTATCACAGTCATTAAGGGGAATACTATAAGGGATGGGAAGAGGTTAGTCAGGGAGGGATCGTTAGTACAGTGGCCACTTACATGCAACGCGGATGTCTAATTATGCGATATCGCGACTTGTACTGGTGCACTGCCATAGCTACTGCGGACGACGCGGACGATGACGACAATGCAGGAATAGAAAGGACGACGACATCTAATACTGGAAGAAATAGCTCAGGAACATGATGAGTAGAAATGACACTCGTTACCAGGATACTGGATACATACAGCATGCACACGAATGACAGGAACATGTTGATAATACACTGGATCACTAAGATTGCAAAGGGTCAGTGGTACCCAAATGCAGATGTCTTATGATAGTTCTCGTTGACTTGGAGTGTAGATGATGACTTTGTTCAAACTAGGATGGTCAAACTTCAGACGACTTCGACATTGGTTAGGGTCAGTTAGTGGGGAGGGGTAGTAGGGGATAAGTTGGGGGAGCCAAGTTGCTAAAACATACATGGGATCTTCTTTTATACCTGATTAATCATTCATTTAGTTGACCACTCCTATGGCAACAGCAGTTTCCTAGAAAACATATTTAAACAATGGAACACTAAACTTATTCAGTCATCAAAGCAGCTTTTTCAAGGAGGCATGATCAAAACACATCAAAGCTGCCATAATACCCCACTTAACATGCTTAACACAATGGTGGACTTAAGACATGAATAGAGAGGTGGTTATTAAGGTGTAGGATACAGTGACATAAAAGAAGGATTAAGCTAATGAAATGGAATCAAAGAGAATAGGGCTTAAATCTTATGGAATAAACTTGAATACAAACAGCCAGCACATGTTATAATCCTGCGTGCTATATTTTTTTTTAAATCAAAATAACAGGACAGGATAGAGACTAAAAGCTTATGAATAATCTAACTAATATTTACAATAGAGGGTGCATTTTCATGCATGCTACATATATATATATATATACAATTGTGAGAAATGAAAATGAGAGATTAATGGTTGCGTAGCTTAAATCAAAGTTCCCCAGAGCTGTCCTCCTTTTTGAATTTTTGCAAAGGTTGAAAAAATGTCTCCGCTGGGAATCGAACCCGGGTCGTTGGCTTAGAACGCCAATGCCTTAACCACTAGACCACGGAGACGGGCCAGTGATTTAGGCGACACCAGATTCAATTGACCGACAGATTGACAAATCTTCAACCTTATTAATTAATTCCTTTGTCGGGGGCAGGTGAGTTTTGAACAAAGACAAGCCGCATGCCTCAGCTGGATCCAAGCGAATGCTTTGAGATACATGTATACATTAGAATAATAATCATTATAAACAATTGTAAGGAAATAACATATACAACAGCTTTGGCAACTCTCGTGGAATTAATTATAATTGTGAGAAATGAAAATGAGAGAATAATGGTTGCGTAGCTTAAATCAAAGTTCCCCAGAATTGAATCTGGTGTCGCCTAAATCACTGGCCCGTCTCCGTGGTCTATAGTGGTTAAGGCATTGGCGTTCTAAGCCAACGACCCGGGTTCGATTCCCGGCGGAGACATTTTTTCAACCTTTGCAAAAATTTAAAAAGGGAGGACAGCTCTGGGGATCTTTGATTTAAGCTACGCAACCATTATTCTCTCATTTTCATTTCTCACAATTATAATTATTTCCACGAGAGTTGCCAAAGCTGTTGTATATGTTATTTCCTTACAATTATATATATACATATATATATATATATATATATATTAGAAACATCACGAAGATTGGTAACGATATACAGACAAATTCGAGGAGTTTTTTTCGGTGGCAGACACTAAACAGGTACCTTAAGTCCTCAGCAAATAAAACAGAAGTTCTGTTTCTTTTGTTGTCCCTCTTTCCCTTCATGGTCGGGACTGCTGGTTATACAATTATTGCTAAAACCATGATTACGTAACATATTGGAGTGGAAACAATTTTGTACATAGACAGTAATAGTGGCGTAGCGTGGGTCCAGCTAACTGCGGAGGCACCAGGTGTCAAGGGGGCACCCTTCCGACAACGATGAATGAGACGAGAAAGAACGAAAGGTCGAAGAGTGGGGTGAAGGTGTGGAAGGGGGGGGGGGCGGTGCATTCATCTCATTTTAAGTTACCTCCCCCCCCCCCCCATTCTCTCTCAGTTCTCTTTCTCGCTCTCTCTTTCTATAACTCGATCTCTAGCTCTCTTTCTCTCTCTCTCTCTCTCTCTCTCTCTCCCTCTCTCTTTCACAGTTCAATGAGGGGGGGGGGGGGGAGGAGGGGTGCACGTGTATGTAGCAGTGGCGTAACTGGGAATTATAAAAAAAGGAACACCTTAAAAGTGGGATGACCATTCTCGGTTTGTTTGTATTGGTTTTTTTTTTTGTATGGTTTTGTTGTTGTTGTTGTTTTTTCTCGTAGGAGCGTAGGAGGAGCGCCTGAGAACTTAAGTTGAGTAAATAGCACCACAAAGGTGTGATATCCTTTTGCGTGCTCGTCAGAGAACTTTGGAGTAAAACACCATGCTCTTAACAGACATGTCAGATGTGTGATGATTTTTTTTTTTTTTTTTTTTTTCGCAAAGAATCCTAGATCATCCCCCCAGATATAAGTACCTCTTTTCAAATCTGATGGGTGCCCCTTTTTATTTCTTTCTAATAAGTGCCCTTTCCCACTTTTGATAATGCCCCTTTTCAAATCTGATGAGAGCCCCTTTTCAAATCTGATGAGTGCCCCTATCACTGCTAGGGGCACGAGGGCACAATGACCCCCGCTAGCGAGCATCACTTATAAAGGCAATGTTTGAAGAAAAATGCCAAAGCTTGCTCACTACGCTCGCTCGTACTTATAGTTTATTGAATCAAGTAAGTTGACATCAGTATTCATCAATCTTCTTCATTGTATTTTTATGAGATTGTGCTTAAACCCCAATCAAGTTTGGTTATTTTTCTGGTGCTGTGCGAATCTGTGCTACCTCACAGATACATTGAAAGTTTCTGCTGATGACACATGATGCAGTGATACGAAATGGGACGGGGGTTAATTGTCGAAAACAAAACGACCGTAAATGAATTTGCGGTTGTCATTATAAATAATGCAATAAGGCCTTTCAACATTAATTTAGCACAATTTTGACTCGCTCCTTACGCTCGCTCGCAAATAAATACAACTGCAATTTATGATGCGGAATCAGCAGTACTTAGAACAATGTAAATATAGAAATATTAAAATGTTGGAGTTATTTCTTGATAATGTAATAATTAGAATGTAGGGATATATACCAATATTTCAAAGTCATATCTTGTCCGCTTCGTGTTCACCCTTTGTATGTGCCCCATTTTTTTTTTTTTAAAGCTAGGTGCCCTTTTTTGTGGGTGCCCCTCTCCACTTTGAAAGACGCCCCGCTGCACAGTGGGCCAGAATGGCTCCAAAGTGCGCCAAAATTCATATTCACTGAGTTTTACCTAAAATTTGAATTTAAATGATGGGTCTGTGGGTTTTCAGACCCGTAGAATCCAATGCAAATATTTTCAGATACCTATGACGTCATTAAAATACCGATTTCTGATTGGCTACCAAGATCCAATGGAAAATAACACATTTCTCGTATTACAATGATTTTCCTACTTCAGAAAATTGATAATGCGATCTCTACGCTTGTATATCAAAAAGTGAAAACGGTGTTAACTTAAAGCTCATGCATATGGTACATAAGAGAGACTTAAAGGGGGCACCCTACTGGAAAATATTTGAAATAATGAGAAATTTTCAATGTATGATGTCATTACTTGAAAGTAAACATTGATAATGCATATACTAATAAAATAATAATATTCAGCTGACTAAAAAATGAGTTATTAAATTTAGTTATTAGTTATTAGTTATTAGTTATTAAAGTTCTTTAAAAAATGAAAGAGCGCCCTCTGTAGCATTGATAACTTTGCGAAAGGGAAACGTACCTGTATCACTAAAAAGTAATTCTGTAGGTACTATCGAGTTATCAAAATCATAATACTGACTGATAAAGTCCATGCATATTCTAAGTCCTTTTGCCCTATTGGTTATACTGTGAGAAGAGTGAATTATTTCGTAAAGCCTTCGCTTTATTCACTGAAGACCTTGTGAATTACTAAGAATTTTAGGTCTGTTAAAAAAAAAAAAAAGAGAACATTTTGAGAGCTTGTTTTGGTGTTGCATAGATTATGATACAAATCACACTTTCTCCAAAAGTTTCAAAATTCTATAATTATAAACAACCGGTATGAATTTTAAACTACATGACAGTTATTAATCGCGCCCTCTCAACAATGGGTCTATAATTATGTCCTAACTAAACAGTTCCAAAGCCTTGAAGAAAAAGAAATGAACAGTAGAGGGCAAATTTACATGTAGGTCTATATACACTAATTAAAAAGAAATTAAAAACTAATTACAAATAAGAAACATGCTTATATATTTTTTTAAAATAAAGATATACAAATAGAGGAATACAGTTATAGATAGATAAATAGATAGACAGATAGATAGAGGGGTGCGTGTATGAATAGATAAATGGATAGGCCTCATAGATAGATAGATGGATGGGATACGTGTAGATTATTAATGCACTCAAAAGGCGAGCATAATCTTGCCTTCAGTTAGACTTCATTTATTGAAGGAAAGAAAAAAAAATGTACAGCCCAGGGCATTTTTCAAAGAAGAGAAACTTCACATTGTTTGACAAGTGTACGTAGGTCCTTAAAAGAATTCTGGCTTGGAAGCAAGCAATATTGTTTATTTATACAAAATAAGAGCATTTACGGACAGTGGAACTTAATATCAGATCTTCACCTTACCCTACATCATAACAGAAGCCTATTCTATTCATATAGCAATTGCACGAACATGAACTACATCTGATCTACTCTTAAAGGATATTAATAATAACAGGATAAGTTTTACCTTAAACGAAGAATATAACACATTAAAACAATTTCCTCGGGATATAAAAAGTGCAAAAAGTTGAGCACCCCAGAATACAGAACACCACTGAACATCTTTGGCATCAAAATATAACTGCGATGTTTGAAAGTAGAAACCAGATCAATTTAGGCAGTAGTGGTAGTCATTTCACCCGCTTGATGTAAACATTTAAATCCTATCCACAAATTGTGATGAACATGACGCTCCAGTCGCCCCTTCTCTTCTCATTCTCTCTCTCTCTCTCTCTCTCTCTCTCTCTCTTGCTTTCTTTGTTGTTTTTTTTCTCTCTCTCACTCCTTCTCCATCTCTCTTTATATCTTTTTTTTATGAGTGTTTTTTTTTCTATCTCAGTTTTCGTTTTTCTGTTATGATTCCTTCCACTTTTTTGTTTCCGAACTTCATTGAGGAAACTTGGGAATCTCTTCCTGACCGTGTTGAAGACTGGACTAAAGATTAAAATGCAATCCATATGTTTGGATATTAGTTGTTTTCTGACATATCCCATCATCTAAAACGGGCCAGAAGACTATTATCAAAAGCTTCTTTCGGTACTAATGTCAAAAAGCATATTGAACTTTTATTCTTTGCTGTGTGTGCTTTGCCTGCGCATTTTTATAAACACAGTGTAGTCTGCAAGCACAGACCCTAATTTGACACTTTATCAGAAAATCATTGTGTCTTGAGAGGAGTCTAATCCAGCTACCTACTGGTCGTGTCCTGGTCAGGAGCAGCTACAGTACGTGGCCTATGGTAGTCTTACAGCGCAGACTCTCTTGTACGACAGACCAGGGTTTGTGCCTGCAAACTAAACACAGTGCGCGTTTCTATCGCATGGAAGATTTAGGCGAAAAAAGAGGCAAACATGCGGGTGGAAAATGGGTTCTTACTCAAAAAGTGGCAAAAAGTAGCAGGCAAATTTGGTAGCAGTGTAAAGCATGAACTATAAGAAAGGCGATCATGATATTTTCAGCGCGGAAATCGACGAAAATGTTGACCATCTTTGCGCTTGAAAAAAAATATGCTATTTTCCGCCAATATTTTGTGTTTCATCCAAAATTACTTTCGAGAGGAATAAGAGTTCGCCTGTAAACTCTATCATTATTTAAAATAACTATTCTGGAATAAGCATATTTAATTTGAAGTGCATTAAACAACCCGTTTGGTAAAAACCTTTAATAAAACGCAGTATTGCATTTTACACAATGCATAACAAATGATCAAAGTTTCGGGTCTTTTTGAATAAAAATGACCCACTTAAAATTATTTCCAAGAAGAAATACTGCTCAGAGGTGTTCTACACATTGTAATCCTTGCTTAGAACGTGAAAAAAAAATTAATTCTGTTTCATTGACCAAATCCCTATTTTGGCGCACTTTTGCTGACACCTGGCCCACTGTGCGCCGCCCCGGGGGGGGGGGGTGGGGGGGGGGCACTCACGTATATTGGTGGTACGGGGACGTGCCGCTTTGATGACCCCCTTTTTCAGACCCCGATTTCCGTTCTCTAGATACTCAGTTCCGCTCAGGAGCTGCTCAGCCCCGCTCTGAAGACCCCCGTTATGAAACATATCCGTTCGCATGCGGCCGGGAGCGTGGCGGAGCCGGAGGCAGTGGTCGCTCGACCTGGTCTCGCGCCCTAGGCCCTTTCGTCGCGCGAGCCTTGAAAACTGCTCCAGCTAGCTAGCTACTAGCGCTACACGGCGCGGGCGAGGCCCCCGGCGCGGCCCGTCCCGACATCCTGCGATAGCGAAGGTGTACCGCCGATAAAGCGAGGTTAGTTTTGTAGTTCCCTAGACCATGTTTTTCACTCTGCCCAATAGATCATAGTTCCCAAGACCCCGTATTTTACACCTTGAAGTCAGTTCCTTAGACCCCCTTTTCGGGGATTCGTGAGGCACACCCCCGTCAAAATATAATTCGAGTGCCCCCCCCGGGGCGCCGCCCATTCATCCAACCAACCTGAAGTGCCGGAGCTGTGCGCTCACTTCAGGTTGGTCTTCATCCAATGTGGTTTTGTTTATGGCCAATATGCGTTGTTGTTGTTGTTGTTGTTTAATGTTGTCGGCGTTCATTCATATGATAAGAATATCATGAAGTTACGCCTTTTCCTTTTATTATATTATTATTATCAATTTAAGGCATATGTGGTTTATATGCTCTTTATAAATTATGTACATCAATTTCTATTTTTTTCCTCTTAATTACTCGTATGGTCTATTTATTTATTTTTGGTAATAAGAAGGAGTATGATCTCTTATCCACTGATCCAGTCAATATAATAGGCCACAAACACCTTCTTGCCAGAGACCGGCGCGTTAATGTTGCGCAGTCTTCTCGGCCAGATCATCATGATCATGATCATGATGAGGCCTAGGCAACTCGATCTGGTGTCTGATCAGGGGCGGCGCCAGGGTATTTTGATAGGAGGGGCAAGACGACCAAAAGATGACGTCATATTTTTTCTCCATTAAAGGGGAAGTTCACCCCGAAGATTACTTGAGTTTAAAAAATGCAGAAAAAATAAAGAAAAATGTTGGCGAAAGTTTGGACAAAATCCGTTAAAGAATAACGGAGTTATGGACTTTTGAAGTTTTGATTTTGTGACGTCACATGCGAGCAGCTCCTCCAATATGTAATGTGATAAATATTCCATAAAATACAGTTTTCTCAGAAAATTTAGAATATTTTCGTCTGTGCATTTGATATATTGTCAGAAATGTTATTCAGTACTAGATTCTGAAAAGAAACAATATTAATTTATCGTGGAACGTAAAAAAAATGCGAATATATGGAATATTAATTACATGACCAATGGGCAGCTGCTCGCATGTGACGTCACGAATCCAAAACTTTAAATACTCATAACTCTTTTATTATTTGACCGATTTTCATCAAACCTTCGCCAATATTTTTCTTTATTTTTTCTGCATTTTTTAAACTCAAGTAATCTTTAGGGTGAACTTTCCCTTTAAATAACAGGGGTAATATAGAGTTATATGTTTAAGACCTCTCTTTTTAATACTCCTCTTTCTTCTTTCTTCCCTTTTCTTCCCTTTTCTTCCTCCTTTTCTTCTTTTTTTTTTTTTTTTTTTTAACTACTTGAAAAATCATAGGGGGGGGGGGCGGTCGCCCCCTCTGCCCCCCCCCCCCCTGTAGCGCCGCCCCTGTGTCTGATTATCGGTCTACTGACGGGGTGGATCTTGATTGAGTCTCTCCACTACTGCCGTCTTTGATTATGCTTATTTGCACCCATTTTTATTATTCTTAATATTTTTTTTTTCCTTCTCAGTCTGTAAATAATACAAATTGAACTAATTAATTTTGTATGTTAATTGGGGACCCCACTGGAAATAAGCTCTCGAGCTTTCGTGGGTTATCCTGTTCAAGCTTACATAATTTTGATCTGATATTCTTTTATTGTTATACTAGTATGTTAGAGGCTTGGCAAATAAAATTAATCAATCACTCAAACAAAATGCGGACGGTATTATAGGCCCCACTCTTGAATGATCTCGAAGGGTTCCAGTCATTGCCAGTGCAGTGACTCTCATTTTTTCTTAATCCTGTCGCAGTCACGTGACTGTATTCTTATCACGTGATGCATTTTCCTACTTGTGAGCGATTGCCAGCGCGAGCAGTCTTCCAACGCAACAGCTTTGACCTTGTAGTAGTACTTTGTATGTATTGAATTGTCTTCAAAGACAAAGGAGAAGTATTTAGTAGACCCTACATTATGTTTCGCAGCACATTTCAGTCGTTTTGTGTCAGGTGGAACTGATGCAAAGTTACATCTGCACGGGCCTCTTCTCCTTAAATACTGAATTTTACTGTTGAATCTAGTCTGAGCTGCATGCAGATATCGAAATGTTTCGCTTGCCATCAATTTGTGGACGGGCTGTGGGTGGAGCTCAGCGGGGTCTGGCCAATGCAGGCACGCCAGAATTCTGGTCGACAGTGAAGACTCGTTCTCGTCTGTTATTACCAACCTCCGCAATCCACACAGACTCAGTATTGCACAACAGGAATCCTGTTCCAGACTTGCCAGACTTCAATACTAGTGTAGACATCCATGAACACAAGTTGAAAAGACCTGCCAAGCCATCACAAAGCACTCAAAATCAGCAGAAGAAGAAAGAACGAGTAAAAATGGTGAGTGGATTTTAGCCAACAACAAAGAATGAAATTATGAACTGCAATTAATAACAGTCCACCACTCAACAAAGCTCCAACCTCAAAAGCCATCTCCAACTACCGGGTACCTGATACTCCATCTCTCTTTTTCCTTCTTCCTCTTCTTCTTTTGGTTACTGCCCAACATCCCTAACTAAAAGGGTTTAAGTTGGGTAGAATGTCACAAAAAATATCACCAATTCTGATGATAAAAATGAGAATTACATGTAAACTTAGTCTATTTTGCATCAAAATGTTGTAGATTAGCGCCTTATAATTCTTTAAAAGTAAAATTATCCGTGAAAAAACTGCATAATTGAGCGGAAACCGGGCAGTCTACGATACTTAAACTTAAAGTAGACCTAATCAGTGACAGTAGTCTGCTATGTTACAAAAATATCAATGTCTCCATCTTTGGACAATTTGGCTATAGATCTATTATATTTATAAAACAAAACAAGACAAGTTCAGTTTGTTACTTCAGGTGACCGATTAAACTAAATATGTAAGCAACTTTAAAATATATGTGATCACTTCTTTACCTTTTTAAAATGACCTTTTATTGCCGGATCTACTGGAAAACTCCATTTCTTCAGTTGGGTTTCCGGGTCTATCTTCTCCTTTCTATCTCTGTCTAGTTGGTTCAGTAAGTTCATTACATGTCTGTGTGATGGGGTGGAATTGTCATTTCCCTGTTGGGTGAACATAGACCTCTTGTTCTGCTCAGTAAAGCCTAAATGTACCTGTTTGAATGTCAATCATTGAAAATTTATGTTTTGTGTTGAGGACTTGTGATGAGTTTCCATTCTTCATTTCTGTCCTTACTCATAATACAAACATGTGACACCGAAAAAATGATATCCCTTCTCCCATGCACCCTACAGTCATTACCAACATTAAAAAAATAAATAAATAAAGCCCCAAACAAGCAAATAAACAGGCAAAAAATGCTGCTGGCAACTGACAAGAAAATATACTGCAAAATTACACTTATACATGCACAAGCTTATCTGAAGATAACCTTGTACTCCAGACTAGCTTTTATGGGTGAATAGGCTTCAATAGCTTTTGTGTGTATCAGCGGGCCTTTTTCCAGTCTAGATGGTTCATACATGGGAGGAAAATAATTATTAAAAATTTCACTTTCAATTCTGAATCCCCAAATTCGTGGCACAGTAAGAGTTGAAGAGTCCCTGAATCAGGTAATCTAGCAAATTTAAGAAAATTATATCTTGCTTAGAGCAATTTTGTTGTCTGTTTTTGACTGTTGCAACAGAGAATATTGGACACAGTCCCACATAGGCAAGGGCCTGTGAGTGGCAAAATCAGAACCTTGCGCTATGTTTAGAAATTTTGCGAGTGTTTGAAATTTTCATGCCACAAAATCATTGAATTTCAACTGACACAACGATGAATGCTTGCAATTGCAAAAGCTTCTTGCTGTTAAAATGGCTGTCATTTACAATTTATGAACGTTTTATCTTCGAAAATTTGTAGTTTTTAGTTCAAAACCAAAGCTCACATACATGTACATGTAGATATTTGAGTTGTTTCAATTGATACACAACTTCGGACATGAATAGACTGTTCAAAATCTTTGTGCTTCGTTTAGAGAAAGTTGACCTCCATGTATTGATCTACACTGGGATTGAACAAAAGGTGGCTGCCTGTTTACAGCATGTATCTTGTAGAATAATGAAATTGATTGATGAGAAACAAATCTCTTACAATTATAAGGAGCCAAAATTATTTATTATTTCAAACAACATAATACAGTGATTTAACTTATCAAAATTGTTGTACATGTACAGTTTGCCTAATGAGTGCACAACGAACAGGTGGATAGTGTGCCCACGATCCACATTCAAAATCATTGCAAGGGTCAAGGACACACCAAAATATTTTATATTATATTCCACATACTAAAAATCTTGCTTTTAGATTGGTCAAAAAGTAATCATGTGATAAAATGTAGTTCTGCCAATCAATCGACCAGAGAATTAAAGTTTGTGACCTTGACAGAATAGTGCTTATGTGTTTCGCTGATCTCTTCAGTCCATTACAGTGTCACAAATTCAGTGTAAAAATTAAAATTTCTTTCACGAGGGCTACTTAGAAGTCCACCTTGTGTTCAGAGATTTTAATGCATTACGACCCATGGGCAGAAATATTATTTGACGGTGGCTCTTTTTTCATTTATGGTGGCTTTTTCAAGAGTTTTGGGGGCTAATCGCCCTTAGCCCCTGCTTATTTTTTTCACTGGTCACAATGCGTTATCAATATTTTGGGTACGCGCAAAATGAAAGGTGTGTGACCTTTACGAATAGTCAAATTGAAAAGTGTGTGACCTCTACAAATAGTCAAAATGAAAAGTGCTTGACCTTTACGAATAGCTCCAGGCATAGGTGTACTAAAATAAGCGCGCATTGCCCAATCACGCGCTTAAAATGATAAAACAACAATTATTGTGCGCACCCAGGTACTGGTAGGGGTACGGTTTATGGTAGTTTTAACTTCTAAGTTGTGAATTCGGGCCTAAATGTCTTTTTCGAGAAGTGGACAATAATTGTCTTTCTCGTACTGGAAAATGTTTCAGATGTGGAATATAAAGCAAATAATCACCTTTTGATTTCAGGCGATGAGACGTACATGTACTATCACTTCCTCGGCGATCTGAATGTATAACGCTATCTTTCCTCAGCTACATCCAGATCGCCTCGTAAGTGATAGTTTGTCCCATCACCTTCACCAACGGTAATTATTTGCTTATTATTTACAGAATTTTTCTATTGTCATATTAGTACATAAAACAGATCATACTGTTCATTATCCTTTTGATGGAGCCCCAAAATGAGAGAATTTGTTTTTTCATGTTATATGTAATTGATTGCTAAATATCAATCAATCAAAAGATAAATTCCACTTTATTTTTGAAGTCATTATTTCAAAAGTTCCTAAAATTTATTACAATAATATTCCTGTTTCAATTTTCTTTTAATTGGAATTATTTAACAGAAATTTTCCATTTGATTTGTTTTTATGATTATCAAATTTTGACCTATAGTGTATTTTTTATCTGTTTAATGTTGTACTCATTTGTTGTCATTAGTCATTAGTTAGGGTGCATGTTTATCACACACCTGGTAATGCCATTAATTTTACATCAAAAGAAAACCATATTGGTATTTTCTTTGTCTGACAAGATTCATTCCCAATTTACTGAACTTGAAACTCTTCAAAATATTCCTTAATGAAAGTTGCTAAACAAAATCTCATTTTCAAGATTTATGAATGAGTCTTAATATTATTTTCTTTTTTGATTTGTGAAAAAGAGTGATCTGTAAAACCTGTAAACTGATTAGTACCGTAATGGCACCAGTCGTGGGGCGCCCTTGTAATACAGCTTCATGCCTTCATTGCTGCAATGCCCTTTGTCAACTGCCCTAGTCTCAGCGGAGTGAAATGAATAGATGCGATTGACTAACAGATATTTTACCAAAATAAATGAGGAACAACTATGCAGCGTTTTGCTCACTGCCGATCGCGCAAAAAATGATGGCAGGAAAAGTTTGTTTACAAAGAGAATTATCCAAGGGGCTTTTTTATGTTTTGCTATTTTTTTTTGTAAAACAAGAACTTCCTCTTTAGCAGACTGAAACAAAATAAATATTTTCTGTTTTTGATGTAACAGAGCTTAAGTTCCATAGATGTTGGCCAGACAATTTTTTTGCATGAAAAATACTTTGGAAATAGATTATCTTTCTTCAAAGTCAGCTGTCTTGCAGAGAATGCCTATGCTCCAGTCTTGACGCGCCATTCCTACAACACACAAATCATGATGTAGGATTCTGACAAGCGCATTATACTAGTGTGCATGCACAATCCCCCAAAGACAACGCGATGGTCAGATAGCTTCCAGCGTATGGTTTAAGTAGCGCACCGTGTACTGAGTGAATATTTTTACAACAGAGTGATTTATCTTAGAATTATCGTGCCTTCGCAATATCATTTGCGAAGGGTGCGGCACACCTGGTGCAAAGTGCAGCGACACTGGAGCAGCAGAAGCCCCGCAGAAGCGCCACAGTAGTGTTCGCGCTGTATTTAAAGGGCAATTCAACCTTGGTAATAAGTTGATTTGTGTGAAAGCAGAAAATTAAGAAAAACAGGATGGTGAAAGTTTGAAAGAAATCGGACAAGAAATAAGAAAGTTATGGATGTTTGAAAAATGAGATCACTACATCTACATGTATGCGAATCTCAAATTGGCAATTTGATGAGTCAATTGTGACATTTTTGTGGACAACTCTCCCATTTGTCGTACACAAAAAATATCATTAATTTGCGGTTTTCTTCGAGGCGCTTTTACCCTCGAGGCAGTACTCAAAATATCTTGGAGATAGCATATTGCTATAGTTCCTCATGAACGAAAAGATCCTACCGAGTAATGCATTTGGAAAAAAAGTGACATTTTAGTCATTTTGTGTGTTAGAGCGAATGGGGGAGTTGTCCACAGCTACATCACAGTGACATTACCTATTCGGCCAATTTGAAAACTCCATATGCATAGCGATTACAACTTTCAAAAATTCATAACTTTCTTATTGCTTGTCCGATTTCGTTCAAACTTTCACCAATCTGCTTCTATGATTTTTCCCCTTTCTTTCAAAGCAACTTGCTATTAATTAAGGTCGGATTTCCCTTTAAGCAAGATGCAATATTTCAGGTGGATTTTATACACAAGCATTTTCGGCATCGAATGTTGGGTGATTCCTCAACAACCGTGGTATTTTCTAAAAATTGTGAATCTAAAACTGTCAAGCCCCTCCAAAACTGGTGACATTACGATAATAGACCTTGTTGTAATACATGTACATTAAGGCAATCTTTAACTTTCTTATATTACTTTTACCCGATCTGCTTTTGTGCTTTTCCTGTTTTCCTTCATAACAACTTGCCATTTACATGTACATTGTGTGTAGTTATGGATTTCCCCTTTAACCCTGTTTATTAATCTCTCAGGACTCCCTCATCCCAGAGACGCTGAAAGAGATGGAGAACGATGAAGACTTCAAGCTCACGGCTCAGAAGCTGAAGCAGATGGGACAGGCCAAACTGACGAGGGAAGAGCGGAAGAAGAGGCAGAGGGCGCTAGACAACCTGGGAGTTCCAAACTTTAGAGATTTCCTCAAAACGTTCCATCACGAAGAGACGGGAGGTAACTTAATGCTAGACTAGTTACAATTTAGTCTCTGTTTCTCCTATACCGGGTGTCCAAAAATAAGCGGAACGGCGGATTTTCAGTACTTCAGTACTTTGCCTTCAAAAAGTATATATACTTTTTTTTTTACATCATTGGGTAAAAAGCATATTGTACCGAAGAGATTGATACCAAGATCATTGAATTTGGTTATTAATTTTGATTCTATGCCCGTTTCTTAAAACACAGTCATTTTCAAATTTCCCTTGATTTTTGCGAGCGATGAGTGTAAGATCGTATCAGGAATGGGTTTTAGTGAGCTGTAGCGCAGGAAAAGTGGAAATGATGCTACATGTAATTATTGTACACGTATGCCATATGAAAGGCCATTCCCAACACAATTCTACTCTCATCAGTTGCAAAAAACGTGCGAAATTTGAAAATGACTGTATTTTAAGAAACGAGCATAGAATCAAAATTACTTTATCAAATTCAATGATTTTGATGTCTGATTGTCATTCTCTTCAGCAGAAAATGCTTTACGCAATGATGTACAAAATACATAATTATACTTTTTGAAGGCAAAGTACTGAAAATCGCCATTCCGCTTTTTTTGGGACACCCGGTATATATCTCTGTTAACTCGTTGGCTACTGAGTTTTCTCATTCCCATAAGGCTTAATACAGGAACCACCTGGTTCTTGTAGGCCATTGGTTAATGGTTCCAAGACAACAACCCCTCCCCCCGGGCCGAACATTCATGCCACATTTGTGAGCAGTCCCATAAACCCATTTCTGTGTGCAGTGCATCATGCTTTTTGAGCGATTTGGGGTTGATTTCTTATAATTTTGGTGATTCCAAAACCTCAAAGTACACACCATTCCTTACTTAGACATTATCACCCTTTCCAGAATGCTTCCGTACAGTTTCTTTCAAAATGTAATCGCATGACTGGAACTCAACTTTATCTTTAAAGGGTGACTAAAATAGAAAATTAATTGCCCATTTTTCGTAGGAAGGAGTCATCAGGAGCCCAAAAATATCTATCACACAATTATTTATGCATTCAGTCGTATTTCATAATCATTTGAAAAGTACATTTTTGGCTGATTTACACAGTCATAAGCCCCGCCCATAAAAAAAACCCAT
Organism: Heliocidaris tuberculata; assembly: GCA_025618425.1. Classification (NCBI taxonomy): domain Eukaryota; kingdom Metazoa; phylum Echinodermata; class Echinoidea; order Camarodonta; family Echinometridae; genus Heliocidaris; species Heliocidaris tuberculata. The sequence continues at coordinate 18,711,542 of CM046843.1, forward strand.
CGAAGAGACATTATGATCACGTGATCTGTGACGTACGAGAAGTAAGGGAAAATATTCCACCAACCTATATACCGTGCACGCCCGCAGGCCCCGGCAGGCCCAGCCCGGTGCCGAGCATGACATTCACCGCATCGACCATTTGCATCGCATATTTTCGTGTGTTTAATTCCTCACAATAAATTTGATTTTGGGACACAATTTCATCAATAATGCCAAATCGGTGTATAGTTGCGGGCTGTAGCAAGACCCCTAAAGATGATGTAAGCCTACGTACATCATTTTCCTAAAGATGAAAATCTACGGAAATTGTGGGTCGCAAAGGTATGCTCACGCGGGCAGAGTGGCAAGGGCCAAGCGAGTGGAGTACAATTTGCAGTGATCACTTTTCTTCTCCAGCAGCTGCAGCAGCTTCACCCGCGGCCCCTTCCCCCCGCGATCCCTTCACCATGCCCTGGCGCGTCTTCTGCGAGGGGTTCAAACATATATGGTCGAATTCCCCTTGCCACTGCACTTGAGCTTCTTCTCTTTCGGGATCGATAAATCATCTGATAAATCAAAGTTCGTATCTGGCTCAAAAAAGTCCTCCAAATCGGACTCGCGATCACTATCCATCTCTCTAAGTTACTCAAAGAATTCAGCCAAAAATCTAAGTCAGTACTTGTACCGTATAGTACATGTAAAGTGAAGAAAAAAAAAGGCGAGAGTAAAAACAAACCAAACAAAAGCGTTCACCAGTTGCTTAGTACGAGGGGGAACATAGTTGGCGTACTAAAGATGTGTAGTACATTGCACAGACGCATAAAACGGCTGTGTACGCGTTTAAGACCAATGCAAAACTATCGTTCGGCAAGCTCAGATGGATGAGAACATTGTTCAAAGAAAAGTTAAAAAAACAAAACAAGAGCTGTATATCGGGGCAAAAGTGTTCACTGATCTTGAAGAAAATATATTGATAATGATTATTCACTCCTAAGACTATATTGATTAATTTCCCTTTTTCATAAATTGTCCGTTGAACAGAGGGGTCAAATACTGCATTGTGTGTACAATGTTACATTGCCGCAGCCTGCAGATCTTGTGCCTCTTACTCTTCATACGTCACTTGGGGGTGTGACGTCAATTAGCCAATCAGCTCACGAGTTTTAAGGAACGGTCCCAAAACCTCTACTTTTCCCCCTTTTTCGCCAAAACAAGACATAATTTTGACAATCAATTGCCAGATTCGTGATTTGAAAGCAAAAATACATGGAAACAGCACCTTTTTTCTCTCTAATTTAGTCACCCTTTAATGCTACGTGGTTCTAATAAAATGTAATGTCTTTGAAAACAACATACGTCAACATGGTAAAAAAAGTTGATCGAAAAATTGAAAAAAAATGCCATCTTTGACAAAAAACAGTGATTTTGAACCTCTCAGTGTGTTACCAATTTAAGGATTTTAAGTATGTGACCAGGGGGGTGATTCACTAACAGCTAAAATTAATCCCAAATAAGAAAAAAAAATCAATTTTAGGAACAATATCCATCCTAAGAGCGATATCGCTTTTAGTGACTGATTCACTAAGGTATTTGGGATTGATTCCAACCTCTGAATTGATTTTAAGGTTGGGAGTGATCCGGATCGCTCCTAACAATCACAAACGGTCACTCCACTGCAAATATGCCCGCCCGCGCCCCAACCTGGGCGCGGCTACGCTGTGCCTGCCTGCACGCCCATTGCCCTAGCCATAGGCCCTAGCCCTATGTATGTCCAGTCGATGCGTGCGCGCAATTAATGCAGTAGCTAGGTAACGCGCACTAGCTACGCGCTAAGTAGAGAATTAGGTCGGGTGACTGAGGGGCGGTGACTGAAATTTGAGTACGTTGATTGGTTGGAATGAGTGCGCTCGTAAATATTCATTTGCGCTCATATATATTCATGATAAAATTGATTCCATCCTAAAAGCGATTTAGTGAATCAGTAAGGTGGAATTAATTTTAAGCTGGGAATGAAATTAATCCCGAAAATTGATTTTAGGAATGATATCGATCCCAGTTAGTGAATCACCCCCCAGGTACTACAAAACCACCAAAAAGTCGCACTGTGTGATTTTCAGTTACAGCTCAATAAAGGACTTTTGGGTCAGCATGGTCAAATTTTAGTTTTCTGTATTTCCTGAAAGAATATACTTTCATGTAAGTAATTTCAAAATTTGGAAGCACCCAAAAATCTTAAAGTAGTATTTTTGACAGATTTTAGTACACATATGTTTGTTTGCTGTGGGTTTTGTTGTATTAGTTTTCTTTTTTTTTTGTGACCCTGAATACTTGTCTCACTTTGATCTTCCATAACTTTAGAACACTAAAAGTTCTTGTATTGATATTTGTCCAACATAACGAGCAGGATGTGCTTAATCAGTATGCCAAGTTTTAGGACAGTCTGATAATGCCTTCATAGAAATTTCTATTGAGTTCTAATCCTCCTTTTGTAACCTTTGCACAATATCTTGTGAGTCCGAGCGCTTCACTAATAGACTGAAAACTTTAAATCCCCTTTTCTCACAAGTAACATTCTGTGGGACTGTGCATTCTACTCTTTTTTCAGTGGGTTAGGAACATCCAATGCTAATGAGTTATATATCATATTAAAGCTGAGAATCTCCTCTTTCAGAATCAGACCTGAACTAAAAATTCATATCTGGTGACTTTTTGGTGGTTTTGTGGTGCCTGGTCACATATGGTCATGCAACAAAAATGGACACAATATGTGCAGAAATTTTTGCTCTTTCTACTCATGCATCTGGTATAGTTTTTAGGACTCTGAATCAAAAGTTACTGAGCCAACCCACAAAATGCGGTCAGCTGTCTCGAAGGGGTTAATACGAATTTTTGCATTACATGTATGTATGCAGTAACAACATATGCTGGGTTAGTCATCCTGATACGGTGTAAAAAATATTGATGTTCAGTGTTCTAATGCTTTGCAAGCCTTTTGTTCTAATTCTTTTGAGACAGCAAATTATTTCATTTACTTCATTATTTTTCTCCACTTTTTTAATGTTTGCACTGTCACACAGCACTTGAGTTAAATTCTGAAAAGAAAAATGCACATTCCTACCGCACATAATCGACCTTAAAGGGAAATCCAACCTTTATAGCAAGTTGCTTTGAAAGAAAGAGGAAAAATCAGAGAAGCAGATTGGTGAAAGTGAACGAAATCGGACAAGCAATAAGAAAGTTATGAATTTTTGAAAGTTGTAATCACTATGCATATGGGAATTTCAAATTGGCCGAATAGGTAATGTCACTGTGATGTAGCTGTGGACAACTCCCACATTCGCTCCAACACACAAAATGACTAAAATGTCACTTTTTTTCAAAATGCATTATTCAGTAGGATCTTTTCGTTCAGGAGGACCTATAACAATATGCTATATCCAATATATTTTGAGTACTGCCCTGAGGGTATTAAAGCGCCTCGAAGAAAACCGCAAATTAATTATATTTTTGTGTACGACAAATGGGAGAGTTGTCCACAAAAATGTCACAATTGACTTACCAAATTGCCAATTTGAGATTCGCATAGATGTAGTGATCTCATATTTCAAACATCCATAACTTTCTTAGTCCTTGTCCGATTTCTTTCAAACTTTCGCCATCCTGTTTTTCTTATTTTTCTGCTTTCACACAAATCATCTTATTGTCAAGGTTGGATTGCCCTTTAACCCTTTCGAGACAACTAACCACATTTTGTGGTTTGGCTCAATAACTTTTGATTCAGAGCTCTAAAAAATATACCAGATGCATGAGTAGAAAGGGCAAAAATTTCTACACACACTATGTCCATTTTTGTTGCATGACCATATTGCGTTTGATGCCAGGAATTATAAAAACGAGAATAAGCTTTGAAATCCTTAAATTGGCAACACATTGAGAGGTTCAAAATCATTGTTTTTTCATCAAAATTGGCAATTTTATCAACTTATCAACATATTTCTAACCATGTATATCGTTTTCAGTGACAACACATCTTATTAGAACCATGTAGCCCTAAAAGAAAAATATTAATGTTGCCAATTTGAAGAACAAAATGTGATCAATTTAGCCCTTAAATAATTCCTGTCCCGAAAGGGTTAACGCATGTATAGTTATGAATGAATGAATTATTCTCTCTATCTCATACTGTAGCTTTAACCCTTTCAAGACAATTAACCACATTTTGTGGTTTGGCTCACTAACTTTTGATTCAGAGCTCTAAGAAATATATACCAGATGCATGAGTTAGAAAAAGCAAAAAATTCTGCACACACTGTGACCATTTTTGTTGCATAACCATATTGGGTTTGATGCAAGGAATTTTAAAAAGGAGAATAAGCTTTTAAATCTTAAATTGGCAACATGTTGAGAGGTTCATAATCATTGTTTTTATCAAAATTTGCACTTTTTCAACTCTTCGACAAAATTCATAACCCTGTATATTGTTTTCAAAGACATTACACCTTATTAGAACCATGTACATGTAGCGCCAAAAGAAGAATATTATTGTTACCAATTTGAAGAACAAAATGTGATAAATTTACCACTTTAAATAATTCCTGTCCTGAAAGGGTCAAAAGAAAGCATGCAGTGTTCTACACAATGAGAGCGCTTTGTCTGCATTCCTGTGACACTAATGACTTTCATTTCCCTACACTGCTCATTGCTTCCACATTTTGCAGCTCAGCACTTTGTTTTCTATCTTAACAGAAAAGTGCTCATCCCTGCTGCGAAAGATCGAGATCGAGGTCTTGCAGCTCAACATTGGTCTGTACTGCAACCAGGCCTGTAGCCACTGCCACGTTGAATCCTCGCCTCGTAGAAAGGAGATGATGGACAGAGAGACGGCTGAGAAGTGCTTGGAGATCCTGGAGAACAGCCCCAGTGTGCACACGCTGGACCTTACAGGTTAGTGGAAAGATTGGACGATATACACTTACAATTTTGTACACAAGTTGAATTCCGGGGGAGGTACTTGTTTTTCTGAAGGTTCGTTTTGCCGAAGTTTCGTAATTCCGAAACACAAATTTCCCATAGCAGAGGGTTCATCATTCCGAAAATGAAATAGGGTTCATAATTCCGAACATTTGATGCATTACTCCGAAGGTTTGTAATTCCAAAAATGAAATAGGGTTGGTAATTCCGAAAATGAAAAAGGGCTGATCATTCTGAAGGTTCGTAACTTTGAAAATGCAACAGAGCCCTGCGTAACTTTTCGGAACTACAAACCTTCGGAAATATGAACCCCTTTTCATCTTCAGAGTTATGAAACCTATTTCATTTTCAGAATTACGAACCGTTGGAGTAACTAACCTTCGGAAATCTGAACCTTTGGAATATCGACATGTAACCAAATTCCAAACTTCAACCCTGGACCAAGCACTAACCCTGATCTTCACATCACCTCAACCAAATCTAAATCCCTATGGCAACCTAAGCCCCAACCCTGTATTTATGATTGGTTGAGTAAAGCTCAGAGGAAATATCATATTACTGGTTGAAAGTAGTCTGCATTCTGCAGTTCTCATAAAGTGCCTGATCGGTTAAGAGTAGGCGTTTTGTCCGTCCGTGACAATGAATATTTTATGGATTGTAATTTCAATATGTGACCATGGCAACCACATTTTATCAAAATTCAACCACTTCAGTAATGCCCTCCACAATGAAACATAAAATAGCTCTCTTCAATTAAATACATATTTTCCACAGGTCTTCAAACTTTCAAAATTTGTCAAATGTCCGTCTGTGACTAACCGATCAGGCTCTGAAACAGATAGACAACAATTTAGGGGTTCTCTGACATTATGCTCTGGCAATGATCATTGCTCCAGGTGCTTACTTTTGTCAAAGATAACGGCTCAGGATTGGGTTGCTCGTAATTGGGTTTTAGGTTAGTCAAGTGTTTCATCAACAGTTTGGTGGCTTCTCCATTAGACCATATGCTGTCTCTACTTCGTTGTCTATGTTAGGTGGAGCCACGGAGTTGTGCTCCCAGTTTCGGTACCTGGCGTCTGAGGGACGGAGGATGGGTCGCAAGGTCATCGACAGGTGCAATCTCACGTCCCTGCTGGAGCCGGGTCAAGAAGACACCCCAGAGTTCCTGGCCAAGAATGGGATCACCGTCATAGCATCCTTACCATGTTACAGGTTTGTGCTTTTTTTGGTAGACGTTGTAAGCTGTGATTAATTAATATTGTATCAAACGGGTCATAAACCATCCCCAAACTATTTCTTTGCATCCAGAAATGTTCTTGTTATTTGTTGTTGTTGGTTGTTCAGCTTTCAGTTCACCTTTTGGTGGCATTTCAGAGCAGAAATCTTCAGAGGCGAAGTGTGGGTCCAGCTATTGAGGGGGCACCCATATTCTGAAGACGATGTAATCCTGGCATGTTTTGTTTTGTTTCTAAGGATAGCAACATTACTTAAATTCCGTCAAGCACAATCTGATGATTATGTACAACTTTGTTTTGATATAATGTGCCTTTGCTTTGTTTACATACCTTTCCTATATATTCAACATGCTTCTGTTGAGTTTTGTTTTGACGATACAGTGGAACCTCGTTATAACAAGGTAATTTTACTGGTCCCACATTTTTGTATTCTTTTGTTTTTTTTAGCCCTGATACAACAAGGTTTCAATATAAACATGGGCGGTATTCTGAGATTCATTTTATCTCAGATTAAACAAAATATTTCATCTCGGTAAGATACATGTAAAATGCGCATAATTTTTTTTTTTTTGCGGCATTTTATCTCATTGGGACCCGCCCAGTTTATATCCGTTATCCAATAAAAACTGTTGTTAGTTCTCACCTTTAGCATGCTCAACCAATAGAATCTCTCTTCTTGGTACAGAGCGTATTGCGTCTTTACTTTATAATGTGTTTTAAAGCATAAAATGTGTTAAAGCGCAAAACACGTTTTTGCTGCAAGCGCTGGAAGGGGTTTAAGTGACACTGCTGTAGATAAAAAAAAAAACCCCCAAAAAATGCGCAAGTCACGCAAGAGGTAAGAGCGTGAGATAAAATACATGTATGAGATAAAATCCGAGATAAAATGTTGTCTCAGAATACAAAAAGATAAAATAAAATATTTTAGAGATAAAATGATGCTCAGAATACCACCCCAGGTAATTTTTCTTGGTCCCAAGGAGTTTGTTATAACGAGGTTCCACTGTAATCCTATTATGTCAGGATTCTATTTCAATAAACTTCAATTGAATGTAATTGAATTGTATTGTATTGTATTGTATGTCAAATCTAAAGATAGCCCCCCCCCCCCTTTAAAATGTGATGATGAACCAGTAAATAATTGTGCCAAAAGGGGCTGAATGTATGTACATTTGATTTGCAAAAAAAGAGATAATAATTGAGTATTTGAACTGTGACATAGACGTAGATGAATGGTTGCATTCTGAATGTAGCTCTACTCCAGAATGTAGAGTTCTAGACATAGAGGGTTCGGTAAATATCGATCCCCTTCAAGGGATTTCATTTGACTTTTCAAAGACATACCATACCAGTTTCCTTGTGCATTGCATCATAATTTTTTACACTGGATTTCGTGGGATTACCAAACCAAACCTGTGGTGCATCAATGTGTTTACAAGCCTATCTCGCATGCAGCAAAATTCGATGACCCATCAGGAAATTACTCAAGCTTACCTATGAGTCTGGGAGAGTTTTCGGGTGAGGGAAGTATATGATGATGAGCTTTCTTTACGGAAATGCAGTTCTGATGTCTGTGGAGAGTGTGCCCATTTTGTAAGACCTATCTGTCGTAAAAGTGAAGACCACTCTCAGGGATCGGTAATATTTGCTATCTGGTGAATACCGAAATGTTTTGTGGAGGTGTCTTAGTCGAGTGATTTAATCCCTCAACTTGGGATGCAAAGGTCTTGGGTTCAGCACCTACGCCCTTGAGCAAGACACTTTATCTACATTGCTTCTCTCCACCCAGCTGTTAAATGGGTACCCGACAGGATGCGAACGTCATTGTGGCTGGAATAGCATATGAGGGAGTCAAGTGTTCCAGCGCAGCATGGCAGCACTACAGATCCTCAATGATCTCGGATATGGGCATCACGATAGTGGTCTCCAACTCCATTTGTGACCAGGCACCACAAAACCACCAAAAAGTTGCACTGTGTGATTTTCAGTTACAGCTCAATAAAGGAATTTTGGGTTGGCATGGTCAAATTTTAGTTGTTTGTATTTCCCGAAAGAATATACTTTCATCTAGGTAATTTCAAAATTTGGAAGCACCAAACAATAAGAAAGTGGTATTTTTGACAGATTTTAGTACACATATGTGTGTCTTTTGTGGGGTTTGTTGTATTAGTTTTCTTTTTTTTATGACCCTGAATACTTTTCTCACTTTGATCTTCCATAACTTTAGAACACAAAAAGTTCTTGTATTGATATTTGTCCAACATAACGAGCAGGATGTGCTTAATTAGTATGCCAAGTTTTATGACAGTCTGGTAATCCCTTCATATAAATTTATATTGAGTTCTAATCCTCCTTTTGTCACCTTTGCACAATATCTTGCAAGTCAGAGTGCTTCAATAGACTGCTAACTTTAAATCCCCTTTTCTCACTTAAGTAACATTCTGTGGGACTGGGCATTCTACTCTTTATTCAGTGGGTTAGGAACATCCAATGCTAATGAGTTATCATTTTAAAGCTGAGAATATCCTCTTTCAGAATCAGTCCTTAACTAAAAATTCATATCTGGCAACTTTTTTTTTGTAGTTTTGTGGTGCCTGGTCACATTTGGTCTACAATCCCTTAGGTAATGATACTGGGCATTATTTATAAAAGCAATCTAAGTGGGTTGACTTTGTTCAGTGAATTATGAAGCCCCATGTCAACCTCTTTATCGATTGACTGTAAAATGGCAGCCAGACTGGAATGCTCCCAAGTGGAGTGGATTAATGTGAACTGTAAGTGCAGAATCATAAATGAATCCAATGACTGGTAGCATTTTCCTTCATTCCTTGCAGTGCCAAAAATGTAAACCTTCAAAGAGGGAGTCAAGTGTTCCAGCGCAGCATGGCAGCTCTACAAATCCTCAATGATCTCGGATATGGGCATCCTGATAGTGGTCTCCATCTCCATCTGGTCTACAATCCCTTAGGTAATGATACTGGGCGCTATTTATAATGATGATAATAATAATAATATTTAAGATTTATAAGGTGCCAAATCCACTTGATGATCAAGTGCTCAAGGTGCAACTTGTGCAAAAGATGACAATAAACAAAAGTGCAATCAATTATAGGCCAAATTAAACAGATACTTTTTAAGATTGTTTTTGAACACTTCACCAGAACTGCTATTTCTAATCCCTTGAGGGAGAGTATTCCATATTGACGGCCCAGTATGAGCGAAGGTTCGCTCCCCCCACTTTGTATTAAACCTAGGAATAACAAGTAAGCCAGAATTTTGAGAACGTAGTAGTCTAGAGGGAAAGCAATCTATTAGTGGGTTGACTTTGTTCAATGAATTATGAAGCTCCATGTCAACCTCTTTATCGATTGTACGACTCCTGCTCAGTTAACAATTACGTACAGTAATCAATAGAATTCCTAACTTTGACCCTGGATCCACCACTGCCCCTAACCCTAACCCTATACCCTATAGCTCATTCGCACCCTAACATCCACGCTTCTGTCCTTGACAAAATAAAGGCCTGTTTCATAAAACTTGTTATCAATAACACGTTACCTTAACAGTTACGAGCTACTGAAATACTTGCATCTGATTGGCTGAGAGCCAATTTGTCATAGATCTGTGGGAGTTGTTATTGATAACAAGTTTTATGAAACAGGGCCCTGGAACAAGTGTAGCTGGGACATACATGGAGGTCACTTCACCCTCTTCACGATGTAGAAATTACTGAAAGTTTGGTAAATAAAGGAATAAAATAGAATCATGTGATCATAAAATTTATTTTTCTGTGCCACTTCATGAAGTTCAATTTGTTATGAGATTACAGTAATACTGCATAATATGAAGTGCTTTACCACAGTACACCTTGAATGCAATAAGTGAAGTATATCAAATTTATTAGTACACTGTAGACTGAATTACTTTGATGCTCCCTGTACTCAGTATTGGGGTCTAGTATGGCTGAGTGGAAAGAGGAAGAGCTTTAGAAATGAGGTAACCAGATTCAAGACCAAGTCCATGCCCACTGGAAGATAAATCCTCTGGTTTGTTTTTTTGATAATCAGGGGTGCCAGTTTGCAGGGTATTGCCTAATTTCTGGCCCTGGCCCTGACACTTCCCCATTTTAGGCTTTTTTTCAGGCTTCATGTTGTACAGAACATGGGGCTAAAGCATGTATAGGTCTCTTTTCAGGATCGTTGGGGTAATGGGTGCATGCCAAAATACTCTAATAGTAAATAATTCTCTTTGGTTACAGGTGCATTCCTACCACCGCCTCAAGGTCCGTTACGGGACAAGTACCACGAGGAACTGGGCGAAGCCTTCGGTATCAAGTTCAACGATCTTTATACCATCACCAATATGCCCATCAAAAGGTTTACAGACTTCTTGGCTAGAAGGTAAGATCTGTAGTTTGATTACAAGAAGGCCGTTATTCTTTGTTAAAAGCTGTCAGTTAATGCCCTTCTGGATCTCAGCTGAAGATATTAAAATTGTAAGTCTTTCATCAACTTCCCTCTCAATTTCTTATTTGTGCTCTTTGTGTTAGATCTCATTTTTAAAAATCTTTCTTTGCCTCTTAGTTAATGACTTTGTTTCTCTTTTCATTTTGATCATAAAATATATTTCACCTGAACAAACTTGACTATTAGGACTACTACCTCCAGGAACCCCAGACAAGTCTCCAAAGACGTCTACCCCCTTCCCCCTTTTGCCTCTCTGCCTTTCCCCCTCCCTACGTCTCCCTCTTTTCCTCCCTCTTCCCCTCCTGCTTTCTCCCCTTCTCCCTCCTCCCTCTTGACCCTTTCCCATTTTGTTCCTCCTCTATCTTTCCCCTTTACCCTTCCCCCTTCCCCTCTGCCCCCAACTTCCCCCTCATCACCCTTACCTCCCTCCCTGCCCTTCTCCCTTCCTCTGCTCTGAACATTCCCTCCTAGATTTATACCATATTTTCTGATTACAGGAATGAGTTGGAAGATTACATGAACGTCCTGGTGCGAAACTTTAACCCCGCAGCCGTAGAGGGGCTGATGTGCAGGAACTACATCAACGTGGGATGGGACGGGCGCATCTTTGATTGCGATTTCAACCAACAGCTGGAGTTACCGAGCAGGAGGCCTCTAAACGTCCAGTCAGGTAACATGAAATGGTCACCATCTGTTCGTAGGCTGGTGGTTGCAAGTACAGACTCTATTTTTTTAAAAGAGTAATCTTCAGTTCTGGTTCTGAAAAAGGGATTTGGAATGGAACATTTGGATACATTCTCGAATTTTTCCACTTGTATCAGAAGATCTATGTGCCAGATGTCTGATGATTTTTTTAGTGTAGATATCTGAAAGGAACTCCATATCTAGGGTATTATCACCATTTAAGGTCCCACCTTATCTGCAAGTAAGATGTGACATGCAGTACTTGTTAGAAATGAAGAAAAACCCACCGTTGGGTCATTCTTAGTCGCGTGTGTGACCAAAATCCTGAAAATTAGTCGATTTTAAACCTAAGTTGTCGTTATTTTTCTTGTAGCAGAAGTCTCTCACATTTGATTTTTGAATAACAATCTTACCTCCACCAGACCGAGGGTAATTATTTTGAATGAGAGTACGTGTAAGTCATTTCCTGTCAGAGGTCAAAATTAGGTTGGTCACGATCTTACTTGTTGGTTTCCACTTTTCATTGCTGTAAGATGGCTCGACACTAACTGAAAATTTTGGTGGTCCAGTTGGTCCACCAAATTTGACTTATTTTCATTTTTGGTGGACTACACTCAATTTTGGAGGTCCACATTAAATAATAAAATAAAAAAGATTTTTTTTCAAACGTTTAGAATTATTTATTTGCGGTATTGTTTTCAATTTCATGGCATGCGCTTGACCTTTCACTTTCACGTACTGTATGTAAAAGCCATAATTTTCGCGTATTTAGCGAGTTGATGTTGGGATGCGAATTTCACAGCTCGCGAAAATATTTCCAGTTGATTAACGACTGCACTAATTTGCGCCGCAAAAAAAGTGAAGCCTGAGAAACCGGACCTCAGATCGCTATGATCAGGGAGGTGATGATGATTAAAGCTTACATTTTTATCTTAGTCTGCTCTTATAGAATGTTAGCACTTAATGTACATAAATTCTGCTACATAAAAGTTGGTTAGACATTCAAAAATTGACTTGAATTTCACTTTTATTCTAGCTCAGTGCTAAAATCTTATGCCTTAATTCATTCTCCAGTAAAAGACATTTATATTCTTTCATTTAATATGATTTTTTATTGAATTCCTGTTGCAATAATTCAGATTTGGTGTCAAATTATTGAATTTCTTCAATTATTCTTCATTCTCAAGTACATTTATAGTCACATGACTAATTTTTTTTTTTAAATAACACACATGCACACGCTGGTATCAATATGCCTATAGCACTTCATTTATTTGATGTACGATAAAAGAGCAACGTAGATAAAATGCCTTGCTCAAGCGCATAAGTGCCGTGCCGGGGATCGAACACCCGATCCTCGCATCTCCAGTCAAGCGCCTTAAACCACTGGACCACGGCACCTCCACTAATGTTCTAATGTTCGTGATCGCGATCGCAAAAATCTGCTATTGCGATCGCGATCGTAAAATATGCTATCGCGATCGCGAATGTGAGTCACGTGACTTATACGTGTTTTAGAAGGAAGGATATTCAGAGAAATTCAATATTTTGACACCAAAACCAACTTTTTGAAACAGGAATCTAACAAAAATCAAATTAAATAAAATAATACAAATGTGTTTTACTAGAGATCGAATTGTGACACGAGGTTTCAGCTTTGAGCTATAATTAAAGTGAAATTTAAGCCAATTTTTTAAAATGTCTAACCGACTTTTACATGGCAGAGTTTATGTTCAAATTAAATGCAAGACTTCAAACTGGGCATTGTGGCATGCACCTGTAATCCAGCTAACAGTGGAAGTTATAAACTGATTCAGCGGACCCAGGTTCGAGACTGAGTCACGTCAAAGGTCGGTCCCAGACGTAAATAATCATATCTGATTGATACACGTCTGTAAAAACCCAATTACACACACACACACAAATCAGCAAATTAAACAATCATGTTACACAGTACATGCACTAGCACTCGCTGTTTATCTTCAACACGCGAACGTTTTGTGAAAATGTGTGACGGATTTGAACATCGCGTTGAGCTCTTTCCTTGATTCGGGAGGGGATCGGCGATTTAAAATTTTTGGTGGTCACCATGGGACCTCCATTTCCTTGTTTTTTTAAAAAATTTGGTGGTCCAACACATCATTTTGGGAGACTTTGACCTCCGGACCTCCGCTAGTGTCGAGCCCTGGCTGTAAGATGAGATTGCCCTGAACAGTTTGAAAGCAATTATCCATAAATGAGTGAACGTTCTTATCTTTCATAGGTGAAAACTGGGTCAGTCACCTGTGTGACCACTCAAAATAGGGCATTAAAAAAAAAAAAATTCTCTGTAAAAACATGGTAGGGAAATGATTTTTTTCTTGTTGAAGAAAAAGAAACCTTTTTCATGTAAGAAACTGGTGATATATAAAAAAATCAATAACATGTGATCTGATTTTCCGGCAATGAGGCCAACGTTTGTGATCGTTTGTTTCACTTTATTATAGAGGTTTCATTAAAATGCCACAATTCCATTTGTTTTGTGGGCATTCTGAAATCAAAGAATCCAAAATTTCCAATAAAAAATGATGTAGCTTGAGAAGACACATCATGTTGTGATAAGAGCAACCCACCAACATCCTCTATTCAGAGAAATCGCCCCTTTCCCCCATTTTCTGTGTTGATGGACTTGTGACTAATTGTTGGTGGGTTTGAGATGAGGGGTTGCAAAAATGTGTATCTTTTGATTGGCTCCCTTCACTACTTTTTATAATTATATGATGGGGGATTCATCCAATGTTAGGACAAACTGTACTTTGTAGCAATGTAGCAATCATATGTTATTTCTAGTACACCGGACTTCACCCCCACTCTTACTGTACCTAGAGGACGTAAAAGGCACAGTGTACATTATGGTACATCACAACCAACTTTCACCCCCCCCCCCTACTTTAAAACCCAATTTAGCATACTTTAGGTAGATTCAATGAAAAATGTGCCCTTTTCAAATAACCCAAAAGGCACCTCTTTTGTTTTATATTTTTGTGTGTGTTTTCCTCTTTTAAAAGGGGGAAAACCTTTAAAAAAAAAGAAATTGCATGTCAAATATTGTTCAGGATTCTCAGAATTCTCACCCCACCCCTTTTTCAGAGTCCTGGATCCCCCTGTTATAACTTTGTTATATCTATTATACCTTAGACTCCACCAACTCTCATCCGATTCCTAGCGGTAGAAAAGGTCCAAGCGTGTGGGACATCAGTTCGACTGCTGACGTCGTCGACCTTGGCATCGTGACTGATAACCATTGCTTTGGTTGCACGGCAGGTACTGGCTCCAGTTGCCAAGGGATTACCGTGTAAGGCGAAAGTGTACCTGTACTTCATTCTGGATAGCTCTTTTGGGATTTCCCCATAGCCTAGGTAATGTGAGATTTTTTGGCAACAAATCAAATAACGGTGTATTCTATCGTCTTTTAAAAAGCGCACTCTTTTATTTTTTTTCCAGAGCTCTCTTAAAAGGAGCAGTCTGCTATTTTTCAAGAGCTCTTTTAAAAGGAGCAGTCTGCTATTTTCCAGAGCTCTTTTAAAAGGAGCAGTCTGCTTTTTCTCCAGAGCTTTTGTAAAAGGAGAAGTCTTTTAATTTTCCAGAGCTCTTTTGAAAGGAGCTGTCTGTTATTTTTTTCCAGAGCTCTTTTGAAAGGAGCGGTCCGTTATTTTTCCAGAGCTTTTTTAAAAGGAGAAGTCTTTATATTTTCCAGAGCTCTTTTGAAAGGAGCTGTCTGTTATTTTTTCCAGAGCTCTTTTGAAAGGAGCAGTCTGCTATTTTTCCAGAGCTCTTTTATAAGGATAAGTCTTTTAATTTTCTAGAGCTCTTTTGAAAGGAGCCGTCTGTTATTTTTCCAGAGCTTTTTTAAAAGGAGAAGTCTTTACATTTTCCAGAGCTCTTTTGAAAGGAGCAGTCTGCTATTTTTTAGGAGCTCTTTTAAAAGGAGCAGTCTTGCTATTTTGCCAGAGCTTTTATAAGGAGAAGTCTTTTAATTTTCCATAGCTCTTTTGAAAAGAGCACTCATTCGTTTTTATCCGAGTTCTTTTAAAACTTTCCCGTTTTCGAAATTCACAAGAGCCCTATTTTAATACTTACATAGCTCTCTTAGATCTTTCCTGAGCTCAAAAAAATAACTCACTGCCCCTTGTATATTTTTCACCACAAGGTGAAGTCACTGCCCATGGTGGAAGGCGGAGAAGCTATACTATCATATATGTATATTTACATTAAGCTAATGAGAGTCCTTGGCAGCGTTTCATCAAACTGTAAGTACAAGTTCGCAGACATCACATTGAAACATGTGCATTAGAATTAACACGCTTTTCAATGGGATCTAGGCGAAATTGTACTTATTTGATTTGATATATGGTTTGAAGAAACTTTGCCCTTTATAAGTATATGTATAACAAAGAGTTTTTTTTGTGGGCTCACTAAAACTGTACTTTTGATTTGGATGGTACTAAGTTGTATATGTATATATATATGTATGTGTATATTTACATTAAAGGAGAATGAAACGCTGGGGAAATATCCATTTTAATGAAAGGAGAGGATAGAAAGAAGCAATTTTTAAAAAGTTCCATCAAAATCGGTTACGAAATGAGAAAGTTATGAAAGTTTGAAAAGTCTCATTTTACTTTTTATGGCGATCCTCAAATTGCCAATGTTGCTTCAAAGTGACAGGTTTAGTAGTACACCTCTCCATATGTTTTGTATACAAAATTTCATATTTTCCCCTTTATCTCTCAGGGTGCAGCTTGTCTCCTTCTTAGCTCAAGATATATCATGGGAAAATGTATTTGACACATGTTGAGTTCACAAGAAGACAAGCAGCATCTTTAGAGATATTTTCAGAGTCACTTAACAGTGTGATGTATTCATTGCTAATATTTTTTTCATTGATAACTGCAGAATAAAGCTGTAGCAAATCATAGCCTTATCTTTGACCCACTGCCGCTTAGCTAACACTGCTTTAAGAAAAACCTTTCATTTGGTTCAGCGTGACAAAGAAACAATGACAGAGAAATATAATTTTATAACTGAAGACTTTATTTACAAGCTTTGAATGAATCAAAATGACCTCAAATACATTTTGTACTTAAACTCTACATATCAGTATTTACATGTACATAATTTCATATAGAGCAAATTATCTTAAGGTGCAATCAGTGCACATCAGGGGAGCGTTTCATGAAAGGACTTGTCAGATATTTTATCCGACAAATTTGCTCTCAGCCAATCAGATGCAAGGATTTCAGTAGCTTATAACAGTTGTCGGATAAAATATCCGACAACTTCTTTTCATGAAACGTTCCCCAGGGCATGTTCACCATCCAGCTTATACTGCAATCAATTCTAACATGCCTGTTTCTTCCAACTGAAATTCATTCTATAAACTAGTATAGAATAGTAGAGCATTATAGATGTACAGTGAAACCTGCTCTAGCAACCACCTGTCTATAAAGACCACAATACTTTTGTTTCCCTTGAAAAGTGTTTCTCATTGAAACGTGTATCAAAGGAACCTCTACTTTGTATGGGTACCCCAAATATATACAGTGTGAATCAATAAAAAGGAAACCCATATTCAAGCCCCACTATCTTGAAAACCAAGTAAAATCGCTGAAATGTATTATAATGGCATGATAGTTGATAATGTCTCCTATCATTTGATAGGCTGCTCATCAAAATGCGATCATGGGTGACTGAGCACTGGCCATTTTCAAAAAGCATGTCAAAAGCGTCTTTGAACAAGTTTGGGCGGAATGGTGTCCAAAAGTTACTTCATTATTTGTGAGTGCATTCAACTCGAATTATAGAGATCATTCACCCAACCTTGGGTTGACCATCCATTTCACTCAAAACTTGGGCAGAGGCAAATTTGACATGAATCAGGAAAATGGTTACTGTTCAGCTGTCTACTCTCAGATTTCATTGATCAAGCTGTCAAAGTGAAGGAAACATGATAGGCTACAAGATGAGTATCCTTTATCAAATCTACATGCACTGATTGCAAAGATATCTATGGTTGAATTTGGGTTTCGTTTTTTTTGTCGCACACTGTATATCGCGAAGTGCTAACGTAATATGCCGGCGTATATCACTTAAACATCGACTTCCATGGAAAAGATCCCTTTTTTTAACTCATGTAAGGCATCCTTCCCTTGTAATGGAATATGCTTCATCTTTTCTTAAACACAAACATATACACTTGCATGTACAAGCATACATTAACCTGGGCCCTGTTTCATAAAACTTGAACAACTGCCACAGATCTATAACAGATTTGCTCTCAGCCAATCAGATGTCAGTATTTCAGTAGCTTATAACCATTACTGTAACTTGTTATTGATAACAAGTTTCATGAAATGGGGTCCCAGTTGTATTTTATCTGAAAGCAGAATATTTTGAAGTTCGATGATCTGTTAATCTACTAATAGTACACCAGCTATATATATATTGGGATGTATTCTGGTATATGTGATATGTTTAATTCATAGCAGATTATTTTGCATGTATTGAAAGGATTCTTTTAAACTCATGTACGGTATCCTTTCCTTGTTATAGAATACGCGTCATTCAAAATATGTACTTACATACATATATTCAATCGCTTATATTACAATGCACATTTTGTAAGTCATTAAGTTTGCATATAGAATTTCACACTGCATGTACTTTCTCTGCAATGCATGTAGTTACTACAAGCTATAGATGCTTTCCTCTAAGTCCTAACATATTACATTTGTACATAAATACAGCATAATTACAAAACACATTTAGATTAGTATGTACAGTGATAAAATAACTATAAATGTATGAAAATTCTTAGCAACTTGTGCATAAAAAAACACCATTAAATTGGTGCATAGCGATAAAATGTTTAAAATATCTCTAAATGTAGCAGGAAATCTTCGAAACTCATGTGCAGAATCTTATACATTGGCGCAAAGCACACCTTATATTTCGTATTTCATAAACAAATTTTATCTACTATTAAAAAAGTAATGTTAATTACAAATGAAATATATCTCTGTGATTACAAAGCATGAATTCAGCAGTTGTATTGGAATAGTAAAGGATAAAATAGTTATCCAGGCTCTTTATTCTAACTGAAAAAAACTATTTTGTTGTTTCTCATAAAGAAGATATATCTTTCTGGTTAACTACATAATAATCTACTTTATTATACCAGGGACACATGAATAAATTGGATAGCAATTTCCAAAACAAAAACAAATATATTATATAGTAAAAACACTCACTTCAGGGGCAAAATAAATATATGAATATTAATTAAGTTTTTATAAAAATACACTGTATTTTTATTGTCTAAAATAGTTTGTGAATACACTGCCGGATGAATTGGGCAGTTTAGATGAATACTTCTGGAATATATCGCTGTGCTCTTTAAAGTAAAACAAACAAAAACTATTTCGAGACAACCAACCGACTGTGGGTTGAAGAGTGGCCGTGTTGATATGATTAGCTGATCATGAGCTAAAAAGTATAACTTTTTTTCTTCTTTTAAATGTCATATTTGTTGTCATTATAAATAATTCTATTTTACAGAACATGGGGCAAATGAATGCCATCAGCTAAATGATGGAAAAATGAAAGGAAACAGCTACATGTATGATATCTCATATGGCTAATTTCCATTGGTACTCTATGGGCACCATAAACTGATCCATTTTTTTGGGGGGGGGAGGAGATGTTTGTACAGGGAGGATAGCCCCCCTTACAACACCCTTGTGAACAATAATGTATTGTTTAAAGAGTTAAAAGAGAAACAAAAGAAAAGAGGGGGAAAAGTGTACAGTGAATAGAAATTGTGTTTTTAAATCTAACATATATACTATTCCAGCTTGTTTGTACTTAATTCATTCTACTTTTAACGTAAATACAAAATCTATATACAGAGTGAATTAAAAAAAAATTGTACAGTGGAAATTCAGTATAAAGAGCTCTGATATCACAAGATTCCTGATACAACAAGGTAATTTTGCTGGTCCCAAGTCTTTGTTCCCTTTTTTTTTTTTTGTTACCCTGATATAAGGAAATTCCTGATATCACAAGGTAATTTTCATGGTCCCAAGGTCCTCGTTATAGTGAGTTTCCACTGTAATTATGATGAGCTGAAATACATGTATGTTCTCCATCTCTGTGTACTTAGGATATATAATCATATTATGCATGTATTCTGTATCGCTGCATAACTGTGTTTGTTTTTGCAACATATCTTCCTCAAAGGGGATAGTCATCTCAAAAATGCGAATAATGAATAAAAGCAAATAGTTGATTTACAATACAAATGGGTTTGAAATATCAGTTTGAATTCATTGCCATGATCTGACGTGATCACGTCTATGTCAAATGAAATCGTGTATTAAATGACTGAAAACATAACGGGATGACATCTACATTTGTATGTATTTACAGCGGAATGTTACGTATGAGTTTTTGGAATGTATGCCATTCTAGAAGCATGCAGGATTCATACTACAAATAATCAATCATGTCCTATACAAGTGAAGACTACATTTTCTTTGAATATTTAATTTTTTTGTGCCAAAGGTCGAATAGCTGCGGAATAAGATAGTAACTGAATGCAAAGCGCTAGATTGAATTCATTCAAGGAAGGTTGCACACGTTGAACGGCATCAGCGAGCGGGCACAGTCTTTGACGTGCCTTGCGAGAGTGACATCGTACAAGGGGTGAATGCAAAAATGGACAGCGCAAATCTTGCGTTGAATTACTGGTACATGCACTGCCTTTCCTTCTGACCTTCTACCAGCACATTGAATAGCACAATCAGAATGATGCCTCACATGCAACAGGCTCTGCAGAGTGATTTTGACAAAGCAGAATCTGAAGTTGCCTTTCCATGAAGTGGCCAAGTGATGCAAAAGAATTTGCCAGATACCGCAAAGGGGCAAGTTAATTTCATTCAATCAAGCTTGACAAACTTTCCCAAAATGGGCAAATATAACAGTAATAGTTCTGTAAAAGTATGGGAAAAGGAAAAACATTGGAAGAGCTAAACATACTCATTTGATCTTGATTACACATCGGTATATAGGAGAAAGAAATAGAGAGAGAGACAGACAGAGAGAGAGAGAGAAAGTGATTGTATTCATATGAAGTTCCAAATCTTCATAGTAATTCAAAGTATCTAATGTGTACATATCAAGTACATGTACATGTCAAGTTATATGTGTCTGTTTCATAATAAATAAGGCAGTGTTCTAATCAAAATAAGCAATTACGATAGAGAGAGGGGGAGCATTTAGAGAGAAAAATTAAAGGGAGAATGCGGAGAAAGATAAAGAAAAAGCAAGAGAAAGCAGGAGAAAGGTGACAGAGTTTCGCAACAGCTCTCTGTTTCCATTCTGTATACACTGTTACAATATCAAAGCTCCCCCAAGGCTACAAAGGGTGATGAAAACGTGGCATCACTTCTTCCATCTAGTTTGGAAGCACAAGTCCTTGTCGGTCAATGCTAGTCACACAGGGCCTGAACTATACAATTTTGGAGACTGCGTCTAGTAAGTCCTCTCCTGTAGCTGCTATTTGACACAGGTAGAGACTGACAAAGTTAGGCCAAGGTCAAGGCTTTGGAACTTTCGTCAGAATGTCAAAACTGGGTCTATGCCTGCAGATTATCACCCATCTTATATTTGATGAAAACATCTACTACTCATAAGACAGGAGATCCTCTTGACGCCACCCCTTCTAGCTAGTCGACGAATTGAACATTGAAGCTTGGTGATGCCTTGGATACATCTGTTTACTGTCTTCGCGAATAAATGTTTCGGTCACCAATAGTGTCAGTGGTCTTCGCACATGATCTTCGAGCCCACCAGGAAGTACTTGTCTCCGACGCAGAAGTGCTTGTCGCACTGCGAACACTTGAAACACTCCAGATGGTAGCGGCATTCGGAGGACGTTGTCATGACCAGTTCGTACGCGGGGATCGCCCGGTTGCAAGCTGAGCACACGCCGCTGGGAGCAAATAACCTGTGAAAAGACCAGAGAAAGTCTTATATTAGTATAAGGCATGGTGATATCAAGAAAAGAGCAAAACAAGAAGACAATAATCAGAATTGTACTCTAGGTGCAAGATTGTACAATAGCAGCAATGGTGATGATGACGATATAATTATGGTCTCCTTTAAGCCTAAGTCTCACTATATCAGCGACCGATCGCCGACCAACCGCCATCCAACAACACTCGGTTCATTGTCTGTGATCATTTGATATATTTTATACAAAAATTAATACAATCAAAATGGGTCAAGTGGAATAAACGTGGGTAAAACACATTGTCCAAGGGTGTAAGCATTGTGCAAGGATCTGTATATGACTATGAGGGTCAAGTACCTTAACCCTCATACCACAGTGCTACCACAATCAGCTGAAGACAACTACAAAATGTGGGGAAAATATCACAATCATGTGCTGGAATGGGATGATATACCATAATTGTCCCCGCCGAACGAAGTTCGGGAGGGGACTATGAAACGGGCTCCGTACGTGTGTGCGTGTGTGTGCGTGTGTGTGTGTGTGTGTGTGTCCGTCCGTCCGTCCGTCTGTCCGTGTGTGCTCAAATGTTAGAAAATGCTACTTCTTCGTCATTTCTTGGCCGATTTTGATTCCGATTGTTTTATCTCATAGGGCTGGGTGGGGGCTTCCAAACTTCTACACAGAATTTTGAAATTCATTAATTATGCAAATTTATGCAAGTTTATTCAAAATCGACGAAAAATGCTACTTCTCCTCTATTTCACATCGGATTTTGATTCCGATTGTTTTATCTGATAGGGCTGGGTGGGGGCTTCCAAACTTCTACACAGAATTTTGAAATTCATTAATTATGCAAATTTATGCAAATTTATTCAAAACTGACGAAAAATGCTACTTCTCTATTTCACATCTGATTTTTATTCCGATTGTTTTATCTGATACGGCTGGGTGGGGGCTTCCAAACTTCTACACAGAATTTTGAAATTCATTATTCATGCAAATTTATGCAAATTTATTCAAAATGGCTGAAGGTTCATAATGTTTTCATGTTTTATATTTCAGTTGTATACATGCATTGTTGGTATTCTCTTCTTTTGCATGCAGTAACATTATTATTTTATTCACTAAAGTTTTTCACTGAAGTTTTAAGGTTCAGGCTAGTTAATTTCCACAGATCTGCACTTCCGGCGGGGACATTTATTACGCATTGCGTAATTTACTCATTCACTTGTTAAATGTTGAAAGAAATTAATAATTAATTTCTTTCAACATTTAATTACGGTTACGACAAATCATTATTCGTGTTTTGTCATAACAGTTACGTATCTTGAAATTTATCGGGAGAGGGGTTGTAATGCCCCCCCCCCCCCTCAAATTGTGGAGAGGGTGTATGCCCGTTCCAGAGGAGGAGGAGAAATGGGGGAGGACACGGTTAAAATTCTCTTCATTCATTATTACCGGGTTGGACAGGTGAACATTTCAAACTTACATCACTGCATACCACATCATGCAGGGGCGGATCCAGGATTTTGTATAAAGGGGGGGGGGGGGGGGCACACAAATGCAGGATTGTCAACTTTGAGAAACTGCTTGGAGGAAGATCCATATTTTGGGGGGGTCTCGCCAGCTCTCCAAAAGTCGCTCCGGGGGGGGGGGGGGGGGTATGGGGTCTAGTTTCCCTTCATAATTCTCTGATAAGTAAACCCCCCCCAAAAAAAAAAAAAAAAAAAACCCTCAAAAGGGGAGCACAGGTCGGGATCCCCCCCCCCCCCCTAAATCCGCCACTGCCACCATGTATTTGAAATCATGAATGGTGGGTGGAGGGGGGTTGCAGAGCAATGAATGTTAAAAAAAACAAACACATTCTACTGTCATTGCCAACACAATGAACTTTCACTTGTAACTGGAAATACCACAACGGACTGATATTCTTCTTAAACTAGCCGCCCGTCAAAGCCATCCTGTAAATACATGAAAATGATTGATTGAAACAATAGTCATTGTACAGGCAGGTAGACTTGGACGAGAGCCATTGTCTTTGTGTTCTTTGGCACAGTTTCAAGTTGGTGAAGTGGACTTGTCATTGAGGTCCAATTTAAAACTTCACCAAGCTATTCAGGTTGCTCTTATGCTGTATCACGCTAGATTGACTATGCCGCCATACGGCTGGAATGCAGATGGTTATGTGGGGATATGCACCTACACCAAATAGAACACATTAAAATGAAAATGAATTAATACCATTAAACAAAGCAATGCTATGTCCCACCCCCCTCTTTTTGTGATCATCCATAAAGTGATTTTAGTAATTTTTTCTTGTGCTTAAATAGAAATGAAACATAGGAAAAAGGGTTATAATATTATAAGGGGCTTTCTTTTTAATTGGGTGGGGGGGGGGGGGTAAATTTTGATGCTTGGTTAGGTATTGCTCTTGATAATTTCTGGAAAGGACAAGAAGCATTCTTTTTTCTGCGGGGTGGGAATGGGTGCTTGCAGAGTAATCTTTTTGTCAATGCTTTTGCTGACAAATGGTTACAAATTTTGTTGGCCACTCCCCCCCCCCCCAAAAAAAAAAAAAACCGAACCCCCCCCCCAAAAAACAACAACAAACAAACAAACAAAAAAAAAGAGCATTTTTTAAGCACATTGGGGACTCACACCACGCCTAACCCACCTCAGATAATCACGTTTGCAGAGTTTCCGTCCAAGTTTGCTGTACATGTGGCAGTCTACCTCCCCAAGTCGGCATTGACACAGATCACAGGAGAGACAGTCTTCATGCCAGTACTTCTCCATGGCTCTCAAGAAGTAGCGGTCTTTGATAGATTCCTTGCACCCATGGCACTCCAAGTAGGACGGATTCACGTTGAGGACCTCATCAACAGTTTCACTGATCAGGAAGAGAAAAGACAAGAAGGTTTTCGATTTAAGAGGTGGTTTGGCTCAGATGATTTAACAATGGTCTCCACACCTGAAGGTCAAAGGTTTGAGAACATGTCATTTAAGAAGTCATCCTTGATGGCTCGTAAGGAGTAGCGGTTTTTGATAGATTACTTGCATCCATAGCACGAATTTCACACTGAGAACCAGGTCAATTGTTTCACTGAGGAGGAAGAGAAAAAATAGAAAAGAACCGTATCAACTTCAGTTTAAGGCGGTTTAACTCAGATGATAGATTAATGCTCTCGGAACCTGCAGGTCCCAAGTCTCGGGTCCATGAAATGTCACTGAGCAAGTGCTACTCAATGTTTTTTCGAAGTTCCTTGATGAAGTCCTTACACCCTGACATTGACAATCCAGATAAGACAGACTCTCATCAAAATTAATAGAGAACTTTGATCACTCCTCACTAGGCCCGTCTTCATCAGCCCGAGTTTCCAAAATAGCCCGCTAATTCTGATCCGGGAAACTAACCCGATCAGAACTAGCTCGAGCTAGTTTGTAATGAAGACGCAATTAGCTGGCTATTTCGTGGGTTTCTAGCTCGAGCTAGAAGCCTAAGTCAACTCGGGTTTTTTTGTGAAATAGCGCGCTATTTGGCGAATTAGCCCGCTAATTCGCAGGTGAAGACGCACTCGGGTTTTGACTCGGGTTAATTTATTCATGACACCAATCCTAGAAACGTTATTTTCCTTATGTATTTCTTGATTTTCTTCTCTCTTTCCACCTTTTCCTTATGTATTTCTTTGTTTTTCCTTCTTTCTTTTTTCTCCTTATGTATTTCTTTGTTTTCCCCATTATTTATTCTTCTTTCTATTCTTATGTATTTCTTTGTTCTTCTTGCTATCCTATTTTCTTTATATATTTCTTGTTTTTCTTCTCTCTATTTGTCTTTTCCTTATGTATTTCTTTGTTTTTCCCATTTTCTGTTCTTCGATCTTGCTATCCTTTTTTCTTTGTTTATGTATCTCTTTGTTCTTTCTGTCCTCTTCTCTTTATATTTCCTTATGTATTTCTTTATTTTTCTTTCTATTCTATATTTTCCTCATGTATTTCTTTGTTTCTTATGTATTACTTTGTTTTTCCTTCTCTCTTTTTTCTCCTTATATATTTCTTTGTTTTCCCCATTATTCATTCCTTCTTTCTATTCTAATGTATTTCTTTGTTCTTCTTTCTCTCCTCTTCTCTTCATATGTATTTCTTTATTTTTCTTTCTATTTTATCTTTTTCCTTATGTATTTCTTTGTTTTCCCAATTTTTTATTGTTCTTTAATTTCTTATGTATTTCTTTGTTCTTCTTGTTATCCTCTTTTCTTTATGATTCTTTATGTATTTCTTTGTTTTCTTCTATCTTTTTATCCTTTCCTTTTGTATTTCTTTGTTTTCCTGTTGTCTACTCTTCTGTCTTTTTATATGTATTTCTTTGTTCTTCTTTTTTCCCTTTTCCTTATGTATTTCTTTGTTTTCCCCATTTTCTGTTCTTCGATCTTGCTATCCTCTTTTCTTTGTTTATGTATTTCTTTGTTCTTTCTGTCCTCTACTCTTTATATTTTCTTATGTATTTCTTTGTTTTTCTTTCTATTTTATCTGTTTCCTTATGTATTTCTTTGTTTTTCTATTTTATCTGTTTCCTTATGTATTTGTTTTTTATGTATTACTTTGTTTTTCCTTCTATTTTTTCTCCTTATGTATTTCTTTGTTTTCCCCATTATTTATTCTTCTTTCTATTCTTATGTATTTCTTTGTTCCTCTTTCTATCAAGTTTTTTTCGTATTTCCTTATATATTTCTTTGTTTTTCTATTTTGTTTTTTCCTTATGTATTTCATTGTTTCTTATGTATTACTTTGTTTTTCCTTCTCTCCTTTTGCTCCTTATATATTTCTTTGTTTTCCCAATTATCTATTCTTATTTCTATTCTTATGTATTTCCTTCTCTCTTTTTATCTTTTCCTTATGTATTTCTTTGCTCTTTTCTCTTCATTTATCCTATATATTTTTTTTAATTTTCCATCTTCGAAGTGCGCATGCTCTGAAGCTCGAGTTTATTCCAAGAACGAGCGGGAATCGCTCGACTCAGGCTGATGGAGACGGGGTTTTTCAAACTCGGACTTTTTTCTCGAGAAGCGCTGATCGGGCTAGAATCTCGAGCTTGAGCAAACTCGGGCTGATGGAGACGCACCTACTGATCAGGACAAGGAAATACGATTCGCGTTCAGTTTGTGACACGGTGGATATAGAATAAAGGTCTAGGAACCGAATCCTCCGACGAACGGTTAAAGTTTTCAAGAGAATCTGTTATCCACTAAGTACGATTTTTTTTAATCCTTCGTTTTTATTTTGTAAAGAGTAAAACAATATCCTGTAGTATACCTTGATTGAAGTTTGTAAAGCGGAAAGGTATTGTGCGAGTTTGTCATGGTGTTGGTTTGTTTCTTTGTAATTCGTTATACCAATATTATTGTCCAAAAGCAAACTGAACAGGAAATTGAACAGTTCACGTTCGGACATCAATGTTAGGATACCCGATCAAAGAGAAACAAACCAACGTACAAACGCACACAATCAACTTCCGCATGACGAACTTTATATTGTTGCTTTATTCATAAATCCAATCGATGTAGAAACAATGAATTCTTCATGATTATCAGGATGTTAGAATGCACCCTCTTTATCAAAACAGATGTAAAAAAATATATGCATGTACATGTATGTTAAGGCACCAATCCTAGCACCACCGAAACGTTACTTTCATAAATGGCCCGAATAATATCTCGTGATGTATGGTTGAAATAGCAACGCAGGCATGGACAATCGGATCCCTGTGGGGCAATGTTCCTGAATAAACCAGTTCTGTAATGTATTCAAATGTATGCACATTTCTTCTCTGAGCACCTAGTGACGAGCAATTCCATTGACCTGCTTTTGTATTATTGAGCCTCAGTGCTTGGAATCCATTTTGCATACATTATTTGTTGCTATGTCCGGCAAGCCTCGGACAAGCTTTCAGGTTGTCAAGAACAACCTTTGTTTGAAAGGTATGCATAAAATTTGAATACATTACCGAACCGGTCTATTCGCTGAGTGAAAGAGGACAAAATAAGCACCGTAGTCCGGCCGTAGACACACAATGAATGGACGCCTGAAAACGAAGGATAAAATACAAAATGACAAAGGAGAAAAGCTGACATTGTCCCTGATATAAAAAGTTGCTGTTCAAAATCAATAATGCAACCAATTTGAACTACTTGTACATAAATCAGAAGGAAGTCCAAATACATGCAGGCGCAGAATTTGTAGTTTGCAAGAGGCCCCATTATTGCTACATATGCCAGAGAATGGGGAAAAAGAAGTAGATATTAACAGAAATGACGGAGGAGCATCAGAATTTGAATCAAATTAAAAACTTCCAAACATCGGGAAATGCGTCCTAACGATCGATGTCGCCAATGGACTTGTTAGTATTTCCACGATGACATCCGAGGGTTGTGAGTCAACGAAAAAAAAAAAAAAAAAAAAAAAAACAACCCTTAACAAATGCCAATGGTGACATTCCAAAGTCAAGACACAGTCGGAATATTGGCGATCCATCTTGAATCCATCATATATAGACCCTTATCACACTGTGACGATTTTCAAAGCTAATCACAAAGATCGAGTATTTTACTTTCTTACATCTTCTCTCCTCTAGGCAAAAAAAAATCTCCCCTCTGGGCAAAAAATACAAGA
Organism: Heliocidaris tuberculata; assembly: GCA_025618425.1. Lineage (NCBI taxonomy): Eukaryota > Metazoa > Echinodermata > Echinoidea > Camarodonta > Echinometridae > Heliocidaris > Heliocidaris tuberculata. Next base: position 18,739,594 of record CM046843.1, read on the forward strand.
GCTACACACATGTACAACTATACAGTGGAACCTCGTTATAACAAACTCCTTAATTGGGACCAAGGAAATTACCTCCTTATATCGAAACCTTGTTATAGCTGCAGGGTTAAAAAAAAACAATAGAATACAAAGAAGTGGGACCAGCAAAATCACCTTGATATAACGATAGTTTGTTATAACAGCATTCTTTAAAACGAGGTTCCATGCACTGTATTTGGCATTCGTCTCGACTCGAGGACATGCAACGACATTTGACATTGTTGCAGAACTTCAGCGAATCAAGACGATCAAGATGAGCAAGTAAGTTTGATCAGAACAAGAAAGAACACGATTCAGAATGAGAAAATCGGGTTAGTCAACGAATGGCAGATCGCGGGGGATCTGATTCAAAGCGATGAGCCAAATCGTTATCATGGTTATGGTTCGCTATAAAGTTTTCTAGAGTGTGACTTCAGCTTTCAAAGACATCTCACGATAAAATATGATACTCTACAACGAAGAGAGTGCATCAAGGCAGGTGCGTTCGTACCCATTGGTCTGTTTCTCACTCTGAGTTGGTGAAGTTCGCTTCGACTTTCTCTTCGCCATGTCATCTAAACCATTACGATACCGTGTTCAGACCATGCAGAGGATGAAAACATCTGTCCACTCCCGCGAAGTAATCGTCATCTGTCTGAATCGTTCCCATCTGGTTCTTTATATATGTATCTCGTTTTCCTGCGCTCATGAGCCAATCACAATACGAAACTTCTCCTGGCATTTTCAAATTTATGAAATTTATGAAGGTATCGTCTGCTGAGAGCCAAAAGGGCGTTAACGCTGTTTTAAAGTATATGAGTTAACGCCCTTCTGGCTCCAAACAGACGGCATATTCTTAAAAACTTCTTTTTCGCAAAACCTGTACGTTTTCTACACAATAGTATGACTCTAAATGTTCAACTAGCGGAAAGATTCGCTTCTTCAAATGTTCTCTCTCTCTATTGCAATGATGGGTATTGGGAAACTGTTGAACGGGTAGGGGGGGGGGGGGGGGGGCTGGAGAAGATGGGAAGCTCTGCTTGCCACAGGTTTACTGGAGGTTTATACTGATTCATAAGTCGGGATCGTCTGAAATAGATTAATTTTACTTTATATATTTCTACTATACATTGTATATATATTTTTAATGAATTTGGATGAAAGTCATATTGTAATGAATACCGTACATGGTATGGAATAGAGATAGTTTCCTTCCTTCTTATTTTCCCCCAAATGCCAAAGCAATCCTCCAAATTGTAGGCTTATTTTCTTATTTAATATTCACTTGTCTTTATTCGAAAACATCAATTAATGCAACAAGTGTCAAGCAATACAGGGCTGGACCGTTTTCAAGCTTTAAAGGTCGCTATCCGTAGCAGCGTAATAGTTTCCACGTTTCTTCCATTGAGGAGAATTGAGGTTAATACATTTTCTAATTCAATCCAGATTCCCATACATCCACACGGCATTGAACCTGGGTTTTCTGAGTGTATAGCAGGGAAATAATGACTCTGCGATGGGGAGGGATGGAGGAAGTTGAAAGGCCGAACCCGGAAATTAATCGTCTGACAAAGTTAATGAGATGCCGATGGGGGGTATTGTGACGTCATTGGTAACCTCTTCGGAGGTCAAGAGCAGGTAAGGTACAACAATGTTGCCGTGCCCTTGCAGGCTTGTATGTTACTCGTTAGGGGTGTGGCTATGTTTATATGTTATGCAAACATGTAGTGCTTGTGGATGACTTTCTAGATGGAACTTTGCAAGGTTGGTTCATTATCTCCCCCCCCCCCCCCCCCCCCTCAATCCTGGCCATTAAAAAACAGTTGTTGGTCAAAAGGACTAAAATCAACGTAGAATGTAGACCCTACTCAAATTTGGAAAATACAGGACTTTCTCTTTTAATTAATTCCATTGCTATTCCGCATGTCAAGAAATGCCTTATCATCTTTCCATTTCTACTAAGTTTTTCTATATTTTCGGCAGAGCGACAAATAAGAACGGAGTAAAATTCAGCACATGTGGAGAATTCTGAGAAGCGTTGATGTAATTTATGCAGGAGTACCCTCTCCCTTCCTCGCCACCCCCCCCCCCCCTCTCCCTCTCTCTCTCTCTCTCTCTCTCTCTCTCTCTCTCTTTGTCACTCTTTCACTTCCCCCTCCCACTCTCTCTGACGGGGTCAAACCAATTTTTGCGAATTTTACAAAAGTAGCCAGTACTCACTCGAGCGTAAAATATTATAGATACTCATATTATCCAATGAAACAGACACTCGCGTGATCACAGCCTCACCCATAATTGGACAAGAACAAAAAATCGTATCGATATTGTGGAGGATTTTGGAGGATATTTGTTTTTTTATATTTTTTTATACGCACTGTAGAAATTTGTATCCCAACTTCATGGGTACAGAGAGACAAAACTGTATTTGAAATCCACTTAAATGTGCAGGCTCGCATGCAGATATCTGCCATACATATCGGATCCACCTGTTATCATGGCAACACAGAGTGCACACCATCTTTGCATTTTTTTTTTTTCATTTTTTTTTGCCGAGTTTAGTGGGGGGTCACGCGGGTCATCCAGATGGTATATGATGATTCCATCATTTACATACCGGGTCCACAGGTTCATTTCTCTTTGCTGGAAGGAAATCAGCCTGACTCCATCCGAAGCCATACATGAATGCCTAGTGGGTCCTACCCACGGATAAAAGACCCATCCCCCGATTTTTAATTTTTTTTAAATAGCAGGTACCTCGTCCCCCCCCCCCAGAAAAGATCCTTTAATAAAATGCAACTGCAAACTTTTGTTTAGTGTTTGTATTTTTAAGAGATAACATATTAAGGCATCTTTAACGGTAATTTTATCTCGTTTACCAAGATCAATCGCAAGTGATCTACTACTGAGTATATAAATCACATATTTGAAATTGATGCAATGTTACTGACCTAGATAAGATAAACGATACAAATTCAAATTCAAATTCAGATTCAAATTCACTTATTGATTCAAAATCCAAACATGATATATGACGCACTTCTATTTTCACGACCCCCCCCGTAAAAAAAGAAGAAGAAGAACACACACACACACACACACACACACACACACACACACACACACACACACACACACCATTCTTCTCACAATCTGCATTGAAAAAATGAGAGGGCAACTTTTGCCTTTTGAATTTGTTTCCCTTTGAAAGTTCGATTTAAAAGCTAAAAATTAAGATTACGCAGTCCATTCGAATCAATGATTTAATTGAATATTTGTGTATCTACATGTACTTTTATACAGTATCTTGTTTGCACGAGGAAAATCCATCCCATTTATACGCTTTTGAACTCTCTGATATTCCCCAATCTTTTTTAAAAGATAGATATTCAGGTTTTTTAAGAAGAAGAAGAAGAATGGAGACAGGAGAGAGGAAAAACGGAAATCACAGCAGCACAATCGTATATAAATAGCTATATTAATAACGCTTTGTGACGTAGAAAATAAGATTGCGGGCCAGGGGGGAGGGTTAAACGGAAGGAGAGGGGTGCAACAGAGAATCCAACCGGGAAGCGATGGGTGCAAATTGCCTCAAAATATGACAAGATTTTGACCCTTTGTCATGAATCAGATTTGGCATCACGCATATGTACGTCTCCATTTCTGGAATATAATGTTAAAAACTATTTACCCTATACAAGCAGCTCCATCATGTGCTCTCATGTCTGTATTGATTTTTTCCCCAGGTCCATGGAAGAAGGGGGCGGGGCTATCTCGATTGATCGTATGATGTAATCTAATTTTCTTAATCATCATAAACATGCTATAGAATAAAAAGTATATTCATATTATGCATGTCTGATGTTCCCAGAGCTCCCATTACCAAGGAGTTATCACAGATAACTTAAATATACGCACCGGGCAGAGATTCGAACCCTCAACCTCTTAACCGACATTTAGACAGTGATTTAAATATAAAGTTGTCGTAACTTGTAGTAAAAGTTGTAGTAAAATTCTGTAGTAACTCCTTGCCATTACTACGCACACGTAGGCCTATATACATGCAGCATACAAGAAAATTGATTCTCTCTGCTCCCCGGTAAGCAATAACTACACCTGGGCCGAACAGGCCTATACGCACTGGGCAGAGATTCGAACCCTTAACCTCTTAGCCGACATTGAGACAGTGAATTAAATATAAAGTTGAGTTTTGGTCATGTGATAACATTGTCAACTGTCTTAAAGCAGCTGGGAAATGTTGATTATGTGGTACATAAGGACTGATGTATGTTGTAAGGTTATGGAATCACCAAAATGAGAAGAAATTGACTCAATCCGGCTGAGAGTCACATGCACTGCACACAGAAATGTGTACACACACACATGTTCGGCTCGAACATTTCAGCTGTTTCTTGTCATACATGTATGTATTTTGACGGTGAGGGAATTTGAAGGGCAATCCTATTCTTCAGGCGACATTTTTACTATACACGTAGTAATCTTCCAAACTGACATAGAGAGAATGAGAAAGCTCACAAGTTAGTTTGTTTTTTTTTTTTTTTTTTTTTTTTTACCTTTCCCAGAATTCAACTTTCTCTTTAACCACTATTTGGATTGACCATACAATGCCTCTATTAATTATCGAATAAAAAGCAGTATATACTTTTGGCTTATCAAGATGTCTCAAGATCAAGTGCAGACCAACCAGGAAAATGATGTAGGCTACATCAGGATTAATTAAATTACGCCAATTTGGGATCTTGCCAGCACTTCCTCTTACATCTCGAGTCGAATGTCTTGAAGGTAATTAACATCTGCAACTTACAGTGCGAGTCTGGCAAATATCTACCTACCATTTCCTCATTTTTGCCATCATTTTTCTACATATCTATTGCATAAATCATTATCTTCCCATGTAGTAGCAGCGTCTCTCACTGACTGGATGTGTATGTGGGGCCTTTCTAATTGGGCCTTTGGCTCTATTTTGTGCATGCTGTTGTGTCTTCATTTGATCGATGTTATAGCAGTTTCATAGTGGGCTAATTTTGCTAAGTTAAATATATGCTTATTAATATTTAAGTATAAAGTTATAAACACTTATGTCAAACTAAGTGCATTGTTATAATGTGACAAATTTTAATTTTATGGCTAAAATGTTTTAGCTCTAAAAGTTAAGTGAAGTTGTTCGTGGCATTGAAAAAAAAAAAAAAACCCACATAGATAGTGGAATGGAAACGAAGCTTATCAAAAGATACAGAAAATTATAGGTACTAGGTCTAACATTTTTACTTTTAAAATGTCCCCATCAAGCCCATCAAACATGTATTTCATAGCACAAACAATACAATTATCACATGTGCTGTAATGCATTTGATCATACACCGTTTTCTCTGCTGGCCTGGGTATTCATGCTTTGATTGTTCAGTTCATGAACTGACCGAACTGACCTTGAAAGTTTAAACAAGTATCATCAAACCTCGGTTTCACTATTTACCCACAGCAATGCCCTAACTGAGGGATTTTTATAAATATATTGTTATTGAAATGAAGAGTAGGCCTATATAGAAGACGATTTCTACATTAATATCTTAGCAATAATGGGTTTTGTAGAATGGACATAGAAGTTCGAAAGCCTATCAATATGTAAAATCATGAAATGTTTTTGTCAAACCTCTTCTCATCCATACAATGTAAGTTTGCACTCCTGTAAAGAACAGAAGTTTACTGCGAAAAGCTACAAAAACCCTGGAGTCGACTGTGAGATAAAAAAAAAATATATAAATACACTGTCATTGAGTTATTTTCGTATACAGTTATTACTGTTGCATGAAAATAATAATCTACACATAACGCGCATGCAAATAGGTTTACTACATTATACACACACCAAACTCCAACCACCATGCACCTGTTGCGAGTACCCCCGTAGCTTACCCATTGGAGTCGATTTGCGAATGCCGTTCCACTCGCTGCTGGTGTTCCTCAATATTTCTCATGATCGCGACCACTTTTTCCTTCCCCATGACGACAAACGGTTGCGACTGCGCTAGCATTCAGCTCAAACAATCTACCTTAGGAATCCTATATGAATATTCTCCTCTTCTGGGCAATAATTCACTCTTTAGCGAGCTGAAAAGTGGATGAAAGGTTCCGAAAAGTTTCGATGAATACAGTGATCGTAGACTTGACAATAAACGTGGGAGAGAATAATTATTGTACGCGTGCCACAAAGGTCCATACAAAAGTATGAATACAATCTGCCTGTGTGTATGTGTGTTGATTGTGTGGGATATTTTCTCGCACACACCTTTCTTTTGGATCCGCATGCCTAGAGCGAGCCCGCCACGCGACCTGTTCTAGTCTTATTCCGAAAACCTCGTTGCTGTTCTTTACACCAAACATGGACTAGTATTTTTAGCGTGGACTTTCACAAAGATCGTGGATGATATAATTATAGGTCTAAACTGTCTTAAATAAAAATCTTTTATTATATTGTATTAGTAGTGAAAAATAAACTCTTAAAAAAATATACATATACATAAAAGGTTTGTGTAATTAGACTTTATTAAAGCTGGAGAAACAAGAGAATCCTGACTTTTGACATGAGATGACCTCAATGCCCGCCCGCTCTTATCGTCTTTTTGTGAATGAGATTTTTTATTGCTTCCGCCTTAGGATCAGAAGAGACGTAAATAGGCCTATATACCGCGATAGCATAGTATGCATTGTGTGTTGCACTTTTGACATAATTATAAAATCACTTGAAAATGTTATTGTTTTCTGGATTAAAACAATGCACATGTAGATCGTTTAGCAAATTTGAAGTAGGCCTACTATCTCCTTCAAGTTCAAATATTTCAAAAGTTCTCCGTCGCCTCTTTACTCTTTCTTTAGACTTTTTTTTATCTTTTCATTTTCTTCTTTGATGTTCCACTTTGTTTTCTTTTCTCCTTACATCTTCAATGCTTTTAATATACCATGAAACTACAAACAAAAGTAAACCAAGGCTGTGTCTACAAATTTTTTGATCGGGTTTAATTTTTATCGCATTCCCCAGTCCTTGCACATTTGGATGTCACGTCATGTTTATATAATCATTATTAAATATTAAACACTGTATGGACAGCGAAATGTCGTCTTAATTCGCCAACCGCACTCTGTGAAGCTTCGGCTTGTGACCGTCATCAGGACGTGAGATTCGTATGGACTAGTTTGCAGGCACAAACCCTGGTCAGTCGTAAAAGAGTGTCTGCACGGTAAGACTACAATAGGCCATGTATTACACGACCAGAAGGTAGCTGAATTAGGCTTCTCTAAAGACCCAATGATTTTCTGATAATGTGTCAAATTATGGTCTGTGCTTGCAGACTAGGTATGGACCGCGAAAATGAAACCGGGTAGAATCATAATGCGTTAAGAAGAAGAAAAAAAGAAATACATGTAGGTCCTACACATTACAAACTTTCCTTTCCAAGGTTTCCTCCACCATACAGCTAGCATTTATTTATCTACCAATTACAGCGTAAATCTCATTTTGTCTTAAAACCGAATTTATGTGCCAGATTTCATTTTTAATGTTTTTTTTTCTATATGCTCATAATGATTTTTGTAAACTGAAAGTCTTTGCAAATTATTTGCTGTTATTGTGGAAATAAATGAAATGAAATGAAATACAAACAAGCCTACATTGAAACGCTCCCTTCGTCGTTGCATTCAATAGGCGTATCCTACAACTCGATTTCTAATTTTTGTTAAGTTTAAAAAGGTGTACCAACCACCTGAAAAAAAGAATTTGTATACCGCTAGGAAGTACAAAATTAACCTCAAAGAACTTTATCTGAAATTCTATAGGTCAACAGTTTAGGAGTATGAAGGAAATAAAGGATAACATGAAGGTGCTCGCGCGGAACCGAATAATCCGAGTTGGGTTCCGCGCCCGCGTGAGCCCTTATCTTGGCGAGCGCGTACGGGTGCGTTGAGTAGTCTACTCACGAGTCGCTTTTATGCTTATAGAGAGTATAATTAAACTTGTAATATCTCTTTATAGAAGTGATATTCGAAGCCCATATTTGGAATAGAGTAAAATGACATGGAACCTCTATCATGCAGAGTAAAATATTTTTTGGTGATTGGTACCCTTTAAGAACAATGTCCCAGCTGTGACCAGTTAATACATATAACCGCTTCCTGATTGATCTATTACTGGTCATGTTATCGGAATAAGTGGAAGTGGGAAACTTGATTGTAAATTTGACCTGTTCATTGTCCCATCTCATCAACTTGTTTTTCTTTAAAAGAGCGTTTTCGTGGACGACCTATTACACAACGAAAATTATAGGGAAGGTTGAGTTCTGGGAAAGGTGAAAAATTATTTGTGAGCTTTCTCATTCCTTTTATGTAAGTTTGAGTTTGGAAGAACATCATAGTAGAAAAATCCCGTAAAAAGGATTGCTCTTCAAATTCCCTCATATTCGAAATATGACTAGAAATAGCTGAAATGTTCGGGCCGAATATTCATGCCACTTGTGTGTTTAGTCCCATATACCAATTTCTGTATACAGTACATGTGCTTTTAAGCGAGATTGGGTCACTTTCTTATCTATTTTGATGATTCCAAAGCAAAACAGTATATAAAACAATAATTCTTATGTTGACATGGCAACCTTTCCCTATTCCTTTGAGACAGTTTCTTTCACAATTGCATGACCAGAGTTTATTTTTAAAGGGCAAACCAGCCCCAAACAAGTTTAGCCCCGGATTATGAAAGAAAAAACAAAACAAAACAAAAATAACCTTACAGTTAGAAAACGTTCATGCAGATGCATACAAGTCATGCAAAAACGTGTTTTCTTCACGTAACTGCGTTTTAAAACCGTGTTTCTGCCCCCCCCCCCCCCCCCAAAAAAAAGGTTCCGGACACAACCGTTTTTTCAACTAAACGCGTATAAAAAAATCTAGCCTGAAAAAAATGGAGCTATAGTATAAACGCACACTAAGTTACGCAAAGGTATAGTTATTGGAAATTAGGCTGTGTTTACACGGACATCCACAACTTGATTATTATACCAGAATTTATTTTAATCGTGTTTTCTTGTCCATACGATGTGTGATCTCATGTCACGGGTTTATCACGCCGATTGTATCTCACAACGTAAACAGACAGCGGGATGAGAATGTGTCAGGTATATATATTTATTTTGTTTTCTCTCTCTGCATCATTATCTGTAGGTGATGGATATGTATATATTTAAAATGAACCGCTTTAAAATGTGAAATGTACCGATAAAACGTCTTTCATAAATCCTTGATCGTAAGGTCTGGCACTATGCCAAATATAATACCAACGAGTTCATATTAAAAGCAACCAACTATTACTAATGAAATTGAACATGACCGTGTCTAGACCAGGTATTATCCTTCTACGTACAATCTCTCCCGTGTTTACCCGGTATCAACGAAATTTTATTTCATTTATTCCTTTATTTGTTTATCTGTTCATTAAAACATACTTCAACGATGTAGCATAGAAAAGATGAACATCGAGATGGATTGTTTTGTCCCAATGTGATGTTACTTTTCCTTCAAAGTACCACTTTGTTTATCTGATTTGCCATGATTTCAACAAGGTGTAATATTTTGTGTGCGTCCATACCATGTTTTATTTCCCCTGATTTCTCCTAATTCCTGTAGATTAGGGACACAACCTGGTACATGTAAAAAGAAAATGCCGTATGGATGCACAATTCTGATGAGAGGTAAAGAAGGAGGAAGTGAAAGAGAGTGAGAGTGTGTGAGATAGAGAGAGAGAGGGGGGGGGGGGGGGGGGGGAGAGAATAAAATATGGACTCCAAATATAGGTAGAGAAAAAAGAATGTAGTATGGATGCACAGATAGAAAGTTTGGATGAGAAGGAAGGAGAGAGCGGGAGGGAGGGAAGAGAGAGAGAGAGAGAGAGAGAGAGAGAGAGGTGAAGTTCATAATGGCTATCATCATTGGAGGAAACGAGCTTTCCCGTACCTTGAAAATGGGGCGTTGCCAAGATAAAAAAGCTATACACAATGAAATTCTTCCCAAAGTACTTTCATCATGTTCATTGAGAAATAATACAATGGCGGGCGGGTAAAGGGAACCGCGGCAAAACTTCCGCTGGACGCAGACAATAACATTACCTTTTTCAAGTGCACTGCACTATAATCTAGTCCATTGTATTCATGAAAAATAATAGTGGAGTTTCGGAAATGTGGTCTTTCGCGAGAAAACGGCATGTTCAGGGATGTGAGGCTTCCTAATAAACTTAGAATCACCTGGTAATTATGAAATCTGTGTCACGTTATCGGATTATTATCCAGGAGATATTTTAACCTACTTTGAAGGGAAAGTCTTTCGCGAGAAAACGGCATGTTCAGGGTTGTGAGGCTTCCTAATAAACTAAAGAATCACCTGGTAATTATGAAATCTGTGTCACGTTATCGGATTATTATCCAGGAGATATTTTAACCTACTTTTAAGGGAAAGTGAGCCCCCCCCCCCCACCTTCCACCCTCATCCTCTGTGAAAAATGTGCAGAACTAAGTCTGGTTTGCACAGTTATTGTACCGGTTCAGAGTTGACATGTCACCAAACTTTCAAAAGACTGTACAGCGACGTCAGTTGTCAAACATTTTTATAATCCTATTTATTTTGGTCATTTAAATCCACCATTTCAAATTCCTTCAGGGGGGGGGGGGGGATATCGTTTTTTGTGGGTCTCCAAGTCGAGGGGGCCGCCAACTTACACCCCTCTCTTGCAACCCAAAAAGGCTTCTGCACCTCCCCCCCCCCCCCCCCCCCGTTTATCAGTTTGTGGATACGTCATCTGAATAATTATCTAGGGCGAAAATTACATCCCTTTCAGTCTCATTGCGTAGCTTTCCTTGCTGAAACGAAGTCATGCTTTCTAAGTTGTCCACAGAGTGAATAATCTTTTAAACTTTTGTTGAATTATTAATGATCAAAAGTGTCCAATGATTTTGTGTGTTTTTTTTAAACACGTAAAGTATTTGACAAAACCATAACAATATGCACATTATATACGGGACTGTAAGGTTAATTGGTCGCCAGACATGATCAATTTCCTGAACTCTGATGTTTAATGTTATTCCGTCATTTCTAATCAAAGTTCAAACTTTTGTTGAATTCTGTGAGATATTTAAAGGATAAGTCATATTTAGTACATGTACAGGGCAAATGGGAGAGGAAATCGCAAGATACGTCACGAAGTTGCCTATTTGTATTTGATTGATTACAACTTCAAAATTCATAATTTTATTAAGATAAAATTGATAATAGGATTTTGCTCAAAGTTTCGTTGATCTTTTTTTTTTTTTATTTACCTATATATTTCTGTAAAACACAACTTGATGTCAAGATGGACTTCCTCTTTTACAATTGTATAAATCTTAGAACCGAGCTAGCAGAAATTTGTTTAAAGGGAAATCCAACCTTGATAGCAAGTTGATTTGAAAGGAAGAGGAAAAATCAGAGAAGCAGATTGGTAAAAGTTTGAATGAAATCGGACAAGCAATAACAAAGTCATGAATTTTTGAAAGTTGTGATCAATATGCATATGGGAATTTCAAATTGGCTGAATAAGTAATGTCACTGTGATGTAGCTGTGGACAACTCCCCCATTCGCTCTAACACACAAAATGACTAAAATGTCACTTTTTTTCAAAATGCATTACTCAGTAGGATCTTTTCGTTCATGAGGACCTATAACAATATGCTATCTCCAATATATTTTGATTACTGCCCCGAGGGTAAAAGCGCCTCGAAGAAAACCGCAAATTAATGATATTTTTGTGTACGACAAATGGGAGAGTTGTCCACAAAAATGTCACAATTGACTCACCAAATTGCCAATTTGAGATTCGCATAGATGCAGTGATCTCATTTTTCAAACATCCATAACTTTCTTAGTCCTTGTCCGATTTCTTTCAAACTTTCACCATCCTGTTTTTCTTATTTTTTCTGCTTTCACACAAATCATCTTATTACCAAGGTTGGATTGCCCTTTAACGCCCAGAATCTGACAACCACACGACGACTAATCATGCTTCTAGATTACTGAGGCCGAGCTATTATACATAATGCGCCATGCATGCATACGGGACTTTGGCTTTCAAAACTTTAAGTTAGTGAAAGTTTAAGTTAACGAAACAACGACGAGGGTTCAAACGGGCCCGAAACAACGACACTCGTTGTTCTGAGTTTACAAGTCGAGCGATCGTAGTTTAACATGAACAGAGAAGTCCTCGTTAACAACGAGTTTGCTAAACTTAAAGTTTATTCTGTCCACACGGTCCATAACTACTAGGGATCCCCCCCCCCCCAATGGCGGATCCAGGGGGCGCAGGTCCAAAAAGGGGCCCCCAAAAATGCTGAGGACCTTTTTTTCTTTTTTTTCTTTTTTTGCTTGTCAGAAAATTTTGTGAATATTGAGCTCCCTCCCTCAAGAAATCCTGGATCCGCCACTGCCCCCCCCCCCCGCTGTTCGTAGTTTTTGCGTTAAATACAAGTTCGCTTGTGGTTCTGTAACTACAAGTAAACTTAAAGTTTCGAAACTACGGGTCCCTTCTTACGGTCTGAAACTACAAGATAACTTAAAGTTTTTAAACTAAAAGCGAAACTCAGTTTAGCTCCCTCCGTGTGAACCTGACTATTGCAAAGTGAAATTCATTTGGGACTTTTAATAAAATAAAGGTCACTCCTATAATTGGCCTCTCAATGTAGCAAAAAAATGTCATTTTCAAGCAGTTGGACAACTAAAACCTCTCGACAATATTATTGTTACACTAAATCACTGTTTATACCAATTAAGGACTAGCGCCCTCTGTAGCTGACAATAAGCTCACTCTTTGGAAAATAGATCAATTTGCCATGCTTTCAATAACCAAAGTCTGTGTTTTGTGAGTGACTATACTCCTGACACCTGTTCGTACGAGTTGTAAGATTCGGAGTAAACTAATCTGATCCATCCAGTTAACTCTAAAAAGCTCAGTTAAAGAGGAGAAAAAAATGCAAAATGGATGCCTAATTCTTAAATATATATATAAAGTGCACCCATAATATCATGTATGATATTCTGTTAACAAGTAGTATGTAATAACATTACAAAGAGGAGGGGGAAATAGTAAAATAGAATAGTAATTATACTTTTCTTGATAAGAGATAACATCTGCGATCCAATATGCCGAGATGACAACCCCCTTGGACTCTCATTTGATTTTTAGAGAACAGTTATCACCAGCTCCCCGTTTCACAAATTTTTTTTTCAATAACAAGTTACGATAATTGTTGTAAGCTAATGAAATCATTGAATTTGATTGGCTTAGTGTAAATTTTCAAAGATCTGTTGCAGTTGGTATTGATAATAAGTTTCATGAAACAGGACCCAGGGCAAATAAATATAATTCCATCGAGACAAACTACATCTCGACATCTGTCATCCGGACAGCCGCTGCTAGCCTATTACCTTCTCGGACAATAACCCCTCGGACATTTACCACTCGGACAACTACAACTTGGTCAACGTTAAACAGGACAAATCAATAGCAACCGGGCGATTACCAAATTGGCTTTTTTTCTTTTTTCTTTAATAGTTTAGCCGTTTATCTGGGTAGTGAACCAAATGAACATTTGACATTGTTCTAGGCGTTATCGTCCACAAATAACAAAAAATATATATATAAAAGGGAGGGGGGGGGGCATCTTTCTGGACATTTGTTCGAGATTGGAATAGTCCAGGGGCTAGTTTTCCAAGAATCAATCATCTCTCTGATACCTGAGTCACATCGCCAAACCGACTCCACACCGACTCCAATTCTTGGCCCCTGGGGGTAATGTGATTTTATGTTCGATATGTTGTCGATCTAGAGTTAGTCTCGTTGGTGTGATTTGGGTTTGAGTCTTCTAGTAATACAGAGCAGAGGCCAACACCTAGCAGTTAAGGGCTGGTCACATTTGTCCGATAACGATAATGAGATTTGTCATTAGACATGTTAAAGGTACACCCTAGATCTGGCCTCTATTAACAGACACAAGCACATACTCACACGTACTCACCACATAAAAGGGTGTACCTTTAACAGAAAATCGCTATGGTTATCGTTATCGGACAAATGTGACCAGACTTTTAGTCATAGAGGGGTGCAAACACCAAGCATTTAGTTACAGAAGGGTGCTGGGCAAATATCGTCAAAAACTTGCTAACTGGTTTTTGATCGTCGTGCTGGGGTGGCGTGTAAATTTGCATTGGGGCAATTAGCTTCTGACAGACTCGTTAAGCAGCCGTTACATGTTAAAGCAACACCACACCATTTACCTGATTTTTAAGGTATTTTTTTTCACGACCCGTTAATTCCTTAATCGTTTGAAACCACACGAAAACGACACTTTTCAAATTATTATGAGTGCTATTTGGCAATATTTCCTCAGTTAACACACACACACAAAAAAAAATATTGCATATTGTTTTCCATGAAAAACAAACGTTTCGGACATCAGCAACATGATTATGCACGAGAGGTTTCATGTTTCATCAACTCTGATGAAATCTCTTAAAACATAGATGCCTTCCTGCAGCAATGGTTATCAAAGGGCTAGTTGTCCAGGGGTAGTTGTCCGGGGCAGTTGTCCGGGGTAGCTGTCTGGGGTAGTTGTCCGGGTGGACAGACACATTAATCTAATATTCAATTATTGTTCCGTTCGACATGGGCAAGCACTCCTTAATATCTTAAAGCGTGGAAACATGAAAAATGTCAGTTGATTTTTTTTTTTAATTGAGACATATTTGAAAGCAGTAAAGAACTTTTGCATTCTCAGCTCAATCTTCCCTTTAATGGTATGATTGAAGGTCCTCAAAGATCATAGCTCGCTAGCTCATTTAACCATTAGCTAAACATACATCACTAAATGCTCCCATTGAGACGTGGATGTGTGACTAGGTACTTTGCAGGTCCTTAAAATGTAAAGCTCCTTTGAAATGGTATCATTGGGTTCCGATTAAGACATTGGGCAGAGTCAATATTTCGGGGAGATCTTCTTTTTCGTTCTATTAATTCAACTCGAGAGATAGAAGCTGGTAGCAGAGATTGACAGGCTAACTATGAATCAATTTAAGAGAGTTACATGGATTGACTTCGTTTATTGTTTAGCTGCTTTGCTGTCGCCACGACAAAGGTAGCTATTGTGACGGATCACCACAACGGAATTTTATTATGTTAGTGTTTCTGTGATATGTTTATGTCATCTTCCCTTTTTTCTTTTTCTTTTCCTTATTTTGTTATTGTTCTTTCAATCTTTCTCCTTCCACTGTTTCTCCGTTTCCTCCTTCTTCTTCCCCTTCTTCTTCTTCTTCTTCTTCTTCTTCTTCTTCTTCTTCTTCTTCTTCTTCTTCTTCTTCTTCTTCTTCTTCTTCTTCTTCTTCTCCTTCTTCTTCTTCTTCTTCTTCTTCTTCTTCTTCTTCTTCTTCCTCTTCTTCTTCTCCTTCTTCTTCTTCTCCTTCTTCTTCTTCTCCTTCTTCTTCTTCTTCTTCTTCTTCTTCTTCTTCTTCTTCTTCTTCTTCTTCTTCTTCTTCTTCTTCTTCTTCTTCTTCTTCTTCTTCTTCTTCTTCTTCTTCTTCTTCTTCTTCTTCTTCTTCTTCTTCTTCTTCTTCTTCTTCTTCTTCATCTTCTTCTTCTTCATCCACTCCTTCTTCTTCTTCTTCTTTGGGCAAACTTGAGATAAGCAGAGGTGAAATATACCGTCACTTAACTGTAGTCACAATCACCTTTACCATTGACAATTTGCTTTATTATTTTTATGCATATATATTCATGATTATGTTGTTGCAATTTATGTTTGTTTTTCTTGTATGCATTTCCTTTTTATTTGTAAAAAATGGTACAATTCAGCCTACTTGCTGTCAAACAAATTTTCAATAAATATACCATTCAATAAAAACAATAAATAATAATAATAAAAAAAACGACGGCCGCCTCTGGTGTATGCTCTATGATTCTCTATGCAAAAAGAAATGTCTGACATGTCTGCTGTATATGCTTATATTTTCAACTTTATATTGCTATTGTTCTTTTTATATCTATTTCTCTATCTACTTATCCACTGACCCGAAAAAGGAGATTTGCATGGAAGTCAAGAACATTGGTCCAATTCTGTCCGTTATCATCGCAGTCCATATGATAAAATCCCTTTTTGACTGGCCAAAGTTAAAGGTTCCCTTTTATGGAATTACAAAGGAACTTCAATTAGTAGACTTTTCTACTGTGAATCCAGATCTGTCAACCATTTTACCTGAATTCCATTCATTAATCTGTAAACTTGAAAATAAAAAATTAATTGGGAACGCCCCAAAAAATTTTGGAAAATCGGTCCAGCGATCGATGACGTCATGTGACGTCACACTCAGAATGCTTGACTCCACGCAAGCTGAAAGTGTGTGTGTAGGCTATTGAACTTCGTGTAGATCCTAGCTTCGACTTCGTG
>CM046843.1:18761132-18936132 GCA_025618425.1 Heliocidaris tuberculata
TTCGGCCCGAACATTTCAGCTGTTTCTTGTCATATTTTGAATGTAAGGGCATTTGAAGAGCATTCCTTTTCAGGGGACATTTCTACTGTGATAATCTTCAAACTAACATAAAAAGAATGAGAAAGCTCACAGATTATTTTGACTTTTCCCAGAACTCAAGCTTCCCTTTAATCTCCTTAATATAATCATTCTAATGACAGATGATACTTGACAAATCGAATGATTTTCACATTTGACCATCTTCCAGCTTTGAAAATACATTTCCGTCATTAAGGTTGAATCGATTAACACTGCTGGGTTAAAAAAAAATAAAAAATGACAAGGAAACCATCCATCTTTACGTTATCAAAGGGCTTCAACTTTTCAAAGTGTCACTCAAAGTCGCGAGGATTTTAATGACAGACGACAACATCCAAATCCCAAGTCCGTTATATCAAAAGACCCCCTTATACACGACGGGGGGAAAATATTGAAGTTTTCCCGCTGAAAAGCGGTGCACAACAGCAGTATAACGTTGTCGGAGACATAGAGAAGACTGCGCGCACCACATTTCTGTGCGCTCTTAACTGGAAAGGATTTGGTTTGGGGTGTGATGACTGGTAGTGTGAAAGGACTGCATTTAGTGTTAACATCAACATCCACTGCGCTAACAAACTCTTCGTGAGGTGAGAGGGGTGGGGCGTATTACCGCCGCGTCTTTAGTATACTAACACCTTTTTGTGAGAAATTGTAACACGTTGGATAATGCCCCCCGCGACCAGCGTAATTGGAGGGGTGTGTTTGCTCCCTCCCCCCATAGTTTAAGGTAACCCCCTTTTTTTTTTGGAAGGTGTCTTGTTTGTGGAAAGTATCAGGGAAGGTGGCCGAGATTTGTGATGGGTGGTGACCATGGTGGCTTGCTTTAGCTTTAAAACACCTCCGTCTCTAACCTTGCCTCAGTGGGGATGACGATGATGAGGGGGGGGGGGGGGGGAGGAGGTAGGTTAGCGCGAGGAGTGTTGGCCTGGAGATGCAGTAGCGTAGCGTGGATCCAAACACTGAGGAGGCAATGGTGTCACGGGGGAGGGGGAGGGGGGGGGGGGTCAGTCCTACTAGTTGAGTTAAATAACAAAGAACAGAGCAATCGCGTTTGATGTGGGTGTGAAAGGGGTGGATTCATCTTCCTTTCTATTTTTGTCGCTTTCTTTCGTTCTCTCTCTCTCTCTCTCTCTCTCTCTCTCTCTCTTTCTCTCTTTTGTTTGTTTGGCCATTCGATTGGGAGGGGGAAGGGGGGGGGCGCACCTGCCCCTGTAGCAACGCTCCTGGTCTGCCTCCCACATCTATAACTGTAACCTTGCCACATTTGGGGATATTATTACGAGTGTATACTAATTTATAAGGAGGAATGTGAGAGGGGAGTTGGAGGTTTGAATATACATAGGGGTAAGCTAAAATCCATTGTTGACGGCATGTAAGAATAAGAGGAAGTGAGTAAAAAATTGGGGAGGGTTAATGTTGCACGGGGAAATCTATGGTTTATTCATAATTATTGACACACGTTTTACGCAGTTAAAATGCTTGTGATGATTATGATGAATGTTTTACTTCAAATATAGATGCCAAGAGAGCAAATCCGTACGGCAAAGACGGAAGTTGTTTCAGAAATGCTTCAAAAGTTAACAAAATATTCCAGTTGCATGGTCACATTAATTTAAAAAAAATACTAGTTGGTGCGATCAGTGGTTAATTATACTGAAGCTTTTCGTCTTGCACTCATCAGAGTATACCGCAAGAATGAACAGAAAGTTGAAATCGAACGCCGTTTTCCGATTCTGCAGTACCGAACATTTTCTCGGTTAATTATACGCAAAAAAAAGTAAGAAATAGTTTATGCCTAATAAAACGTGTTGCTTGAAGGGTCATAACCAAAAAGAATATAAAACACATAGTTCTTAAAATCCGAATCGCTCACTTTTAAAATGGTGTTGCCCTTTTCAAAAGGTAGCCGAAAACCGCAGACGAGTGCCGCGCGATTGACCATTATTTTGTTTCCCCTTCCCCAATGTCCCCCACTGGTCCTGGTAACGGAACCCTTTTATCCCACAAAAGTCTTTTTTTTTACGCTGATCTAAAAGAAGTCATATAAAAAGTAGGTTAATGCCCTAATAATCACCTTAGGCTTGTCTGCTTTGTTAGGACTAATGTAACGTCGAAATAAAGCATCATCGCACAATATTAAAAAAAAAAAAAAAAAAAAATCCCATCACGGCACTAAGGTCCTTTGGCAAGACTCTAATCTACATTTGCCACTCTCCACCCAGGTGTAAATGGGTACCTGATATGCTTGAGCGCTAGTTACTTTGGCGGCTCGGCTATAACCAGGGTAATAATGTCTAAGCGCCATGAGCGTCACTGCGTGACGGATATGAGCGCTATATAAGTAGCCATTATTATTAAGAAAAGTATCTCAAATCTTTAGCTTATGGCTAAATGAAGTTAGTAATTTTTTTATAGATTCCTAGTTAATTTCGTTATAAATTGAATTAGATATCATGCTTTCAAATGACGAAGATATGGTTTAAATTACATTGCTCCGTTTAAGTACCTCCCCTTTTCTTTTTCTTTTTTCCACCTCCCCTTTTCTTTTAAATCTCGAGCTATTATCTCCCCTCTCTTTCCCTCATTCTTTGTCTCTATTCCCTCCCTCTTTCCATCCTTCTCCTCTTTCTTTCTTCCCATCCCTTTCTCCTCTCCCTTGTTATCCTCCTCTCTTCTCATCTCTTGATCCCTCTTTCTCCTTTTTTTTCTCTCTCTCTCGTTTTCTCTCTCTCTCTTTCACTATTATTTGATTCCACCCTATCTCTATGCCTGTCCTTCAAGGTTTCTTTATTTTTTATTTTTTTTTTCCACATGTTTTTCAGTGTTTTACATATAAACAAATTTATATTACATAATATCAAACAAAATTACGATAAGAAGTGTTTACATAAATGGAAAAATTATTTAAAAAAATTTATAAAGAAAAACAAAAAATTAAGTACAGTAATTACATATAATAAACAATTATACTATCATAATTTCGGTGATATCAGGCATAGTAAAGAAACAAAAGTGGAGGAGTCTATTAAAAAGCACAGCTTGTATTTTATAGACCCCTTTGTGAGAAAAAGTATACTTACAAATGCTCTAAGTTTATGGAAATAATTACTAAATATATATATATTTTACACTATCCCACCCCCCCCCCCCCTTACACTACGAAACAGAATAATTGTGACAGTGGTATGTGTACAAATAAATATATTGGAAGTAATAACAGGCGATGACTTCAGTAGGAGAGAAGAAAGAGACAGACAGACAGACAGAGAGAGATGGAAGATGAAGGATGGGGAGGTTATACATTTTAATCTTTTCTGCGATGATGTTCTTTTCATTCTAGCTCAATTTTTGGTTCGAAATGATATTTTCCCTATTATTTTTTACCATTTAGCAGTTACATGTATATCTATTCTCTTCCTCGACCCCCCTCTCTCTCACTCTCTCACATACACCATGCATACACACGCACAACTCTCTCTCACACCCTCCCCTCTCTCGCTCTCGCTCTCTCTCTCTCTCTCTCTCTCTCTCTCTCTCTCTCTCTCTCTCCCCCATTGTCGCTCCGCCCTTTCAAAAGATGTGGGGATGGGTTGAATGTATCGTAAAATTGGAAATAGAGAAACAAAATGCTTTAAGCATGTTAAGTGGAATGCCGAATCTTCCAAATCGGAAAGGGCGGACAGAAAGATATTAAGCCCAGATTCCTGAAGGCGTTCTGATTTTTATCTTTCAAAACGTCTGTCAGCTCAGTTTATAATCCTCTCCATACAGCACTGCGAGAAAATATTAATAAGACATAAACAAATGCATTCGCGTGTTAACCCCACAAGGCAATGGTCAGTCTGTCTTCGGTTTGTTTGTAAATCTTTGAAAGCATCTGAAATATCCTCAGGCCTAAGGATGGAAAATGAATATTTCTGGAGCAATAAATGTCTGAGAGAACGACATCGAGTGTACGTTAGTAAGTCAGGCATGCACAAACACTGTTAAGCATTAGATATTAATAACCATGATAACAATAACTACATGAAACACATATAATTCCGAGGCTACAAAGGGCTCCGAAAGTTCTCTTTTAAAAATATTTTCAGTTTGATTACAACTTCTAAAAAATATCATTACAGACACAAGATGTCGAAAACCAAAGTGGAGACCTTCATGACAATTCAACATTTAGAAAAATATTTTTTATGTGCTTGAATTGTTCCCTTCCTCCATTTTTACTTGAAAAGAATATCCATTCGGAAAACACACTCAAGAAGAACCACTCACATGTATTAAAAGGATATTACTTTTCTTTTTCACAGGAAGTTAGTTCTCTATATCAGTGGGTCAACGTACATGACGTAGTCATCTAACAATCATTTTTAGGGGGGTCTTTATCTGAAATGATGTCATTTCAGACTGATTTTTAAATCTCTATTTCAATGTCGAATAAGACATTTGATTTTATATTTTATAATGATGTATTGATTCTTTTCAAATTCGGTAAACCAAATTAGATTTCGATGATGAAATTTATCACGTTATTCGGACAATTCAAACGTCCCTGTTCCACACATTATTTTCCCAATTCAACGTAGCCTTTTCCGCTTCCAAAATGGTGTCAGACTATTACTGCCCTCCATCCAAAATCGGTATCGTTTTCCGTCATATTTCGCGCCCCGAAATTTGTAATCCGCACGTTAATTTCTGGCTGCCGCCAAATTCTCCCCTGTTCTACCATGTTCCCTTGTCGTCTGTGCTGCGAATACGGTATCCTTTTACATGGCCTGTTGGTCGCGCAGTCATAAAGAGCGATTAGAACCATTTTGTTCTTAAATAGCTGAGGGTGACACCTTCAGTTTATCCGAATTTAAAAGCCATTATGAAAAGCAAATATGAAATAATGGTCCCTTTCCCCGCTTACAGCTCACGTGTATAGTCGTGACGGGGTTTCGTGGCGTTAAAAAACTTTGAACATGTGATTTTGTGCGTGATATAATACAAGAATGTAAAACGGGGATGTCTTCATAGTGCTGTATTTTACGTGATCTTTGTTTCTTATCAGTGCTGAACATGAAAAACAGAAAAGTGTTGGGGAAAGATCTGGTATTCTACCTTATAAAATAGATGATTATCGTAGTGTAGTAGTAGTAGTAGTAGTAGTAGTAGTATTAGTAGTAGTAGTAGTAGTAGTAGTAGTAGTAGTAGTAGTAGTAGTAGTAGTAGTAGTAGTAGTAGTAGTAGTATAGTAGTAGTAGTAGTGGTGGCTGTTATAGTAGTAAAATTTTCCAAGTACATCAGTATCATATTGAGAGAATAAGAGAAAAAAAAGATAAGAGAGAGAGAGAGAGAGAGAGAGAGAGAGAGAGAGAGAGAATGTGGGGAGACAGGAAAGAAGGGGCAGATAGAGGGAGAGTCATCAAAATGTATAAATATTTAGACAGACATCGACATAAAGAGAGAGAGAGAGAGCGAGAAAGAGAGAGAGAGAGCAAGAGAGAGAGAGAGAGAAAGAGAGAGAGAGAGAGAGCTGAACCATGCACATGATACAGATGAATAAAGTGATACATACTGTAGATAAAAAGAAACGCAGACAGGGGGAGAAAGAGAGAAAAATGGAAGATTATAGGAGGGGTACACAACGAGTGAGTGGAAAGATGTCGGAACAAAATTAATATGTACATTCATATACCTATATACCAAGAAGCATTTTAGTTGCAGACATATAAGTCAATGGCAAAGGAACAATTTCCATTAATTTCCTTCGAAAAAAAAAAGAAAAAGAAAAAGAAAGAAAGAATGCTACATACACGTAAATTCACATTTATATACAACAGTTGTGGTGGCATTGCACACCATCCATCTTCCTGAAAACGGCAACAGAAGGGGAAGTTCAAAATGGCCGCTGGGTCCGTCGGTGACGTATTCAACCTGGCCCTTTATTCGGCGGACCATATATGATTGGCGAAATTAATTATCTCGTCACTCTATTTTTTTATTTGTTTTATTTGCTTTTATTCCGACAAATAGCACTTGGGAGGCTTTTTTTGTATATGTATTCAGTATTTTTTTTAAATGAATTGATAACATTTGCCTTCCGATGACATCTATAACACAGAAGTGTATTTTGTTCTTTTAATGGCGTACGCGGAGGGTAATTTGTCAAATCTGACCCGAATCCATTCGGAACGAAGCGAAATGATTAATGTGTGATGTTCGAACAAACTGTTGCAATCCGGCATTTATTCGTTTTATTGCGGATCATTTTGAGTACAAATTGTGGCTTTATCAGAACGTTTAGGTCTGTAGGTAGCAAGCAATTGAGAGAAGTAGAAGCCTATTAATGGCAATGTATGCAAAAACAAAGAGAGACGGAGAGAGATAGTGAGAGAGAGAGGAGGAGGGGGGGGGGGGGCTGAACAGAGCGGGGAAAAGGGAGCTGGTAGATAAAGGTTGAAAGAGAGAGAGAGAGAGAGAGAGAGGGGGGAGTGAATTAGATAGGGGTAGGGCTAAATGAATAAAGAGAGAGAAAAAAATCAATTAATAAAGAGAGGGAGAGAGAGAGAGTATGTGTGAGGGAGAGAGAGAGAGAGAGGAGCAAAACGGGAAAGAGAGAACTCGGAAATAAAGGTAAAAAAAGATAAAAAGAGGGGAAGAGAGAGAGAGGACAAGACACGACAAACCAAAACAAAACAATAAAGAAATATATAGCGAATGAGGGAGAGAGAAAGATATAGATGGGAATATAGAGATAGATGAGAGAGAGAGAGAGAGAGAGAGAGAGAGAGAGAGAGAGAGAGAGAAGACAAGACAAGACAAACCAAAACAAAACAATAAAGAAAATTATAGCGAATGAGGGAGAGAGAAAGATATAGATGGGAATATAATAGAGATAGATGAAGAGAGAGAGAGAGAGAGAGAGTTGGAGTGAGAGAGAAAGATAGAGAGAGAGAGGGGGGGGGGGTGCATGGAGATAGAAACAGAGGATAGTGTGAAAGAGAAGAAGGGAGATATAGAGACTGGGGTGGGTGTGTGGGGGTGGGGGGGGGGCGGTTACCGCTACTTATAGGGGTTGATTGTCACGGTCTGATGGGTAGACCATTTAACAAATACATACCCATATGTCGAAAATGAATTTATCGCAGTATATAGCATGTACATTTATAATCATAATAACACAAATTTTACTCTATGTACATAGTGAAAGTATTGTCCGTGCATTACTCATATCTTGAATTCATTGTTAGTTTCGTCAAAAAATCTTGAAAAAGGGATCTGTAATAGACCTTTTGGTGAATTAAAAAAAAAAGAAAAATGAAAAGCCCAAGTTTTATAGTATGATGCACTGAACTCGATTATGAAGTCGAAAATGATGACAAAAATTTCATAGGGTATCAAATATCGCGCATATGGGGCCCTCTTGCGGGAAAATGAGAACAGTGGATAATGGATCGTTTTCACCTCAGAGGCTCCAAAATTACGATGATGAATTGCGCAAAGGAAATGGTCACTAGCAAAACGACCTAAAATGGCTGAGGGGATAAAACGGATTAAGAGAGGGGTTGGGCCTACAACGCAAGAAGGAGAAGACATTTTTAGTTTGGGAGTCCCCGTGACTAATGGGTCTTATAGCTCAGAGGTAATTAAATGATATTGGAGTTAGACGGATTACTTAATCTTGAACGATGTCGATACTGCCTAGTATTATCAAGATGTAGGGAGGGCATTTGGTTGAAGTATACTGCTTCAAGTTTAGCCAGATCTTGAGTTCTGCTATCGCAGAAAAATGAAATTTTCACGGAATCCAACAATATATTTAATGCTACGATTATTAAACGATATCTGCCGAGCAAATTCGATAAAGAATTAACGTTTGCTGCGTGGCTGCGTAATAGTGCAATTTCAGTTCATTTCAATTCAGAACAAGTTTTATTTCCTTCTGATTTGTTACATATATGAAATTACAAACAAAATAAAACGTTTAAGAAAGATCACAAGATCGGTCTATATTACTGTGAGCTCTTATTGTATGACGGTGCTATATGCGTTCGTTATTTTTTTAAGGTAAGTTTTCCGTAATTTCAATTTCAAAACAGTACATTTATCATAGATAAATCAAATAAAACTCTTAACATAATTAAAAAATGCTGAAAATGACTTTCAGCCTAACAAAATAAAGATAAGCTCTTTTAAATGTTTTTTTTCTTAATTTGGAGATTTTTCAAAATTTAATGGTAGTTGCAGACAAAATGCGGTAATGAAAATAATCTGTATTTCTGTTAATCTTTAGGTTGAGTACAAGGACAACTTTAAACTTTGAATCCATCATCGAGAGTGATTTCACTACAAAATATTATTATTAGAGAGAGAGAGGGGGGGGGGGGGAGAAATGGGAGGAAAAGGGGGAGATGAAAACGATGACTTTGTCGCGGAAGAAAGGCATAACTAACTAAAGAAAAAACACAGATGACACTTGTCGCAAAAACAATAAAAGTTTACGCTTTTGTTTACACTTATGATGTCACACGTTGCTAATAAATCTGCTAAATAGGGGAGGAACATTATTTTGAACACATACTTCTGAGAGCGCTGTCGTGTAATTGTCACACGCAGGTATAGACTCTGAGGGAAACAGACAAAGCATAAGCGCTCTGAGGGGGCTTTCCCTCGGTTATTCTGCTGAACCAAACCATACTCCACGATGAACGATTCAGAATTATTTGAAGCCAGTTTTCTGTCAAAATGCAATGTCATAGTAGCTTTTAAGGGGAATTCCACCCTGATTACAAGTTGGTTTTAAAAGAAGATGAAAAATCAAAGAAACAGATCAGTGTAGGTTTGAGCAAGATACGATAAGAAATAAGAAAGTTATGGTTTTTTGAAGTTGTAATCCATCAAACACAAAATTGGCAACTCCGTGACGCATCTTGCGAGCTCGTTTAACGTTGGAGTCATAAGATAAAAAATAACAACAGTGAAGACTACATTAACGTAATTATATGAAAATGAGAATGAAAACAGAGACAAGCAAAGAAGCAGAGCTTGTAGAAGCGCTGGTCCCTGGCAAAAGGTAAATTATTACTTAATGCAAAACATAAAAACTAGACTGGGCAACCATGCATAACAGCCCCCCCCCCAAAAAAAAAAAAGGGGAAAAAAAAGAAAGAAAAATAAATAAATAAATAAAATAAAAAAAAATAAAAATGAAATAAAAATAAATAAATAAAAAAAATATGAAAAAGAAAGAAAAAAAAAAAGTATTAAAAAGGGGAAACAGTAGAAAAAAAAGGGAAATAAAAAATGGACTCGAGAAAGAAAGAAGACAGATACAGAAAGAAGGCAGATATATGGCCATGGAAAGCAAACAAATCATAAACAACAAGGGTTAAACCGAACGCCCCTGCGAGAGTAAATATCTCGAGTAGGTATGATGGGACACGATGGAGAAAATAATGACATCACACACAGGATGAGCGTTTCTTCATTCACTTTTTTTTTCTTTTTATACACATTATCAACCGTTTGAAATGACTTGCAAGCATTTCACCGAAATAAAGTTGCCTTCATCACCCCCAAATGGCTATGATTATGAGCGGCGTATTCAGCAGAGGAAGGAGAGATCTTACAGTTAAAGACAGTTAAAGCCCCCCATCCCCGACCCTTGAAGGTCCCTAAAAAGTAAAATCCATCTTGGAGTGGTCTACGATACTCGGGGCTGCTATGCTTTATATTTTGTCATATTTTGTTCAAAATACATGTACATTATTTTGTTAATTTATTACTTTGTACATTTATATTATAAAAGTTGGAAATAAATGTCATTAAACTTAACTGAATTGAATTAAAAAAAAAAAGCCTTAGACAGTCTCAAGAAAGATTAAGATATCAGAATTTTACCGGCAGATATGGGTAGAACTGTTGTTGTTTTGGACACTCAGGAATATCATAGCAAATGTGATAGCTTGCTTTGTACATTTATATTGAAAAGATGGAATGTCATTAAAGTGAACTTAAAAAAGACACATTCTGCCCCCTTTTATTCGGGAGGATTCCTCCCCTCCCCCTTGTTAATCAAATCCTAAATACGCCACTGCACTATCATCCTTCTCATTAACTCCCAACCTGCCGATAGAGTACTCGTCCCCTCACCGTGGGGCAGTCGTCGGGTTAATCTAACGGTGTCGGTGACACCTGTTCCCGTGTATTTGCCTGCTCGCTTTGTGTATCGTCACGAAGGGACAATGGCAGACAGTCGCGGCGCGCAATAAAAAAAGCCGCGAATACATTGTATTTTGATTCGGTTTTATTCCTCTTCTGCCACCGGGTCAATTGCCACTGTGTAAACGAAGCCCTCATGTTTACATTAATATCACTCCCAATCAATAACTAGTTAGCTGCTGCATGGAAGGGGGAAAAAAGAAAAAGGAAAATAAATTAAAAACAATAAAAAATAAAAAAAAAGATAGTGGCTCGACGTTAAAGTATTTTAACGTGATTTCGAGAGAGAGAGAGAGAGAGAGAGAGAGAGAGAGAGAGAGAGAGAGAGAAGTTTTAGAGGGGAAGGGGAGAAAGGGAGGGAGAGAGAGAGGGGGGGGGGCGAGGGAGGGAGGGAAGAAGAGAGAGATGGAAAAATGAGAAGGATAGAGTGATGGAGAAAATTGAGATAGAAGGGGAATAAAACGGGAAATGCAAGAGAAAGGAAGAGAGAGAGAGAGAGAGAGACAGACAGACAAACATATGGGGATATAGGGAAAACAAAAGGGAGAGAGAGAGAGAGGGGGGGGGGGGGAAAGAAAGCGACAGAGAGAGAGACAGACGGGAGAATGAAACATAATATCATTTGAGAGAGAGACAGAGACAGAGAGAGTCAGACTGGGTTGAAAGATAAATTGATAGGACATATATACAAACAGATTGAAAGAGAGTGAGAGAGAGAGAGAGAGAGAGAGAGAGAAAGTAAGATACTGAAATACAGAAAAGACACACAGACAGACAGACAATTATCCAGACAGATAGATGAACTGAACAGCAAGTGAAAACTATATCATGGGGTGAAAAATCCATCTTTTTGCACCAGGCGTGATTTAAATGGATTTCCCCATTCATCTCTCTATCAAAATATATTAAATACACTCCAGCGTTCCCTATTTGTGCAAGAGCAAATCGATATTTCGCCGCCATGTGGATTTTCGAATATAGATATAGACATAATTAGAAAGATAAATATGGCAATCTATGATTGATGTTAGCATCATATATATTCTGATGTGATTTATTACTCAAAAGTCAATCTCTAAGAGGAAACGATGATTTGCTTTATGATGTTTTTTTCTAGGCTAGGCTATATAGCATTATACAGTGCGTATAAAAAAGTATATCCAACTTCAACATGCTTCTAATTAAAAAGTTATAAATTCTATGACCTTGAAATTTATTTCATAGTAAAGAGCAACTTATATTCTGTGTAATGATACCTTATTCATAACTTTGATGCCACGGATGACAGAGCGTCAAGCTTTTCTAAAAATATTGTCAAAACCTTTTCTACTAAGTTTGGGCTGAAGTCAGCGAATGTGGGCCAAACCAATTATGCATTAGTTACTTCAGTTATTTTCAATTGAGTTTGTGCATTTGAATAGAAAAGATGTTAAAGTCAACTCAAATCAAGAAAGGGCTTATTACAAGCTAAATTTATGATATTTTCTTTGCCATGATAACACAATCTTGGCTTCATCGGCATCCCTTTTTACTGAGCATGCTGAGTCATTAAATGGACAACATTTATTTGGGAAGCTATCTTTTTTCTTGAAAGTTTACTATCAATTACTTTAGTAATTCTCAACACATGCATCCTTCCTTGAATTCTTTTCAGTATCTTTAAGGCCAGTAAACCTTTGAGTTCATGTGCTATTCGAGAAACACACCGCGTGCACCTTATGCAGGTGAAATGGTGCAATGGACAAATAAGCAGAGAGTTTTTAGTTCTGAGGAGACGTTAGAAGGCTGTTAAAATAAATCTAGATTATCATATTGTTTGATACAAGGTCATTTGAAAGCTTAGATACACTGGATCACTTTAAACAATGAAGCCTTGAAGAACAAAGCAGAATTCAACTTTTAAAATGATATTAGACTAAAGTAACACATTTATAATGGTTTGACCCACATTCGTTGCATCAGCCCAAACTTGGTACAAGGAGATTTTGACGACACTGTTTTAAATCACTGGTGCTCAGTCATCCATGGCAGAAATGTCTTGAAAGAGATACCACTGGACAGACAACAGGTTACTCTTCACCATGAAATAAATTTCAAAGTCACATTGGTTATAAACTTTTAATTAGAAGCTACCAAAGTTGAGTATCCCCTTTTTTGATACGCACTTTACAAACATACGACCAACTTAGAACTAACTTAGAACTAGAACTAACAAAAACGAAAGATTTTTGTGTATTTATGATTTTATGTATCGGAGTATGATTTAGAATTATCAATTCTTTGATGATTTAATAGGCAAGCTCAATCCTTTTCAGTTACAGTCTTGTAAATCAGAATTACTTGTGTTAAATTATATTAAACATGTTAAAGGGAATGGCCAAACTGTTTCTCATTCTGATCTTTATTTTCCTGCGACTTGCATAATCACGGCACGATTATAGAACTTCACCTTCACCATGTTCATATTAGTCTGTTTAGAGCCGCCAGAAGGGCGTTCGCTCATCCTTTAACATAGGGTACCAATCACACAAAATAATTTTGCTCTGTATCATGTGTATGTTAGAGGTTGCATGTCGTTATACTATATTCAAAATATGGGCTTCAAATATTAATTCTATAAAGAGATATTGCAATTTTAATTACACTCTCTATAGGAGTAAAAGCGACTCGTGAGTAGACTACTCGACGCACCCGTACGCGCTCGTCAAGGTAAAGGCTCGCGCGGAACAAAACTCTGAGTTCGGTTCCGCGCGAGCATTTTCATGTTATCCTTTATTTCCTTCATACTCATTAACTATGGACCTATAGAATACCAGACAAAGCTCTTTGAGTTTGATTTTATACTTTCCAGCTGTACACAAATTATTTTTTCAGGTGATTGGTACACTTTAACGCCCCCTTGGGGCCCCGTTTCATAAAACTTGTTATCAGTAACAACTGCCACTTTTCTATAACAAATTTGCTCTCAGCCAGTCAGATGCAAGGATTTCAGTAGCTTATAACAGTTATTGGAACTTGTTATTGATAATAAGTTTTATGAAACAGGGCCCAGGCTCTAAACAATAGTAACAGTAATGTAGAGGTGTCGTGGTAGAGCGGATACGTCACCGGACTGTGCATCACATGGTTCGCGGTTCGAGTCCCGCCGCGGCACTAATTTCCTTCGGCAAGACATTAATCTACATTTGCCACTCTCCACACAGGTGAAGTAAATGAGTACCGGGTAGCCAAGGGAGAAATTTCTTGCATGCTTTAGCCTTATCATGGCAGCTTGGCTAAAGCTGGGGTAATAATATGATACTGTGTAAAGCGCAGTAGAGTATATTAGTATAGTATATCTGCGCTAGACAGTATTATTATTATTATTATACTGTCTGTGATCTTTTGAAATATATACGATAACATGAAGTAACTGTATACCCCGAAGTCAAATTCTCTAGTCTATTTAGAAATTAATATTAATTTTATATTTAAAAAAAAGGTTATATAAACCTGATCAAGTTCTTTCTCTGTCTTCAGATCTGTGTATCCGTCTCTCTCTCTCTCTCTCTCTCTCTCTCTCTCTATATATATATATATATCTCTCTCTCTCTCTCCCTCCCTCTCTCTCCCCTCTTTCCTCTCTCTCTTCTTCTCTCTCCCTCCCTCTCTCTCTCCCCCTCTCTCCCCTCTCTCTCCCTCCCTCCCTCTCTCTCTCTCTACCTATTTTTATTTATATAGGTTTGTCTTCTTTTCTTTTTTTTTTTTACTTCTCCCATTCTCTCTTTCT
Organism: Heliocidaris tuberculata; assembly: GCA_025618425.1. Taxonomy (NCBI): domain Eukaryota; kingdom Metazoa; phylum Echinodermata; class Echinoidea; order Camarodonta; family Echinometridae; genus Heliocidaris; species Heliocidaris tuberculata. Next base: position 18,775,183 of record CM046843.1, read on the forward strand.
CCCTTCCCCATCTCTCTCTCTCTCTCTCTCTCTCTCTCTTCTTTCTCCATATTTATACTCCCCCTCCCATCTCATTCTGTCTGTCTTTATATAGGAATCCGATATTCGATTTCCCATTGTAAGTACTCTCAGCTGTTACCCCTCTTTCGCACACAGACTGCCTAATGTAAATTAGAGTCTTTTTAATGATGTAAATAAAGAGCGATAAAACCTCTCACGAGACAAATCGGTTTCATAATGTTGGATTAGTCGTGTCACAGATGTTCCTGAGCCGGAAAACAATCGTGATAATTATTGGAAAGTTAATTTAAACCGCGATATTAAAGCAAACAAATCTTGGAATTGGCATCGATCTCATGTTAGGTGCGCGCGCACACTTTAGCATTTACTCGCATTCCCAAAGTGGTTTCTAGATCTGCACGCCATCGCACGTGTACGTATAGTCGTATGTTAGCATAATTATATATATATACATTATATATGGAGCCTATTATTTGTATTAGGGCTATGACTAATAAAATGTGGGGACGTCGCTATGATGGAGGTGGGATCCAGAATTTGAAGAAAAAATATCTGGGGAATTCTTTTTTTTTAAATCCTTGTCAACAAAGTGAAAATTTATGGACTCTTTTGTGTTTCTTTTTATTCAACATGGTCGATTTTGTGAAAAATTTCCGTACATTTAGTCCGATTTTCATTCGAAATAATCGAACGATGCCGTAGGCGTAGGGGCACAATATCCTGTGGGAGGGGCTGACGTCTTTTGCCCGAATATCAACTTTCCCGCTTTGAAAGCGACATAGCAGTGAGCGAGCAAAAAATTAGACCTTTTTTAAAAATAATCATTTTAAAAGTCACATCATTTTCTTTTTAGAGTTGACGGTAGCCCGAATATTGGCAATATCAAATACTTGGGGGAGGGGGGGGGGGGGGGGTTCTGCCCACTTCCGATTATCATTATCGCTTCTTTCTAAATGTAAACCAGTGGAAATCCGCTTTTGGGGGAGTCATAATAAGGAACCACTTCGTTTGGAGTGAAATCGAAGCTCAAGAGAGTGAAATCCACTCTTAAAATCGGTATTTAACCACTGCAGTTTTGAGTGCATTCAACTCTAAAAGATGTGATCCCTAATATGATTTTTAAAAAGTCGATTTCCAACCTTCTGCATGAAGAGAGTATCATTATCACCATCATCAGCATCAGCATCATCGCCATTATCATCATCATCACCACCACCATCATTATGACCATCATCACCATCATCATCATCACCATTATTATCACCATCATCATCACCATCAGTACCATCATCATCATCATCATCAGCACCATCATCATCTCACCATCATCATCTCATCATCATCATCATCATCATCACCATAATCACCACTACCGCCATCATCATAATCATCACTATCATCATGAGCATAATCATCACCACCATCATCATCACCATCATGATCATCATCATCATCACCATCATCATTACCATCATCATCTCATCATCATCACCACCATAATCACCACCATAATCACCACCACCACCACCATCATCATAATCATCACTATCATCACGAGCATAATCATCACCACCATGACCATCATCATCATCATCTTCACCATTATCAACATCACCATCGTCACCACCATCATCATCATCATCATCACCACCATCATCATAATCATCACCGTTGTCATCGTTCCCATCATCAACACTCTAGAATCACCAGTGTTAACGATATCATAGTCATCATAATCACCATCATGGCCTTAGTCATTGTCGCGACAATCTTCATAAGCACATGCACAATCACAACCACAATCACTATCAACAAGCAACCATCAGCGTCATCTTTGTCTTCATCATTCGTCATGGTACCACAAATAATTCACTCAAGAAAGAAAAATCGGTTTTAAGATGCATTTCTATTTTTTATTGCAGATTGATTTTCGAAAATCTTGAACAAAATAGTCATAATACAATATCTACATATTGGTACACTATCATACATTCTTTATTTCAGAAGAAAAAGAAATTATATACCTATACAGTTCAAACCTCAGAGGAAATAAATTACCCAGAATCTTTGCACATATGCCCAATGTCCAAACGATAAAAGCAAGGTGAACATGCTATTGCAAAAGAGTAAAAATGAAAATATAATAGGTGTAATGAAAAGTGAATTCAAGAAGAAAACCATAAAATTAAATATATGATTCATCAAGCAGATTTTGATAAGAAAAATACATTGAATATGTTGATGTTTGGAGAGAAATGGTTGAAAATTGAATAAAGAAAGAATATAATTAGGTTATTTAAGAAGATAGTCCCGAGAGGGAGGATATTATCTCCGGAAAAAAAAAGAAAAAAAAGATAGAGATAGTATACGATTGCTTTGAATTCCCGTATAGTTCAAACTATGTATTGCAAATGGAACAAAGTAAATTATACATGTATATTGCAAAGTAAATAACTACCCGCTAAAATAAATAAGAGAATAAGTTTTAGTTAGGCTATGAAATTATTTAGAAGAAAAAAAGGACTAGTAGGGATACTTAAATAAGACTAAAACATTAAAAGGCATATTTTTTGTTTAAAAAAGATACATATTTTGTCGACATCGATAGGCCTATGTATAAGCTGAAAATTGATTCTCTGGTTTCATGGACTGCACATTTCAAAATCGTCACCACCATGTCTTGAAAATAACACGCTATTTTCTAGCCGTTCAACTTTTTGAACAACATAGTTCCGTTACGTTATCCGGCGATAAAAATAAGTTAAAGGCTATATACATCTGTACATTTTCTATGTATTCAGACAAGTTTCGAATAATTGTGAATACTACGAAAAAAAAGTGAATAATAACCTCCCCTGTAACGAATAACGACATATTTTGTACGTAAATTTCTTGAACAGGATATGTTAATGACTTAGAAATGAACATGGTAGGAAAATGATGAAAAAGGATTTTATTCCATCTACTAGTCTCAGTTGCACTGTTATTTTTAACTGTCCCAAATATTGCCAAAGAAAATATCCAAATAACCCAAATCAGTTGTTCAGCTCAGTTCAGTCAATGTCTATTTCGTTATCCGAATCTCCAACTTCGGCAAACTCCGGAATCTTCCGATCATCATCGACCCCGTATTCGTTGCGGTGGAGATAGTGGGCGTGCACATTCGGCATCAAAAGCTCCTCTTGCGCATGCGTTGTCCGAGCATGGTGCTGATGGTGGGCGGGGCTTCCACACGGGCTGCTTGTCGGTGTATCCAATAGTTCTTTCTCGCTATCCGATTCGCAATCCGGGTTACCCATCAGCATAGCATTGCAGGCCTGTCCGACGTCGCTGAGATCCGGGTTCGGATTCGATCGGTTAGGAAGGGTAGATTCTCGGGAGCCGCCAGCTGAAAGCAGTTCGCGTTCTTTGGAATTGCGCCATTTCATTCGCCGGTTTTGAAACCAAATCTTAACCTGGGGTTAGAAGAAAAAACAAATGAGAAGAAAATAACGAGATAAAAGAAAGGTCGAATTAATATATCAATGTAAACTAAAATTTAACAGACTGTTAAACTGAGCATAAATATCATTATTATTATTATTATTATCATTAAGTAATGCCTGGGAGGGGAAAAGCGAACTGAATCATTGTAACCCTCGGGTCTCTCCTCCCGATATAACTGACTGGGATGTGCAAGTGTATCACTACACAGGGGTTTACCCCTACTCTTCATCGAAGAGCGCAATGAGTTCTTAATCGAAGATGTATATTAGTTTGCAGGCACAAACCCTGGTCAGTCGTAAAAGAGTGTCTGCACTGTAAGACTACCATAGGCCATGCACTATAACTGCTCCTGACACGACCAGAAGGTAGCTAAATTAGGCTTCTCTCAAGACATAACGATTTTCTAATAAAGTGTCAAATTAGGGTCTGTGCCTGCAGACTAGCAGGGTTTATATTGATGGGCAGTAAAACGATGAAGTGATAAAGAGTTTGATACATTTACTTGTCATGCTTTTAAATGAAGGATTGGGATTGACAGGTGAGAAAAAAAGTGACTGGATATACACAATAGAGAGAGAGAGAGAGAGAGAGAGAGAGAGAGAGAGAAAGAAAGAGAGAGAGATAGAGAAGGTGTGATATCGAGTAAAAATAAAGACAGCAGAGCAAGATAAGTGGGGGGAGAGAGAGAGAGAGAGAGAGAGAGGAGAGAGAGAGTGGGAGAGCAAAGTATTGGGAGAGAGAGACACACACACAGGGGGGGGGGGGGGGGGAGAAAGAGATTTGAGTAGAAAAGGGCTGTATGCCACAGTAATAAGAATTAAGTCAACTGAAACAGAATGTTGGGAGGAAATGAGAATTAAAATCCGCATCAAATTTCGCACTAATTTTATTCGATTGACAACGCAGTCCCCTAAATAGGTAATACAATTTCAAATCACTTGAGAAGGAATCTACAAAAGACCAGGAACCTCGCTGAACGTACATATGGAGGTCAATAAAATAATGACCATTATAAAAGCCATGGATGATTATAATCTGTACCAAGGGAATTCTGAATAAATGCTCTTGTCGTTATTTCTATGTACAAGTCACAATCCCAGAAAAAATAAAATAAATGCAATATGGTTATTTGGACGCTCGCTGATTCTCAATGACTTAGAGAGAAAAGGGGGTTGATTGGTCAAACAAATGGTCAAATCTTAATTATTTTTAGGCCTAGCTTTCTAACCAACAGTGACAAGCGATAAATCACGGTATTCTTATTTCATTTTTTTTTTTTATAAATAAACCCCTGCATGGCCCTAACAATAATCTCGTCTGATATATATATAGATATATATATATATATATATATATATATATATATATATATATATATATATATATATATATATATCATGCGGGGTTTGATTTTAATGTTCATCTTGATGTCCAAAGAATTTTGAACAGCCCCTTTAAAATCTTTAAAATCCGATACATTATTAGAATTTATGTCACATTCTCGACATTTCCTCGTATCGTTTATCACCAGTGCCAACCGGGTAACTAAAACTCAGAAATACCTAATCGCCAGCTCTTAAATATAATATAATCAGTCATGTGAGCAAGGTCCAATGATCGAGTTCTCCAAATGACACTTTAATTTGTTTTTATAGGATTTAATTTTATTTTGCGAATATATCAGTTAAAATCAGCTTGTGGAATGTCTGTTATAATGGTAGAAATTTGTGAATGCATGTGTTGCTTGTGGTTTGGTATTATTATGACCATGGTGTCTACTATTCAAATATTTAAAAAAAATGTATGGCTAAAATACAATGAAAAATAAATATAGAAAGAAGGAGAACGAGAGAGAAAGATGGATATAAAAATGCAGAGAGAGAGAGAGAGAGGGTGGAAGTTGGAGACAAGACAGAATGATTTATTTTTTAAAAAGCACAGAGGGAGGGAGGGAGAGAGAGAGAGAGAGAAAGAGAGAGCGCGAGTAATAATAGCAAGAGATAAATGAGGAGAGCATTTGATAAAATACAAGAATATGACGAGAGAGAGAGAGAGAGAGAGAGAGAGAGAGAGAGAGGGTATAGCGTACATTTAGATGAATATCAAACAACGCACTTCATTATCATTAAAAAAACCTTATATTCAAAAGCCATCTAAATTTCATAAATAGCACCAATGAATAGAATAATATCGATTGAGGCAGTGAAGCATTTCTTTTTCCCCCACTGAAACCTAACATCACACCATTTCTTTGTCGTTATCTCTACACTCTCTTTGTTTTATTCAAACAGCTCTCGAATTCTCTCATGAATCGAAAGGACCAGGTGCCCCTATTGATAACCCCTACATCGTTTACCCCTCCCCAATTATTCATCATAATATCACTAATAAGTACTTAGGCCTCTATAGATAATCCGCTAAATTATTATACCGCTGGCCCTTTCTTTGCGTTTCTTTTCATTTTTGAAAGAACGAAAGGCACAATGCGTTTATAATAATTGATAGACCGTGGAAAATTGCCCCTATAATGTGCACACGACTCTGTATTAATGTATTATTTAGGGAAAATGATGAATAAAAACAATACGACTTCAAGTTCAGGGGGAGTATGAAGCCTTTTGTAATATGTATGATAGGGCTCGGACCGCGCTGCGTATATGTAGTACTAGTTGCTATCCAGGCGTAACATGGACAACCCTAAATGATCAGCGATTATCGCGAGCGATTGGGATTCCGTTTGTATGGTTCGTGTTGCTGTTTTCATATTCTATAATACTATCTGGGCAAAATTATTACACGATTCGTTGGGCACCCTTTATTCAGGTTACGCCCCGTGGTTATTGGGCGATAAAAACTCCTGGTCAGTCAAGCCTAGCCTGTTTTGATCTCTCGAGCGATAATTCATAGATTGTTATCGCGATATACATCTGCGGGCAAAATATCATGTCAATATTATAGAACAAGAAGCAATACAATACAAGGAAGAACTCTTTTTTTTATCTCTCCGAAAAAGACAGCCAATTCCAAATCATGATTCGCTGATTCGAGATCGTTATCTCGTGAAATGGACTGGAGCTATTCAAAGACCAACTTTGTAATTTCAATGATGTAAGCGTTGATATTTATTTGTTGAAAAGGGTATTCATAACGAGAACTCTTTTTACCACCATTCGCTCAAGGCTTTTGACAACAAAACGCTGCAACTCATCCGCACGCGTCGCTTTCACACAAAACGCGAGCGGCACATCCTCTTTTTATTTAACGTCTTCTTTTGAACAAAAATGAGCCAACGCAAAATCTCCTCCTCCTCGTACTGATAAGAGAATGACATAAATGCACATTGATTGCTTTAATCTCTGCAGCATCGCTTGAATTTCTTGCGATAATTCATCATTCCTTTTACAGTTGTAGGTTATCTTTTAGTGAATCTGATATCCCTCGGCCATTGCAATATTGTTTGTACAGAGGTGAATAAACACCGGCAAAGGAAATGATCAATTTGGACATTTAATTCGAAAATCATTTGTCCAGTCGACAAGCATGACAAGTTTCCGAGTTTCAGCGTGGACTCTTCCTCGCGAAAAGAAATCTGGACTTAAACGTTTAGGCCTTTGCTACAAAAAAGCACACGTCTATAAACTCCCTTGTTGGATAAGTATTGGAAACGGAATATAAAATAATTTATTCTTGAAACAGTAACTGGAAAAGGAAATCGCACAAATTTGAAAGTAATTTATGATTGTCCAGAGAAAAAAAAAATCAAACAAGGCCATGTAAATAAATCTTAGTGTTTTGCATTGTTAAACCAATTTGTATATATTTGTGGGTGCAGGAGTTACAATAATTATTCATTCATAATGCGCAATTCCATACAAATATACTCAACTCCGTGTTTTTTTTTTTCCTTTTTTTTGTTATTTGATTGGAGATGTTGAAACCTTGTCAACGAAAAATGATAACCCTGCTTTAATATTTACAAGAAATATGAAGAGACTAAAGATGGAGAGAGAAATTTACTAGAAAAAAATATATACAAGAATAGCTGCAGAACGTATAAGAAAGAAATACCAATTAAGAGAGAGAAAAGGGCAAGAAGAAACAATGATATCGGAAAGATATATATATTATCAAAAAGATATTTGGATGATGAATTCATGCAGGAAATTCAAGCGATACGACAGAAATCAACCCTATCATTTTTTCTTTTGTTTTTTCTTTTGTAGTCTGCTAGTCGGAATGAAAATTCGATTTAGATATAATTTGTTGAAAAGAAGATAAACGCTCATATAGTTGCCCTGTCCAAGAATAACAGGGAGTAAACAAGAATTGTAAATCTTTCAAGTAATATACATCGGGTTAAGATAGATTTTTTCTCCGCTAGAGATATTGTTATAGAGTAAAAAGATATGCTCACGACGAAAAATTCTTCAAGATTGACTACAGAAACTGCTGAGCCATGCATGCGGTATCGAAGTTTCGTATATCCCTGCACGTGTATCTTTCTCCTCAAATTAAACTTTAAACAAAAGTCAAGTGTGTGCTATCCTTATGCACCATGCCCCTGCAATTAAAGCGTCATTATAACACAATTTTTCCTTCTTTCCAAATAATACGAAGTCAACGTTAACCCGCGCAGGCGAGTCGTAAACTTTAAACACATCCCTGTTTTACCAGACACCAAAGTCATCCCCGAAAGCTCGACTTGGCAATTTTATTTGATTGTTATTTCACCCATGGGTTCCGCAGTGAAGTTCTGCGTTTACCGGATCAGACACGCACTCGCTTTCTTGTCCTTGATTTCGAATTAAATTTGAAAGGTTGGTTTCTAAAGTGTTAGGGATTTAATGCGTGTTTAGCACGATGCCAGGTCTGTGCGCTCGCTCAATAAACTGGCATCAAATTCGCATTAAAGCTCGAACGCGTGAGTGTGTTTTCATAGTTAATTTCCATGATTTCTGCCCAATGAAATGTTCATTAATTGGTATGAGCGGTCTAAGAGTTTTTATTTGTTTTTTTTTCTTTTTTAACGAGCAACAGTTTGCATACGTTAAAAGCAAGTGGTTCCACAAACTTGTGATGATGGCTGTAAATTAGTTCGTCGCAGAATGAAATATTTGCGAAGCAGAAGTAGAAAAAATATACAAAAAAGAGGTAATTTCTCTTTCGATATGTTGAACCATCATTGTTCTGCATTAAAACGTTTAATATATTTTCAAACATTTTCAACAAACAAATTCAACCAGATAAACCCATTTGTGTAGTTTTGCACGAAATTAATTTTTTTTTTGGTTTGTTAAATGATGACCCCTCTTTCCTTTTGCATTTTAAATGTCCGTTTAGCAAACGCTCCAATACAATCCTTCCTAAAGTACACAACAAATTCTTGATTTTTACCCCCCCCCCCAATACTTTTTCAATGGCCTATCTTCCATTCTTTGAGACCGCAAAGGGGTGGGGGCGGTAACGGATTTTTTTTTTTTTAAAGAAAGAAGAAAAAAGAGCACATTTTAAATTTAAACTCTATATAGAACAACAACAATTCAACAGTTACAAAAAAAAAAAAATGGGTACCTGCGAATCTTTGAGACCAAGTTTTGCTGCCAATTTCTTTCTGTCTGGTTTACTGATATACTTCTGTTGCTGGAAGCGCTTCTCCAGGCCTTTTCTCTGAGCGTCGGAGAAAACTGCCCTCCTCAGCATCCCGCGACGAGGCTTCCCCCGGGCCGCGCCGGGCCAGGGGAATGTTCCGGGTACCGGGATGACGGACGAAGGAGGTACTAAGGGATGGAATAGTATAGTATAATAGGAGGGGGAGACAGTTAGTAGCGGAACGTCGGAACGTGGGATAAATGAAGTACGATCGAGTGCGACCACATCGCTATCACTATGTAAAATAATAACAGCAACAATTGCTACAACTGTCACGGCTACCACTGCCACCACATCAACAATATCGACAACATCATCATCACCCCTATACACTTACCAATAACGTCGTATCCATCGTTAGCACCACTGCAAACCCACTCGACTACCATCACCACCTCCAACACCACTTCATGTATATCCCTCCCACCAACAGAACACACATCATGGCCATGTTTAAACCACTCACCACCACAATGCCCAACACTGCAACCGCTCAGCTCCCCCCCCCCCCCCCACCACCACCACCACCATCAAAACACAACACTCACCATCGACACCGGTATACCCTTTACAAACCACACCATGGCCATCATTACCACCACTGATCTACCTACCATCCCCATTACTACTTCATCAATATACAGGCATCACTATACCACCACCACCACCACTCTCATCCCCCTACCACCACACCACCATCATCATCACCACCCGTTGTCAACATCACCACTACCCCCAACATCAACTCCACCACCACACTCTAAAACAATCTAGTCAAATATGACTATAATCTAGTCAGATTTGACTAGAATAACCCAATATTTCCACGGACACCTGCTCTATTCTAATAAAAAGTGCCAGCTTCGGGTTTTCACTGAACGGAATTCTAGTAAAATGAACAGAATCCTAGTCAGAATCTGATTCAAAAAATGTGACACCAGGCGATCTGGTAAAAGAAAATGGCTAGATGTTCTTAGAGTGCACCATCACCACCATCACCACCATCACTCCACATCACAATCACCAACATCACCACCATCACCATCACCACCATCACCACCACCATTACCACCATCATCCCACCACCACCACCAACACCATCACCACCACCATCACCACCACATCACCACCACCACCACCACCACCATCACCATCATCACCACCATCACCACCATCACCACCACCACCACCACCACCACCATCATTCCACACAACCACCGCCACCGCCACCACCACCACCACCACCATCATCATCACTACCACCACCCCCACCACCACCACCACCACCACCACCACCATCATCCTACCACCACCATCCCAGCACCACCTCACCCATCATCTTTACCTTGGAGAAAAGGGTTTCTAGGAGCGGATGTTGGAGACTGATGAAGCGAATTTTCGTAGAAGCTTCTGTGCAACGTCCCCAATGACGCAATCACAGGCCGGAGGTCACTGAATGCACTGTGCCCGACGCTTGAAGTACAGGCTGGATTTACTGCAAAATTAGAAAAAATGAAATATTATAAAATTATTGAACAGTAGTACAAATCAATAAAATGAATAAGAATGAGAATAAAAACCATAAAGCGTGAGCATTCACAACTATTTCACTATTACCATATAAGATAATTGAAATGAGGAAATAAAATACTTATATCAATCATTATGATGATTAAACGGGGGGGGGGGGGGGGGGGTGTTTCATAAAGCTGTTAAAGTTACGCATGACTTTATGAACGACTTGAATATGAAGTGCCAGATAAGATGCCCAAAGTTTTTACTGATATTTTAACAAAGTGCGACTGTATGTTCAATAACCTTAATTGAATTATGGCAAAAAATATACTTTGCATTAAAAATGTTCATTATATATAATAAGAATGTTAATCTACATCTGCACAGTTCAACCAATGACTCCTTGGTTCAACTTTAGTTGATGCAGTTAAAAATGATTGAGCATCCCATCTGGCTTGTCATATTTAAGTCATTCGTAAAGTCATGCGTAACTTTACGAACAGCTTTATGAAACATCCCCAGGAAATATAAGGTCTAATACATGAAAATATGAAACTGAAAAACAAAAATCATGATAGCAAAAAGAATTAGGGCCAATGTTTCTTACTTATATTGATTGTGGTGGTATACATGTATCACTGGAAGCCGAGATCAACATAAAAATATACAGCTCTTCAGGCTTATATTGAAATTATCACAATAGGCATGATAGTAATATGTAACGAAATCCTAATTACCTCAGTCGGAACATAACAATTAGTTAATGGAACATGGGATAAATGGGTACGAATAACTGCTAGTATGACGTAATAAAGGCCATACATCTACACACCTTTTTGATAAGGACGAGGGGGTAAAAGACAAATACGGAAAAAAAGTAAACTGTTGATTTTCGTGGGATGACAAACCAAAACCAAATGATGGTTTCCGAACGCACTATTTCTCCCCAAAGTACATCCAGGTGTATTTTGCGTGATCTGAACACCAATTTATCGATATTCTGTAATTCTACGGGCGTGATCAAAACAAACTTCTGTCACGTCACGGCATTTACACTGTAAGGCGAGAAGGGTAATCAACCTCTCATTAAGGCGATTGGTATTTTAATCTGTCCTCTATGTCCATTCACATATGTCCATCAAATCGCCGAGGTGATTCATTAGCTCCGTTCATATCACTTTGTATTATCGCATACTTACTTGGTATTCGTTCAAGTTTAAAATGTTTTTGATTTTTTTAATGATTTGTTTAGATTCTCATGTAAATCATAAATAGTTCGGCGTCATTCACGAATTTGCCAATAAAACATGAATGTATTGTTGAAAAAATAAATGAAAAACTAATGACTATTTATTTTTCATGAACTAGTTAATTTTTTATGTCAAATTGTAGTTTCGAAGAAAATTTCAAATGATTTGAAATATCGAGAATGAAAATAATTTTTCTCTTACATACATATATTTATAGTAAAAATTATTTACAACAATGTCAAGTGACATGATTTTCATAGCCCCCCCCCCCCTGCCTCACCCTATGAAAAAAATCAAAACGATTCAATACCGTCTCCAGTGTAGACGTAGGCGTACGATGCAGGGAAGTGTGTGTGTGGGGGGGGGGGGGGCTGCAGCCCCCGAGACCAACATTTGGATAACCCTCATGTCATATTTTGGCAGCGAGGTAATCTAATTTGTAATTACTATCTCTTATTTAGTATAGTATCTTTTTAAGACAAAGGTAATATGTACACTAAAAAAAAAAAAATCAAATTTTTGCTCACTTGCAAAATGAATAAACAGGAACTGGAAAGGCGTTTGCCCCTCAGACGAAATCATGCCCGTATGTGAGTGCGGACTGAGTATAATAGGGCTTTACTATTGGAAGGCGTTAGCACACTAATAAAATGGCTGCCAACAATTATGACAATGCTCATGTTGAAACAAGATCTTGAACTCCTTCAGCTAACTTCACAAATTTCTAACACTTCTTTGCCTATCCAATATCACCTAAACAATAGACAGATCGTGATAGTTCCTTGGAGAATATTTTTTGTTGACACTACAAAGTGTACACGCACTCCTCAGCTATTTACCTTTTCTGAAATTCGCCTTTGTTTGAAAGAAACTTGTGAAGGGTCCAAAGTAAATTCATGATTCCATAGTCAAACCAAAGCCATTATGGAGGTTTCCCTGAAAAATGAGAATGCTGGAGTGTGCCTGTAACACAAATATTTTGGGGCATGTCGCATAGGGCCCCGAACGACAACGAAATTGGTGTTTATATTTGAGTAAATCTTGCTCATCTATTCATTACCTCTTGGAAACTCAATACGTCATCAGACTTGATTTTGTTTCATGATCTATACAAGCACGTCTGGCTGCTGGTATAGTATATGCATGATGATTTTTCTGTAGACTTAAAGGTGCAACTTTATTTTTTTTTTCTCAATGACGCGACAAAAATCAGTCCGAAGTTTAAGATAAGAAGATGAGACCGGGAAAAAGATAAAAGTGATGATGATGATGATGATGATGATGATGATGATAGTAACGCTGAAACCTTATAGGGACTTAAAATGATGGAATAACCATCTAATTTGTAATGTGAGAAAAAAAGGATAAACATGCACAAGAACAAAAATGCTTCACAAGAAAGTGGAATGAATGTCTACGGAACATGACAACTTGTGACAATTCTTTGGAGAGAATATTGAAACACAGAAAAAAATTGAAAATGGCAATCCCCCCCCCCCCAAAAAAAAAACAAAAAAAAAAACTAAACCAATGGCAGGGACGAATAATGAGTAAATAGTCGACAATACATGCTAGAAGAGCATCTTTTTAGCTTATCACCTATTGTTAAGATTCAAAAGTGATTCTAACTTGTTGAACTGAGAGAACTGTCCCTGCCGTGAACTTACCGAAATAAATATTGACACACTTGAATCTATTATCATGTCTGCTTGAGTGATCTTGTCTCGTTTGGCTCAATTTAAGCTTTAAGGTTAGAAAGCTTGTGGAGAAATCTTTTAATGGTTTTTTTTAAAAAGGTATACGTCGATTTTGGCTTTTTCAATAATGGTAGCAAGAATAGGAATGGGATAAATAATAGGAAAGGAAAAAGAACGAGAAGGAAGAAGGAGATGGAGATGAGGAAGAAGAAGAAAAAGGAGGAGGGGAGAAGAAGAAATAGAAGAAGGCTAACAAAGAAAGAGGGAAAGATGAAGAAGGAACAATGATGATGATCATGGCGATGATGATATTAATGATAATGATAATAATTAATAATGATGATGATGATGATGATAACAATAATGATAATAATAATAATAATAACAATAATGATGATGATAATAATACTACTACTACTGATAATAATACTAATAATGATGATGATGATGATGATAATAATAATAATAATAATAATAATAATAATAATAATAAATAATAATAATAATAATAATAATAATATAATAGAAGAAGAAGAAGAAGAAGAAGAAGAAGAAGAAGAAAAAAAAAAGAAGAAGAAGAGATAAGGTACACAGGAAGAGATCATAATGTGTTTTAGTATGTAGACGAAACGCATGCACATAGACAGATAGAGGATGCAGCCACCGTATGAGCAACGGTCGTCAACTACTGAAATGTCGCCCTCATCGATACACATTCTATGAATAATGAAGATTTCTTTGTGGCGCAATGAAAGATACTTTCTGTGCATTAACAACATTTTTAGCCTGATTTAATTTACGAAAAATTATGAATATCAATTTGAACAACATAAATTCGATGAAATAAAGTTGATTTCGTTCTTTATCACTGAGACAGTGTTGATTCTGACGCAGATAGAGCATACCTAAATTTTAGGATATAACCTATTAGGCCCTATATACTTACATTAAAAAAAGACTGTGCTCAAATTTCTATGTAATATTAGCCACTTAACGTTTTATCGTAATAAAAAGGCCTACTAGGACAATCCGGGTTTTATAATGTGTTTATTACTTTGTCTGAACCACTCTTTTAGAGAGGGCATGTTACGCATGCTTACGCAATTTAGCCATTACCTCGGTTCATGTTCAAAAACATACTTTATTTTTCTTTAAAAGCTTCTTGTCATTTGTTCTACAATGTCACATAAAACTACTGACATTGATTTGACGTAGATGCTACTATTCATGTTCCACAACAAACGACTACCAGTTCTTCTTACTACAGTAAGTTGTGATTATCAGATACGTGATTGATTTATATACGTAGGTAAGTTTATCCTGAACATACGGCAAAGATTCTCACAAGCGGGCCGACAAGGGGACAAAACCAACCGAAGAGTAACGGCCGAGATCAGGGGAGCATGCCAACTATCCTTCACTAAAATAGGGTGTGAATTCGAGAGCCTATTAGTGTACAACTCTTCTCAACTGCAATGTGGATGAATAAGTACGAGATCTATTTCACGTCAAAAAATAATTGTAGGGGTAGAGTAGTTCTTTCATGTGACGTGCAGGGAAGATGTTTTTGGTTCGAATATCTGTCCGGTACTTTTGTCTTTACAGAATTATATATCCCTCATTTAAGATGGTCTCTCTCTCTCGACCCAGGTGTAGTAAAGTTTACCCGATATGAAAGTTTCTAGATGCTTATATCGCTTCACATTTTCATGCCAAGCTAAAACAAATGAAGTTCCTTTTTTTAAAAAGGTACATAACAGCTGACTTTTGATATTACATTTACCACTATAATCATTATAACTATAATCAATAGTTCCAATGTCTTAATGTAATGAATATAATCTTACAAGTATTAGTAATAGTAATAATAAGAGTAGTAGTAGTAGTAGTAGTAGTAGTAGTAGTAGTAGTAGTAGTAGTAGTAGTAGTAGCATTAGTAGTGATGATAATCATAATAATAATAATCATAATGATAATAATAATAATCATAATAATAATGGTAATAATGGTAATAATGATGAAAATGATAATAATAATTATAATAATATAAAGATAATGATAATACTCACATTACTACCACTACTACTACTGCTACTAATAACAATAATGACAGTGATGATGATGATGATGATGATGATGATTGTAATAATAATAATAATAATAATAATAATAATGATAATAATAATAATAATAATAATAATAATAATAATAATAATAACAATAATAATAATATTAATAATATTAATAATAATAATGATAATAATAGTAATAATAACAATAATAATGATACTACTACTACTACTACTACTACTACTACTACTACTACTAATAATAATAATAATGATAATAATATTAAACTCCTAATTATGATAAATGATAAATAAATATAACAATAATGATGTCAAATAATGGAAAAGAAAAATCTGCTTTCATTCAAATTTAAACAATACAAACCCTCAGTGTATTAAATCATTTGCATAATTATTCAAAATATCAAATATGCCTGACGCTATTAGTGAATGAACATGATAATAATACTTATAATTCTGAAGGAATGTTATGTCTATATTACTAGTGAGTAAACTATTAAATAAACAAGATATGAACAACTAGCTACAGGCCAAGGTAGCAGTCTTATTTGATATATCATGCACATGTACTTTCTTATATTTTCTGTTCGTCCTCGTCAAATTTGTATACAATTAAATTCAAGTAAAGTGCGTTATTGAATTGACCCAAAGATGAAAAGGAACACACAATACATGCTATAGATTACTCTCAATGTCTCGAATTGAATGCACTCAAAATATGTTTAAAAGGTTAAAATTTGTTATTTCTAAGACGAGAAAGGGACAGGGAAAGTAAGAGGAAGATAGTGGGTGAATTAGTGTCTCTTTGAGAATAAGAGTACAAAAGACTACCACTACTTTTGGTTACATGTACATGTAAGTATTTCGTATAAAAGTAGCCTAACCCGGGGAGGGGGGGGGGGGGGTGGTGGGGGGATGCAGTGTGCAATTTCATCAATGCGAAGTTTTGTCGGCTCACTGGACTATTGGTGGACAATGATCAACTCATGATATTCGGAGGGTATAACCAACATCCTTTGGGACAGAAAACAGTAAGCATAATTCTTATTCAATTCGTCATCCTTGCCGGCATATTCGATTGGGCCGTCTCTCTCTCTCTCTCTTCTTACGAACATGTAAAGCCTGGCTACGATAATGAAATATGTGAAAGAACAATTACTCGTCAGATAATATCAAATTTAGAAGAAAAAAAAAAAGATGATAGAAAGGTGTAAAACTTACTGTGTGATGATAAACTGTGAGGAGACAAGAGCGAGTTGACGCCGAACTTGAGAAGGCCGGAGGGAGGGGTTGGATGCGGTAGTTGGTGGTGGTTGTTGGCCCCTGGAGGCGAGCCTTGCGGACTTGGTATCTGATGTCGATGATGACCAGGGTGATGATTAGGAAGACGCTGCGTTGCATGATGATGGGCGGGATGAAACGACGATGTGAGAGGTAAGGGAAGCTGGTGATGCGACTGCGTAATCGATGCGGACGACGACGTCGGGAGGTGATTATGCGATTGTGACGACGAGGCTGACGACGATGACGAAATTGAAGGAGGAGGATGAGGAGGGTGAGGTGATGACGATGACGAACGATCACCATGAGGAGGATGATGATGGTGGTAGTGGTGCTGGTGATCGTGGTGTTGCGAGGTTTGGTTGTTGTTATTGTTATTATTGTTATTACCGTTGGAAGACGAGTTGTTCGGAGTCAGTTGGTCTTTTTGTTGCCGAAGACAGTTGCAAGTGGTGCACGACGCGGGGTGGCGCGGAATGGGTTTATGAATCGGAGCCCTGCTGGAGAGTATGTCCTTCACAAGAAAAGACGTTGTGGAGCTTGCGATACCACCCGCTGGAGGTTGAAGTGGTACCGGTGGTGGTGTTTCGAGGGGAGAGGATGCCGTGTTGGAGATGGGTTGTGGTACCGTTGCTAGGTGTTGCCTGAAGATGCCTTGGTAGATAGGAGTCGGGGCGAGGACCCCTGAAAAGATGGACTTCTCTTCCGAAGGATCAATTCGAGGTTCGAGTCTCCGCATGAGATGCGGCAGGGGGAGTCCACCGGGATGAGGTAGCCCAGACATAGCGGGCAGCGTCGGCGCAAAGGTGTACGGAACTTCGCCCGGCATAGCTGAAGAGCGGCTACTCGCTTCCAGGGCCGTCATACGAACGAATCAAATCAAAACCAATAGTTGTGAATAACGACCACAGGAGCTATCAACTTCTTTCCTCGGCGACCAATCAAAATGAAAATATATCGATGATTATGCCCTGACGAGACCGATTTAGGGGAATGATTATGTATGACTGATGATAATCAATGCAAACTCGTTTATGACCACCACTAACGCAAAACCGCACCTTTGGGACTATTGTCAACAGGGTTCCGTGGTGGAGTGAAACCACCGTGATTGGCAGAATGCGGAGCCGGCCGCTGATTGGTCAATTGTTCGCTGGTCTCGTGCACGGTGGGCGCGGCTTAGCCACGCTCTGTTTCCAACTCTCGCATAGCACTGGGCGGAGTTTACGGGCGGAGTTTCATCGCGCATGCGCTGAAGACTTGCAGGAAAAGGGAGAAAGTTAAAAGTCATAGTTAGGTGTATGTGCCAAGAGGCTGCGCAAACACACTTTAAATTGTAAAACTAATTAGAATCAGAGACATTTTTTTTCTCTCTCCCTTTCTCTCTAAATCCCTCCTCCAATCATTTTGCATCATAAAGCAAACTCTTCAAAACATAGCCCCTTTTCATATCTCGATCGGCGTAGCTCCATCCATTTATAACCCAGCCTAATTAATAAAAAGAAATAAATCACACGCGAGTGGCTTTTAAAATCAATAAAAAAGGAAGAATTCATCCACTTTTTTCCCCTCTCTCCCCTCTGTTCATTTCATTTTCGTCTTTGTTCATATTGTCTGGTTGAGCTACACTTGAACGTGAATAATTTGGGATATAAAATGGGGGGGGGGCGGCGTGAGGGTGGACTTTCTTGGCAAAGAAACTCGTACGATTTGGAGACGTTACAGGCGCATATGACGTGCGATATTGATGGTAATAATTACAAGGGTTGTTGTTATGGGGGGTTATTCAATTCATAACCCCATTACATTGAGAATGAGTAGTAAGGATTTTTTTCCCCTCCTTCGCTTCCATTTTCTCTGTCTTTCTCTTTCTCTCTCTCTCTGTTTGCATTTCTGTCTCGTCCTTTCTCTCCCCTTCCTCTGTCTCTATAGCTTTATCTAGTTCACTGCTTCCCTGTCTCTCTCTGTCATGTATTTTATTTTCTATGTTCGTTTTTCGAGCACTCTCTCCCTCTCTCTGTTTGTTCTATTTCTCTCTCTCTCTCTTTCTCTCTGTCCCTTTCTTTAATATGATATGTATTTCTTTTCTATGTTCGGTTTCCTAGGACTCTCCCCCTCTCATTTTATTCTATTTCTCTCTCTCTCTCTCTCTCTCTCTCTCTCTCTCACACACACACACACACACACACACACACCCGCACACACTCTCTCTCTCTTTCTTACGATATGTATTTCCTTTCTATGTTCATTTTCCGAGAACTCTTTCCCTCTCTCAGTTTCCCATCTCTCTCTCTCTCTCCCCCTCTCTCTTTCTCACTCTCTCTCTCTTTCTTTGATTCGTTATGTATCTATTTTCCATGTTCGTTTTCCATGCACTCTCTCCCTCTCTCACTTTCTTCTTCTTCTTCTTCTTCTTCTTCTCTCTCTCTCTCTCTCTCTCTCTCTGTCTCTTTCTTAATATGATATGTATTTCTTTTCTATGTTCGCTATCCTTCACTCTCTCCATCTCCAAATTTTCTCTATTTCTCTCTTTCTCTCTCCCTTTTCTACTTTGTTGGCTTGTTTTTTTCCGAAACGGGGGTGAAAATGAGAAGGCCATTGTTCAGGACGGCTGGAGAGAGAAAGTGCTTGACATACGAAACATGAAGTCAAACATCATCTGGCATTTCAGAAGAACCAGGTTTTTTCACAGAAACAATATGCCGAATATATCCAAAATATATAGCTTTAATTGCTTCTTTGCTTTGGCCTTAATTTGACAGAGTTTCCGCACAGATTACTGTATGTAAAGAGGCTATCAAAAGCCAAGAAAGAAATAATAGCTTTAAAAATATTGATGTGTTCGGCCCATCGTTTTTAAAGGACCGCTCTCAAATTAATTATATACTGTCACTTAAAAACTAATGCTAGAGACATCAGCTTACGTGTTAGGCCTAATTATAAGTCCCAATCATACAAAATCAAACGATAACAAACTATTAGTGGTTAGTTCCATGTTATCATTATTTAGGATAATATTTATTTTGACCTCTTTTGCTGGTCTACCATGAATATGATTAGCTTATGACACGGTTCCTACTTTGACCACCGATTGCGCCATCGAAACCGCACGGCGAATTCGCCCGTCCCTGACGGGTTAGAATATCTCAAGTTGCCGTCGCAGGGAAGATTGCAGCTAACCGCGGCTGTCACAAACGTTGGCCATTATAAGAGCAGCCAACAGCCCCTCGGGCACAGGCATATCAAAATCTTGCCCAGAGCTTTGGCCAATCTCGTGGTCGAGAGGTATGACTTCAGCGCTTGGAGTGATTGTCCCAAATGAAGAAACCCCATAGGAATGATATCTTTTGCGTTTTATTGTCGAAAAACACAGCTCTACAATCTAACATTTTAAATGTTTGTGGAAAATCAATCGCATTTGTTATGAGTAGTAATATGTAGTGGGTTAATCTTTTTAAATCTTGCAGTTAATTGAGATTTTTTTTCAAGCCATGTTTCCCTTTGTGTTCACGAGATGACCTTACAATTTTGGGTTTAACCATAATAACAGATGTTGCGAATTCTTATGTGATTTTGCTTGCATCTTTTAAAATTGTGGTCCCCGTAACATCAGGATGATTATCAGTAGGCAAACTTTCATCCTCTTCTTCATCGTCATCATCATACTCATAATCATACTATCATCATCAACGTCGCCATCGCCATCATCACTACCATCAATGTCATAGTCTTCGTCATCGTGTTTATCGTCGTCATCCTCGACATCACCTGGCTCTTCAGTCCATCATCATTACTCGTCTATTTTTTCTACCAAGCATATATTTTTATGCTTTTCTTCCTCTGTTTTCTTGCTTTCACCTCATGTTTTATTAATTCACATCACGATGTCGCGTCTGAGATTTAAATTCTAATTCGAATCCTATTTAGGGACTAAGAGATCATAGAGATAGAGACCAAAGCTGTAACTCATCGCGGTACAGCTTTCATCCAAGTTTTAGGCGCCCTAAGTTCCAAATCCAGTACGTAAGGACACAGCAATCCTCCAACAACCATTATTTTCCGACAAGATGTTCTGACCCTCCTAGGAGCCGACACCTAAATGTTCAGTCACAATCATGGTCAACCCAGTGTTCTGAAACCGATTTTGTTTCGATGTCCCTTTGTTCGACAGCCGTGTGCTTCTACACTGCTATGTTCGGACACCCCTATGTGTTCTGATATCCTGTACTTTAACCCATTGTATACTGGAACCGTGTGGCCGCTGTAATAAGTTTATGACAATGAATGAATGTAGTAGCCAGCGGGTTAATATGCCCATACCTTCAAGATTCGACTTCCTCTACGTTCCGACGCCCCTAATTTTTCTATAATTGTAAATATGTTCATGTTCTTATATTCTGCCGGCCCTATGTTCTGACACCCATTTAGTTCCGACACTCCTACGTTCTAACATGCACCTCTGTGTTCCAACGCTCTATATTATGTTCCGCCAGTTTCATGGTTTTAGGTCCGGATATTACGCGAGTTTTACGTCTTGATACTACTATGTTTGGAAAACGGCGTTGAAGAGAGACATACTGAAGCTTTTCGTCTTGCACTCATCAGAGCACACCGCAAGAATGAACAGAAAGCCGAAATCTGATGAGTGCAAGATGAAAAACTTCAGTATGTCTCTCTTCAACGCCGTTTTCCGATTTTGTAGTACCAAACATCTTTTCAACTACTATGTTTGGGCTCCCCTATATTCCTACATCCTCATGTTCCGGCACCCCCTTTCCCCGGCAATCCTATAATGTTCCGATGCTCCTACGGTGTATACTGACACCCATATTGTGTTCTGAATGACAACCCGTATTACACTGTATTATGTTCCGAAGTATGAATTTTCCGACGCCCCCATGATCTGACGCACCCATATCGACCCTAAGTTTCGACTCAGGTACTATAGGTTGCAGCACAAAAAGTAATTTGAGCCTACGAACAGGTCAGTCCAGTATAGTTTGTATAAACATGTCCAAAGTGTCGGATCGAATAGGGGACTCAAAATACAGGGGCGTAACCGACGGTACAAGAGAAAAAAAAGGGCCGAAAAGCAAGCCATATCCATGCACCTGCGCCACTATCCTCATAAAGATCGCTGAAAACTTGTGTTTTTCAAAGAAATAAAACTCCTTGTGTGAGACGAGAAATAGCTCGTTGTTTCAGGAGGCTTCATTAGAGGGGTATTGGACAGGATTTTTTTTTTCTTTGAGAATAGAATTGTCTTCTTGTCTCCCCTGGCTATTATCGTATACATGGCGATTAAAGACCTCATAAACCACAGTCATCTACGTATACTTCGATAATGAGAACCTCAACGAAAGATTGCAATAATTGTCAACTGCAGAATTAGCCTAACCCTAAGACCAAATCAGTTGCGTTCACTGAAATGTTGTCAATTTCATCATTATTACAAAATCACTGGACAAACATACAACATAGCCATTCTATCTCAGCAGATATGTGTTATTCATTCGATATTTAAACTTTGTGAGGAAGAACACAGTTTTCAACGCAACGAAGTGGTTTAAGGTGATATATCAGCACAAAGCAAGGCAGAATGAACGATGCAATATACCTCCCCGTATAACTGCAAAAGACTCGGAGCAAGGCTGAAAATTTTAGAGAAACGTTAGTTCAATCCCCGCCTTTGACGGAACCACATAAAAACAAGGGGGAGGAGTGAGACGGCAATGAGAAGCACCCCTCACTTTGCTTGTTGACAAAAGCGGAGGGGCTATTTTTCACCGAAACAATATTTTCACTTCGCTACACTTTGTTAGTTTTCGTCGAAGAATAAAGAGGACAGGTATTGTCGGAGCGCGAGCCGGGTCGTGGGGATTTACCTGACGGGCAGTAACGGGGGAGTCGCGGCACGTGCCGGGGCCTCTGTTCAATTTTCGGCCGATGCCTTTTATGTCGAGTTCCCCTGCCGTGTATATCATAGACCATTGCACTTTAGATTTGGCTGTATCTATGATCCTTCATTTTTCTTCATTTTGCTCATTGACTATAATATTTCTTTTAGATATCATTTTGATCTCTCTTCCGTTTTTAATATGAATTTACATCTCATTATAAATTTTGTTTTAGTGAAGCCTGTATTTATTACTTTTTGTTGGGGGGGGGGGGGCTGTCTTTATATCTCTCTCCTCATGTACCCCATCTTCTATGCCCCTACTCTCTCTCTCTTTCTTCTTCTCCTTCTCTTTTTCCCCCTCTCTCTCTCATTCCCCCTCTCTCTCCTTCTCGCCCTCCCTATCTTCACGTTCACGTTCTCTTTCTGTCTTTCTCCTTGTATCTTTTTCTTGTGTCTACTTCGCTCACCATTGCTCACTTTCTTTCATGTTCTTGTCTCTTGTCTCCCACTCTCCAATTGATAATTTCCTTTTCTTGTTATCGCCCGTTTAATATTTGAACAACGTAATTCCCATTTTGTAAGATATTTTATATTTCTTTCATCACTCTGTACAAGTACACTCTCTTCCCCAGTTTGCCCCATCTCATTCACATTTTCTCTCTCTCTCTTTCTCTCTCTCTCCTCTCTCTGTGTCTCTGTGTCTCTCTTTCTCTCTCTCCCTCTCTTTTATTCACTCTCTCTGTATCTCTCTGTCTCTCTCTGTATATCTCTTTATCATATTCTCGCTCTTTTCTTTCTCCTTTTCTCTCTCTTTCTTTCATTCTGTCTCGCATTCTCTCCCTTTTATCCTCTCTCTTTCTCACTCTCTCTTTCCTCTTCTCTTTCGCTCCTCGTCATTCTCTCCCATCTTGCCCTTTTATCCCCTCCTGCCTTTGTCTTTATCCCTTCATTGGACAAGCATTTTAACCCATTACCCACTGGAACCAAGTAGCCCCTGTATTGAGCCTATGGGAATGAGAGAATTAAGTAGTCAGTGGGTTAAGAAAATTATTTTCCTTTTTCCTTGTCCTTCCATGTTTGTCTCTCCATATCGTGCTCTTAATGCCCCCCATAATTTATCAGTCATTCCATCTCTCTTTGCCTCTTTCTTACCCTATTCTGCATACCCCCCCCCCCCCCCCCCCCGGGCCCCACCTAGATCCCAGCCCATCTCAACCTGTCTTTCACCTCTCCCTCACAGTTTCTTTACAGCACGTAATATACTTTGACACATCTTCTCCCCGCTCCGCCCCGGAGGTTGCCCGTCTTTGTATCACGAGCATGCCGTCTCGTTATCCCATTGAGTTTACGAGGCCATATACTTCGGAGTGGCTTTGTATTCATACAACACACACAACAGGTTGAATAGTTACCGATCGCATTACTTGCAGGTTGATTTTTTTTTTTATCGTTATTTGAATTATCAGTCATATAGAAAGGGTGCATTAAAATAATCCAACAGAGATCAAGATAATATTGTCGAGTGATTAAAGGTGCATTCAAACGGTAAATAAAATCCACCTTGACTTTATATTGCGCGTGAATTATTAACGAGGAATTGATGACCAGATTAAAAATAGTTATCGAATAATCAAAACATAATAGTGAACAAAATAAAGAACCAATATGATAAATGAATATGAATCCATTATAATGAAAAAATTAATGCATTTAAAAATGGCTATACTATCATAATCAAGGTTGTTTTTTTTTTACAATGTTACCCCTGGCCACTGGTTCCAAGCCCGCATACAAAATGGTGTGTACCATATTCACTCCCTGGGCCCTGTTTCATAAAACTTGTTATCAGTAACAACTGCCCCATTTCTATTGCAAACTTGCTCTCAGCCAATCAGATTCAAGGATTCCAGCAGCTTATAACAATTATTGTAACTTGTTCTTGATAACATCAGATTTATGAAACGGGGCCCAGGAGATTCATGATTCTCCTAACAGCAATCGACACCATTCACGCGCATGCGCTGCAACCACTGCAATGGCCAAGGAACCCTCGCACGTCCCCAGTCCCCTTTTGTACGAGTTGCAAAGCCTGGCAACGGAGATCAATGTTTTACCAAAGCACGGATGTTTATTGTGCCACGGTTTGGATTTGAACCATGGACCTTTTGTCATCAGCCTGGAAATTTGTCCACACTACCAGTATACCTTTCACGTTCTCCTGTCTACCTGTGTTTGCCAATTTAAAGTTTATTTGCTTGTTTTCCATCTAAGATAGCGAAGTGATTTCTTATGAAATAGAGACCTGTGGCTTTATAAGATATAGATCTGAAGAGCAATTCAGTATTTATCTTATTACCCAGTATTTCATTTCCAAAATTGGCATAATCGAGCATCTCAACTTTCTTCTTCTTTCAGTTTTTTGGACAATTTTTTCCTAGTATGAAGCTTTTGCCTTTTCTTCTACATTGGCTTTACACATATATACATGCGGCAAAGGTCAATTCACCCTTCTTATCAGTGTATCCATTTTAGTTTAAAATCTAATCTCACAATGTAACCCCCTGCATGATACAATAGATTTGGATCGGTTTATGAAATCATGCGTCGTGAATTTCGCTGAAGTTTCACTGACAAAAGAGCATACGCCCTCTCTTGGCGAAGGGCATGATGGAAAAAGGTGATCGTCTTTGAATGGCGTGCGTCCATTAAACATGTAACATATTCCTGATTAGATTAGTATTCCACGAACAGGAAATGAAAAATACAATTTATTGGATTTTTTTTTAAAGGTGCAAAATTGGCTTTGGAAAAAAAAAGGAAGATTATCATGTCTTATCTGGCCCACTGTTTGTTGTTAGCGCATAAGTTTGTTTACTTTAGCACAGGTTTCTATGAAAAAAGTGCTGGCACACAGATGAGATGAAGAGTTGTATTGCTCTGTTAAAAGGGAGAAAAAGAACGAATAAGAGAAATTCATAGTAGCAGTACTTTGAAATAGAAATATGTACATTCGCAATGGGCTGGGAGGAAATACATGTATTCTATTTCTAAAGGACAAAACTCTCCTGACCAAGTTGAACTTGGATTATTCTTTTTGCTGTCCATACAAAATATTTCTCTGATTCATAGTGGAAAAAACAAATCCTCCTTAGTAAAAATATGACCGTTGTCAAATTATTAAGGATAAGTGTATATAATCAACATGATCAGAGAGAGAGAGAGAGAGAGAGAGAGAGAGAGAGAGAGAGAGAGAGAGGGGGGGGGGGGGGATAACAAGTGTTGGGAATGAGGAAGAGAAATCTAGCAAAATATTAGAATAGAACAAAGATGCAAAATCGAACCCATCCACTGTAACTTGATAATGGTAACACATATTCCATTACAAAATAAAAGAAAGACAGAAAAAAAAAAGAAGAAGAAAAGGTACAGAGGTGTGAGAGATGCTAAAAGACGAAGTATCAAGTCATCGTCATTATTTTAGTTTGTTAACTGTATGCTAACGATGCATGTGGCCACATGTCGTTTACTGGTATACGCTGTTATCCTATCACATACAGTCAATCTTGTTTTCATTATCGCAGGCGAAAGAGATACGAAAAATCAGACTAAAATCACTCCATAACGCCACTGTTACAACGGGCAACAACTGTGAAAAGACCTCCAGGGCAGAATCGATTTTTGTGGAGTTCGAAACCCCCGTGATGCGCCGTGGAGAGATCGGGAATGGGAGGGGGAGAAGAAGCGCGCTGGAAGTGCGCGTCGATGCGGAGAGATGGAACGTTTTTCTTTCGCGGGTCGCACAATACAACCACCAGTTATCTAGCCGGCGGGCTCGGCGGGGAAACACTTAATAATTATCCATGAGTTATCATCAGCGAGAAGTGTTAATGCGTGCTTGACTGTTACAGTGGAAAGAAAATATCGAAACAGGTCTATATATAGCAGCGAGGACAGATAAAAATATAGATAGATCGCTAGATTAGCTTGGAGATGTATGGCAGATGCTATAGTTAACACATTGAAATATAAACATACAAAGAAACATTTGAGAAGTTAATGTTATAATCTTGAATTCTTGTAATGATGAAAATAAATATTCACATTCCAAATGAATTTCCAACAAACAGACTATACAACTACTATCTAAACCATTGTAAACGAATTGGATAAAACTATGTAACAGCTGAGTCTGAGAGGCACTCTGCCGTGGGTGGGGGGGGGGGGGGGGGCGTGTACAAGAAATATTAGATGGATGCAGTGTGTGAGAGAACAAGGACATAGTGTGAAGGAAATAAGTGTATGGAAGGGGTATAACATTATATTTTCACGTTGTCTTCCCCACTCCCTTTCAAAATTTCTCTTATTTTTTCAGTTTTCCTCCTTTTTTTTCTCTATTCTTGTTATTTGATCGGGGGTATACGTGCCCCGTAGCTCCTCTCTCAGAAAAAGGAGTGAAATTTCCCTCTACTTTCACTCCCCGGGATTCACGTTAGCGATCACCCGTTTAGGAGTGAATATCGAGTGCATATCGAGTGATCTCCAAAGAGAAAAGAGTGAATTTCACCCTATTTTCACTTTATCTCAACTCCCCGGGAGCCAAGTCGGTGATCACTCATTCTTTTAAAAAAAATCTTATAGTTTCCACTGTTAGGCTGAAGTGCACCATGCAATATAAAACATTCACGGTGTTGTAGTCTCAAAGATAGGCCCAAGATTGGTTAGCTTATAAATTAATTTGAGATATATCCCT
Source organism: Heliocidaris tuberculata (assembly GCA_025618425.1). Lineage (NCBI taxonomy): Eukaryota > Metazoa > Echinodermata > Echinoidea > Camarodonta > Echinometridae > Heliocidaris > Heliocidaris tuberculata. Next base: position 18,802,821 of record CM046843.1, read on the forward strand.
TGATACATCTATACTTTGTTTTCCCTGTTTATTTTCCCCTTTCTTTTTGCCATTTCTTTCAGTCTTCTTCATTGCTCTTTTCATTATAATTGCGTAAGTCTAACTCAAGAGGTTGGAGCACGTATATATCATGTATATACTTGTACATTTTATTCCAAAACATGTTTTGCTGGCTGAACACTTGAAAATCTTGATTTGATTTTTAACTCATGAGAGCATGGCAATTCTTCACTTATTTAATGGGAAATTTGATTGGCTTCCTTCATAGATTTGTAAATTTCTTTCACAAATTTCTATCATTTTATCTCAAGGCTTCTCCCCATGTCTTTTTTTTTCTTAAGCAAACTTGTCAATAAATTAAGGATAATAGGTCATCATTTATTCCGCATATTAAAGCAACATTTTTTTCATAAGTTAAACTCTTCTTTTAACAAATTTATATCAATCCATTCTCCAAGCCTCTTTCCAGGACCCCGTCTTATAAAGAGTTGCGATTGATTCAAATCGATCTCAACAAAATCGCAACTGTACTTCAAGGGATTCGGTAACTTTGTTGGAGACTTGATTTAATGAATTGTTGAATTTTGATATCTGTCTTGTATAATGATGTTCAGAAGGATAAATAAATAGCCAGGCATGGAAAGGTCTTCATATAATAATGCTATTATTAAGATATCTATGACTGAATACTCATTTACGAAAGCGTATGGGCATACGCTTTAGTTTAACACTGAGTCTATGGGGGAAAATGAGTCTGGCATTTCCGGTCACTTTGCATGTGTTTACTTTTATGAAGCACATGATGATTTTGAAGTGTTTTTTTTCCCCTTGGCTTCCATTTTTACACCATATTACATACACTGATAGCATGTAAGGCCAATCAGCTCAGCTTTTATCAAGCCTCTACAAAGTTACCAAATCACTTTAAAAGATAAGAGTTGCGATGAATTTTATATTACGATCAATTCGAATCAGTCGCAACTCTTTATAAGACGGAGCCCTGGTCTCTGTACTACTCAAGATTCCATTTTACAATCTCAACTACCCCATGAGCAGATGAGTACCAACAGCGCTCTCGAACGGCATTAAAACACCAACGTATTGACAATAAAAGCGGAAAGAAAAACCATAACATCTGTCGTTTCCGTACGTGGCTTTTACTCCTCCATATATTCGCGTGTCCACAATATGCATTGTCGGTGACCATAAATACACCATTTAAACCATTTACTGGTGATAATGGATATTAAATTGTGGCAGAGATAATCCCTTTAAGTTCACTGCATCCTGCCGGTGTCTTTATAATTTTATTTAATGCTATTTAACAAAACGAGATAGCGCGCTGGATCGAGAGACGGAGAATGACAGTTTTTAATTCGAATAAAATAAAACTGCGAGGAGTGTTAAACAAAGGTGAATTGTACGGCACATGTATTACCAAAATAATCATAGTGAGTTATGTCCTAGCATTTGATGAAAAATTATTTGAGGGTTTCACACATCGCGGTATAAATTCCTAATTAATCTTGTTTAAAGGGAATTTAAGAGGGATTTTGCGCAATGATGCGTAGCTGAGCTATTCACCGCACCGCACTGCACCGCGCGGGTTGCGTAGATTGGTGGAGCGCGCGAAAGAGGCTGACGTACAAATTTGATTGCGATTCATCGTCTGGTAGGGCGAACACAACTTCGTCATAAATCACTGCACTGAATCGGACTAGAATCCTATCAAAGATCTATCATTTACACTTCAAATGAGCAACGCCACCAGTTCGCGAGGTGTTAGGTCCTTTTCATCAACAACTTCTTCCCCTTTTTTCAATTATTAATGCGGGGGAAATTCGAGTGTTCTTCGAAAAACTGATTATCCAATTATCGGTCTCAGAATATGTTAATAAACGAGCAAGGAATATGCTAAGCGGCTTAATGTAAGATAATTATCTCGCAATTACTATCCTCGTGCCTTTGGGCGGAGTAAGGGAAAGGTTTAAAACGCTTGTTTAAAAGAAGGTGTTAGTTATTATCATTTTCTTTGCTTTTTTTATTCAAACATTTGATATCTTCTTCTTTTTTATTCAGCCTCCTGTATTTTCATTCCTTGATTTCTTGGACCCCATTCATTTTTAAAATGATTTCCCTTTATCCGATCTGATTAAGAATCTCACATGAAATCATCTTTTAAACATCTTGACTGGTGAAATATTCGTGTCCGTGAACAGAATTGAGTGATATCATAATTTTCTTTTTGGAAGTTTGCAGATTTTTTTCTTCTGTACGAGATGTTGTCAGCAAATTATGTCTGACAATGGTCATTCAAAATATTAGAGCAACGCCATGGATTATGCCATTGTATTACGGAAATGGTTTTATTTTGCTACATGAGATATTAGAAATAACCTCTTAACATAAACTATCTATGACACTCTTAATTCTGATTGCTCCTAATAATCGTTTTATTGTTATGCCAATGTTTTGATCGGATTTATTGAAGACAAATGGGAAAAGTAAAGTTTTAAAAGGGAGAAGAACAAAAGAGAACGATAACCAGAATAAGAAGACTGTATATAAATACACCTGGAATAATTCATTTTAAAAAATGAAAAAGAAGGGGGTAGGGGAACAAGGAGAACTCTTGGGAAAGAGAAAGATGGGGTGGGAGATAGAAAGATAGCTAGATAGGCAGAGAGAGAGAGAGAGAGAGTGAGAGAGAGAGAGAGAGAGAGAGAGAGAGAGAGAGAGAGAGATGGAAAGATGACATACGATGCAAACTGACACTGAAAGGGAAGAAGTGCAATTTCACAATTTATTAAGGAGACTATCAAAGATGAAAAAAAAAAAATCCTATTTGGGGCGGCTTGCTTCTTAACTGACAATACCATACGCCCTAGCGGTCACTCAATATTGTATTCTCAGATATGCACCAACCACAAATCAAATATACACTTGTGATCATTTTTTTTCTTTCTTTCTGTTTTCCTTCTGAAACGGCACGAGCCGGAGTCTTGAAAGAAGATTATAGTGCACTTGCCCTTTTGATTGTGTGATTTGGAGGCCGACCTTTTACCCCTACCTCCTTTTTCTACCCCACCCCCTCTCTCTTCTATCCTCTTTCTCTCTCTCTCTCTCTCTCTCTCTCTCTCTCTCTCTCTCTCTCTCTCTCTCTCTTTCTCTCTCTCTCTCTCTCTCTTTCTCTCTCTCTCTCTCTCTCTTTTTCTTACTGTCTATCTTCCTTCTTGCTTCCCTATTTGTGTATGGGGTATGCCTATCTATTTTCTCTCCATTGCGTTCTCTCTTGCCCGTTCCCCTCCCTTCCTCTCCCCTTCTTTCTCTCTCCCTCTCTTTTCTCTCTTTTTCCTACTGTCTATCTTCTTTTTGCCTTCCCCATTTGTGTATTCCTATCTATTCTCTCTCCTTTGCGCTCTCTCTTGCATTCCCCATCTCTCTATGATTTTTACCCTTCTTCCTTCGCATCATTCTTTATTGTGTTCATAGATCCTTTATTATCTTCAAATTCTCTATATCAGCATACTTTACTTTATTTCTTTTGTTTAACGCACGTTTCATTCCTTCTTTCTTCGTCGGAGGCCTAATCGTCATTAGTTTATCATCTCCAGTCTCCCCCCTTTTCTCTCTCTCTCTCTCCCCCAATCTTTCTCCCTCTCCCTGCTCTCTCCCTCTTCACCATAATATTAACCTCTTTATATATCTTTTTGTCTCTGTCTGCCCCCTCCCTCCCTCTCTGTCCCCCTCTCATCTCTCTTTCTACCTCCCCATCTCTGTCTGCCCCCTTTTTTTTTAGTTTATCTCTTCACAATTATCATTAAACCTTGCTCTTTCCTTTATCTCTATCTCTGTCTGCCTCTCGCTCCTCCATCCACTCACTCCCACCCTCCACCCCGTCTTTCTTTTATCCTCATCGGTTAGTCCTCATCATCTCGGTCACTCTCGCTTTATTTCTTTCTCTCCCATCCCCCCCCCCCTCTCTCTCTCCCTTCCCTCCCTTTCCCCCTCTCTCCCCTGTAATCAATACCCGCTATAAGCCGACATTTCTACACCACTAGATTATCGATTTCTCACTTTCCAAACCCTTCCAATATCACTCTAACAGAGGAAGACAGAGAAGGAGGCTAATAGGCTTTAAATCGAACGTGTTTGGGCGGCGATTCCGCGCTGCTGGCGACGCTTACGCACACACTGTTTGTACAAGCAGATTGCCTTTTGGAGATTTATCTCCAGTTTAGTCGGCTTCGTATAAGCCTATTTACCTAGTGATATTTCTGGTCGTCGATAAAATTATGATATTTATACCCCGAATGCCAAGTGCGTTGCAATGTGGTACCTACTAGTATTATAAGAAGACAAAAACTGTAGAAATCAAATCAAATATGATATTGTTGTCGAGACGATGAGTGAACGATTGGATCAATTCTTAATTGAGCTTGAATATATTCGAACTATATTATTAGGACGAATTTATTTGATGATTTTTTAATAGCATTTCCATATCTTATAAACTCAAACTGCCCTGGTACATCTTTTTACCAACAATATTTTAACATAGACGTGAAGGAAATAATATCATCACTATACACTATAAAGGTGTTGTGGTCCAGTGGATAAGTCCCCGGACTGTGAACCACAAGGTACGGGGTTCGAATCCCTGGTGCAGCACTAGTGTCTTTTGGCAAGACATTAGTCTACATTTGCCACACTCAACCCAGGTGAGGTAAATGGGTACCCGGCAGGATTTAATTCCTTGAAATGCTAGAGCACCGTTAGAGCAGCCATTCTAAAGCCGGGGTAATAATTGTGGAGCGCCAGGAGTGTCAAGTCTGACAGACATGTGCGCAATACAAGAACCCACTATTATTATTATCATTATTACACACAAAATCATTATGTTGATGATGAGGTATCCAGGATGTCTTGTCTTGATGGAACTCTTGCATAAAAAGTTGCGATTAAACGCAACTCTAAAAATTAAACGCAACTTGATTTTCAACCAATCAGGATCGCGTATTTGGGACTTGCGTTTAATTTTTTGAGTTGCGATTAATCGCAACTTTTTATTGCAAGGGGGCCCAGAAACGTTATAAACTACTCGAAACTACATGAAAAAAATATAAAACTCCTCTGGCGGGTCGTATAGGTTGTCCTAGAATTGGAATGATCTGTCCTGAAAACAAAGAATAGAGAAAACACCCAGAATGGTGGGGGGATTGTAGCCAACAAGAAATTTGAAATTACTAATATTCGGGTGGCGGGAGATCTTTTTGTAATCCCCATATCTTATTCTTATAAATGTTCTGTTTAAGTTAACTTTACTTATTCTAGTTGGTTCACTTGAAGCTCGCAAAATTTAAAAACTGGAAAGTTGATATTCTGAAAAGTTAATAATCCCCACCCCCGGCGAAGTTTTGGCCGTACACCTACGGCTGGACCCATGGTATGCCACTGCAGACCGACTCAGTGAGCTTTTTTCTGTCTCGTCTACTTTCATAACTCCATTGAGTCCGTTTATACTGCGATAGAAATTACACTTTACTTTTGTATTAGTTTTGTTGATTACTGCGAAGATGTGTTGCTTTCTTTTGGACGGCGTACTGGATATGGAATGCTGCCAGAGTGATGAACATTTTTAAAGTAAATTCCTACTGCATTTGTAGGCAAACAACTAAAAATTAATGCATCGCAGTCCCTTCTATAGATATTATGAATCAAGATGATACGCATTCAGGTGAGTATATCATAATCTGTCATTTTGAGCGAAATGAATCGGAGTTGTTACGACCCTTAATGTTATGCATATTCATGTAAACTTGTATATATATTCATTTTTGAGCATACGCGTGGCCTTTCGCAGAATGGGAGAATAAAGGCATAGAAAATATGGTAAATTCCTTGTGATTTTTTGGTTTATTTTACCCCGTTTTAAGTGTCGTTTGAGTTTTATGTTGTTGTTGTTGTGTGGATGAGATGATGTAGTCACCCCACGTCGTAACAAAGTATATTTTTATATGTCATCCGACATTTTTCTACTGAAAGTTATACTTCTATTGACTATTTTCATGAATATGTGAATTTAAATATAACATAAAGAATACCAAAATCATTATCCAAATCGATGATGGCTGAAGAGATTTGTAAGTAACTCGGTAATGGTTCCGCCAGTATCTTTTTAAGTCTCACAAAATTATGTAATTGTTCAAACTAATAGCGAGTTAACGCCGTTTTAGCTCTTTGCTGTGCCGTGTTTGTTAGAATTTAATGTTTATCCGAATTGTAATACATTAAGAAAAACAAAACCATGTCAAAAGAAGCAATAATTTATTCAGGTTATTTGTGAGCTGGAAATTGTTCTATGTCTTGATGATTCGTCATGGGTTACTTATGACCTTCTTATGTTGGTCATTTTCCTATACAGAGTTGTATTTGTCTGCAAGAATAGCATTGTAATATTGGGGGGAAAATATATAGTATCTCCCTTCTCTCTTTCTCTCTTTGTGTCTGTGTCCCTGTCTCTCCTTATCTTTTTCTATCTTCCTACCAGTTCTCTCGATGATTTTTCATTCTCTCTTAGTCTCCCCCCTCTCTCTATCCCTAACTCCCACTCTCTCTCTTTCTCTCTCTTTCCCTTTCTCCTCACTCTCTCTTCTTCCTTCTCTCTCTTTCTTCTCCTTCTCCTTTATTTTTATATTTCTACAATGCTTGACCCCAACCGTCATTATATCTAATATCACTCTCTCTCTCTTCCAGCTTTGATTTATTCAGGTTGACGTTCAAATATCAACATATTCTCTCTCCTCCTGTCTTTCTCATCTCTCTTCTTCATTATTTTTCTCCTTCTCTCTTTCTTTTTGCCCCTTCCTCTCCGTCTCCCTCTTTCCCTTTCTCTCTTTCACATTTCTGACTTTTCCACCACATGCTTGACCCCATCATTATTTCTCTCTCTTAATTTTTTCTCTTTCTTTCTTTCTTTCTTTCTTTCTTTCTTTCTTTCTTTCTTTCCTTTTCTCCCTCCTTCTCTCTCACCCTCTCCCTCTCTCTACCACCTCTCACTCCTCCTCTCCCATTTCTCCCTTCTTCTCCACCACCTTTCTATACCTAGCATGCTTGACCCCCAACCATCATAATATTTAATATCATTCCCCTTTTCCAGCAGCTTTCATTTGCTCAGTTTGACGTTCGAATCTCAGCTGATTCATCGACCCAATTTAGCCCCTCAAAAGCGGCCGTATCGTTTGACATTATACACCATGAATAACCCTTATTCAGCTTGCATGTCCCAGTTATTCACGCCGGCTGCATAATTATAAAAAAGGGGAGGTTTCCCCTCATTTCGTTTAGGGGATATTTCTGATTTTGACGCCTTCCACTCCGATTGTATTTATTGAATCTCTTTTATTCTTCTGCAGCCGTGCACATCAAAAAAGGCATTTGTAGGTCATTGTAGGTCGTTACTCAGCTATGAATACAAAAATAGAAATAAGTAATAAAAAAGTGATAAGTTTGCAGACGTTTACGTCTTTTGTCAGTGCTCCCAATAAAGACTTGTATTCTGTTCTGCCAATGACGTAAAACACAGTTTTTATGGGATATATTAAGAATATATGAAACTAAAATCAAAATTAAATGATGCCAAATGAATACGGCAGTAAAGATAATTATGATTGCTCAGTCATTAGTACAGCACGATGAGGGACCTGTACCCAACAATACGACACGTAATCATGGTAATCGTACATGTTTGAACATGTGTGGTGTTTTTCGGTGTATGTGATTTCGTTTCATTTCATTCATTTACCCCCCTCCCTCTCTTTTTTTTTGGGGGGGGGGGGTCGGGACTTTTTAAATAATAATAATATTAAACCATTCGTGCATAGCGCATATCACATTATTATAACGTCCCTATGCGCTTCCAAAAGGGTTTGGATATTATTAACCTGGCTTTAGCCGTAATCAGCGCACAGTGCATTTCAAGGAACAAATCCTGCCATGCAGGTACCCATTTAACACCTGGGTGGAGAGTGGCAAATGTTGGTTATTGTCTTGCCAAAGGACGCTAGTGCCGGGCTGAGATTCGAACCCTCAACCCAAGGACTGAGAGTCAAGTGAATGAACCACTATACCACGGCACCCCCAGCTGGGTTTGTTTTTCTCTCACTATGTTGTTATGATTGCCTTTGCTGTCCACGTTCTTGGACTTAATGATCTAGAGTGGCCGTTCTTTTCAAACCTACCATACACAGCAGGTGTGATATAGCGAAAAGTTTCGGACGACATTACATTGTCCATACACTGTCAGTAACTGTTGATGCCATGCCAACACGATCGCAAAGACTTTCGAAAAAAAATCAATCTAAGGCAATTTTAATAGCCTTGTCAATCACCTATTTGAAATGTGCGAGTATTACAATAACTTACTATGTATTCCGAACATGATTTCTATGCAATGGGGCATTGAAATTACCCACGAGCTGATTTCTCGAAAGTCTTTGCGATCGTATTTACCGTGTTTCTACGCTCGGTGATATCTTACAGCGTATGGACAGTACGATTTGTTATTCAACTTTGGTGTATACTGATGATCACAAATAAAACTCCATCTAGACTTGGCCAGAGTCTTTTGGCGCGAAGACTTATGAAATCCACTTCCGAACTATTCCTTCTTCTCCTCATTCTCTTTAATGATAGGCCCATGCATAGTGTCGCCAGTGGTATAGGACCTTGATTGAATTAATTTAGTAATGGGTAAATAGCCGATGATTCGAATGAACCGTGTATTATTGCCAGGCCTAATTGCATTTTAATTAATGTCAGATCGCACCCTCCACGTAGCCACCCCACCCTGTTTTAACAGGTGAACTGGTGTTACTTTGGAGAAAAAAGGAGGGAGAGAGGGAGAGATAGGGAAAGATGAAGAGAGAGAAAGAGAGATAGATAGAGAGAGAGAGAGAAAATAGGAAGAGTGGAAGAGAGGAAGACAGACCGACAGATAGAGATAGATAGATGGAGAGAGAGAGAGAGAGAGGGAGGGGGGGGGGGGGGGAGGGGAGAATACAGGGGAAATGATTAAAGAAAATATATAATTTATCTATAAAGCTCTTCTTATGGAGAAGATATTGGGTAATTGGAGAGAGAGAGAGAGAGAGAGAGAGAGAGAGAGAGATCAGTTTATTGGCCTGAAAGTTATGGAGTTACAGAGGTGAAATTTTATGACCACAGCGTTTAAAGGGTAAATATAATGATAATAGTAATCATAATAAATAGAGACCAGAATACTGCAAGAATATGGGGAGGGGTAAATTTTAAGTGTGGGGATTATAAGGGCATTGGCGGGACGATTTAATGAAACATGATGAAACGGTCAAGAAAAACAGAGGCTTATGGTAAGACTTGTGGCTTCATTATTCGTCGCTACAGCGCTCATTAAGCGCAATTAACTACGGACTAAGGTACGCGCGGATGGACAATATTTTGCCAACACCTCTGTCCGCTGGTCCTATCTACCATGCGCGCGCGCGCCATGGACGGCAAATCAAGCGTGCATTACTGACGGGCGAGCGAACGCGAGGCAATAGACCGTGCGCTCTGTCTGGCCATCGACGCTGCGCGCTCGCTACACGGGGCTTGGTCGCGTATCAAAACATGCAGTTCGCTCGTAGGTGAACGAACGGAGAAATTACTTTAAAGTTGTTCTCATTTTATGGGGAAAATTTATCCTTGTTTCTTTAGAAATTCCCATGTTCTTATTATCTCTACTACAAACATTTAATTATCTAGAGCATCAAAGCGTTCATAATTGCGTTTTAATAATGTCGCTGACCAACTATTTTCATACACATTCACAAATAAAACATGCATGTTTTCACAGGCAACTGGCTGATATCTCTAGAGCGTTATGAAATCATTTGTCGAAATCAAACAGACCGATATGACCGATGGTGTTAGACAGAGAAACGAAAAGAGAAGGGGTGGAAAGACAAAGTTTGTAGTTGCCTCCTTAAAAATATTTGTTGGAGCCAGAATTCCCATCATTTGTACAGAGTTAGTGTCCTTCTAGCTCCAAACAGACGATATGTACAAACAGCCTCGGGTTAGTAGCTTCCTTTCTGGTCGACTTAAAAAAATCAATAAAAAATCAATCAGTTTAGAAATTTATCAGGATTGCCATAATTATAGGATGTGTTATTTTGTCAAATGCATTTTTATTGGTTCAGTTGCATAGACATGAAATTCAAACTATGATTTCGATTTTTTTTTTCAAGCGAAAAGGTATAAAACAAAAATATTATATGACCCTTCACATCCACAAAATCCTTAATGTAGGCCTCATTGCCCTTTTGAAAAAAAAAAAAAAATTCTGAGCGATCACAAGAACGACGGCCCACAGGACCGACAGCCCATAATATCGACCTGTCGGTCTCGGGGGCAGCTTCTGGCTTTTCGAACGATTAACAAGAGGGGGGGAGGGGGGGAGGGAGAGAGAGAGAGAGAGAGAGAGAGAGAGAGAGAGAGAGGGGGGGGGGGGGGAGAGGGAGGGGGGGTATACCTGGCCCAGTTTCATACTATATACCCGATGCAAGTTATATTGCTATTTTTTGTGCAATAATAGTACGTTTACTCGCAACCAGGAAGAGTCAAAAGAAAGAAAGGAAGACACAAAGAAACAACAATAACAACAACAAAGAAGTTCATTTCCTGTTTAATACACAAAACGAAAATTGCCTTCATGCTTTTTAAAAGTATACCACTTTTGACAACTGTTTTACACAATGGCGTACAGCTTTTTATTAAAAAAATTATTTCAGGGTAACCGTTTACCAAGTTCTCTTAATTCAAATGAGCGACTACATTAATTTCACCTCAATAATTTAGATTTCGCCTAAACATGGAAAAGCTTAAATAACCCATTAACTTGAATCGTATTTGGAAAATGTCGATTATTAAAAAAAAAAGAAAAAAAAAAGGGGGGGGGGGGGGGATGGGACTTAATATTGCCTTTACGACGACAAAATCTTCATGTTAATGAAAAAATTCCTTAAAATGTATAAAAGATAATCGTTTGAAGGTTACATGCAATTAGACAACTGGTATGTATAAATGTTATCATTTAATATCCGGCGACGTAACAATACGGAAACATTCGGAAATATGATTCAAGAAACTGCAGGGGGCAAAAATGAAATTATAGAATAATTATTTCCATACCCAGGTCAAGGAGCACGACAACCGTGCCGTGATTTCTTCCTATCATGCCTATTGTTTTCATAATGAAGACACCAGCAATATCAATCACAAAAAGTAAGAGAAAAGATAATGTTTGCTTAACTGAGCACAAAAGATTGACTGCCTTGCCAAATATACTTTTATTCTAATTGTCTTTAATAAATCCGACATTGTTCATATTGTTCTGCATCGCTCGGGCCATACGCCTCTCTGTATCGATCGGAATTCTAATTGCCTTTGTGTACATTACGTGATGACATGTCTTGCATTGTGTGTAATCGACATTGTTATTATAGTCTCAGTTACGGTCGAGGAAAGCAAATTTAAAAATCATAATGATATCTAGTCCATTGTGTCCATCTTTTGTATTTGATGGGGGCAAAGAGATATCGTTCATCGTCATGATTTATAGTTCTTAAATATACATTTTAAAAAAAAGTAACGTAAAATAATCGATGTATTTAATGTATCTCTGATTGCATTGTGATCGCTTTACCCACATAAATATATATCAAGGATATGAATATAATAAGTATGCGTGGATGAAAATGCTGCGAAATGAGGGTGAATAAGAATTGGGACAAATTAAGATAAAAGCAGCACAAATCCAAACAATTCTCAACGAATTAGTTTTCTTGTTTGTTATTTTTTTTTAAATTTTGTGTGAAATAGGTAAACTATGTAAGAGTAAGACATTACAAAGAAGCAAGTAATGATCAATGATGGAAATGCAGTATGAGACAGACTTATGGAGAAATCAAAGACAGATAAATTGAGAGAGAGAGAGAGAGAGAGAGAGAGAGAGAGAGAGAGAGAGAAATAGAGAGAGAGAGATACAAACAGATATAGAAGTCCTATTTTTAAAACAAAGATGTGTAAAAATAGATAGTAGCTATTAGCACGATAATGATTATATTATAATGATAATTAAACGTACGATTTTTTTTTATATATAGTTAAGAATAGGGAATGATAATGTTATAGGTAAATATAAACAATAACAAACAACTATAATAACGATAAGCTGCTGAAAAAATGAAATAAGATAATAATAACAATTGTAATAATCATCATCACTACATAAAAAAAGATTATGATAATGGTAATTGTTATGATCATGGAAATAGATGATAATAATACTGTGATAATAACCCATACAAGGTATAAAAAAAAATGAACAAGAGAGATAGAGAGAGAGAGAGAGAGAGAGAGAGAGAGAGAGAGAGAGGGGGGGGGGGGGGGAGGAGCATAACAGTGGATAAGATTAAATGGACGTGGGAGGCTGCACGTATATGCATTTCAGTACATTTGTTACCAATCCATAAATCCATATTTAAAAAAAAGAATAGCTAATTCTGTAGCGGAGTGAAATTATACAATGGTAAATACAACCAACTATCTACAACGCATTTATCTGTCTATGAGCTTCCTCAGCAGATTTTAAAGTCATACGAAGCAATTACGAAGCATAAAAGTCTCGTGCGAAGACTTACGGGGATTTAAATTGTGCGCAAGAAGGGAGGCTGGTATAATAACATGTGTTCGGTTATACATCCGTTTCCCTTTTCATTTAATTGGAAAAACTCAAGGGCGGAGAAGTCCTACAAAAGATGTAAGTTTATGGAATTTGCAATACTTATTACCACATCTGTAAGGACAGCATAAAGCGTGTCATCATGGTCATTTAAAGGACTATCAAAAGTGCAATATGCGCAATTCTCCTCTTCTCTCTCTCTCCTCCTCCTCCTCTTCCTCCTCCCCCCTCTCGTCCTCTTCTTTCTCCTCCTTCTACTGCTTCCTTATCCTCCTCCTCTGTTTGTTCTTTTTTTTTCTTCTTCTTTCTTCTTCTTCTTTTTCTTCTTCTTTTTCTTCTTCTTTTTCTTCTTCTTCTTCTTCTTCTTTCTTCTTCTTCTTCTTCTTTTCTTCTTTTTTCTTCTTCTTCTTCTTCTTCTTCTTCTTCCTATTCTTCTTCTTCTTCTTCTTCCTATTCTTCTTCTTTTTCTTCTCCTTCTTCTTCTCCTTTTTCTTCTTCTTCTTCTTCTTTTTCTTCTTCTTCTTCCTATTCTTCTTCTTCTTCTCCTTCCTATTCTTCTTCTTTTTCTTCTCTTCTTCTTCTCTCTTTTCTTCTTCTTCTTTTTCTTCTTCTTCTTCTTCTTCTTCTTCTTCTTCTTCTTCTTCTTCTTCTTCTTTTTCTTCTTCTGTATTTCAGTTCTACCGTGTCTGGAAGGTTTCTGGAAGATTATATTCAGATTCAGATTCAGATTCAAAATACATTTATTTCCTTCTCAAATTCAAATGATTATAAAAAAGAAATGTACATTCATAAAAAAAACAAAAACAAACAAACAAACAAACAAACAAACATGGCGGAAAGAGGCGAGGGTCCAAGGAAGCACATGGCTTGTGTTGGGGTCGACTTGAAAATACATATTTACATATTTACATATATAATTACAAAACAATAATAACATACATAGAAAAATCTAGAGAATACCATACACATTGAACACTATTTTGTTAAAGATTATCACGTTGTAATTAGTGCTTATGCGCTTCCTAAGTACTTGGCTTAATATAGGTCCAACAGCCGTTACCTGCGTATATGCAGTAAATCCTGCATGATAACCATGCACCTAATAGCTGGATCGTGAGAGACAACTAAAAGTAAAAATGCATTCTCTATGAACACACGCTGCTGGGGAGATTCGAACCTTCAAGCCCTTGACAGATAGTCGGTTAAATAAACCACTATATCACGGGACTCCTCTCACCGTGGTCACCCTCACATCTTCGCAAATACCTGCCAGGCCTCCCCTTGTTGTACTAGCAACAGATATAGGTCTACTGGTATATGTGTGTGGAGAGCTACCTGGATCACGTCAAAACAAGTAAATACAATCCTTAACTCGGCAATGAGCACTACCTCAAGCAACCCTACGATTTACTGCCATCCAGTGGCTCCATATCCTCTCGTACATCAAGCTCAGTATCCATTTACTCCACCTGGGTGAAAAAGTGATTCGAACCCCGTACCTTGTAATCCATAGACAGGAAACAAAGCCACTACACCACCATGACCACGGCATCTCTACATCAGTACTCTCGACATGCGCGCGAAAGAAATGATGCCGAAAGAAGTGGGGCACACTGATGCAACCCAAAGAGCCTATCCACAAGGAACTGAACAACCTGCCCAGCTAAATTGCTTCTTAAACCACGAAAACACATCCACGGCTTCAATGGAGTCTGATGAGGTGGCCAGATATGCCATTGTTGCCAAAACAGGCCTTGTCCAGGAACATGCAAAAGAGGTTCCAGGTCCCAGCCTTATTCTTCTCTGAAGGCAGTGGACAGTTCAATACAGGATGAGGATCCTTCCACCATGACCACTGCCGGCTATACCATCATCATCGGTATCATCATCATCATCATCTTCACCGTCATCACCATCATCATCATCATCATTTCTATGAAAATATTTATCTGTACAAATGGAAGATGACAGACTGGGGACATCAGCCTCTTACAGTCAACGTTTGCCCAAAATTATGAAGAAAAAAATCATCTGCACAATTTCCAAGTTAAAGCAAACCATTATAGGATATCCCTTGCAGCTGCTTTTCATACGATAAGAAATAAGAAGCCAGGATATGGGACCTATTACTTGTAAATAAAATAATGAGAATAGATATACTCATCATGGTTAATGCGATGACATTGATAATCATGTCATTTTGATTGGAGATAGTATTAGTATTTCGTTGCTGCTGTTGCTATTACCACTACTATATTGCTGCTACTTTTACTGCAAACAGATACTATTGTTGCTGCTATTCCTCTGCTACAACAACTAAACAACAACAGAAAGAACGACAAGAACAAGAACAAAAACAACAGAAACTACTACTACTTCTACTGCTGATTCTGCTGCTGCTGCTGCTGCTGCTGCTACTACTACTACTACTACTACTACTACTACTACTACTACTACTACTACTACTACTACTACTACTACTACTACTACTACTACCACGACTACTACTACCACTATTGACACTTCGACTATTGCTTTTGATACTTCTCCTCCTTCTTCTCAAAATACATATGCTACTTTTAACTATTACGTCTACTATCACTGTTATCAATTCCTTTTCATTTTCCCGTCGGCCCCAGTGGGAGTCTGATTCATCTAGACTATAATCTTGAAGGAAGGACCTCATTCACATATTTACTCAGGTGGAATGTGAACATGGGGGCAGTAAGGGTGATATTATTCATGTTAAAAGTGCTTAATTAAAGTGGGGGAGGCGGGGGAAATCAAGAAAAAAAGGGTATTGGACTATTGGTCCAAGGATAAGTTTGACAAGCATATGACAGGAATGTCACGTTCAGTCAGGAAAAAAAAATGGCAACTAATCTAACCGTTTAAAAGACGTTCTTCTTACTATTCTGTAGAATACCAGTTTGCTAATAATAACAGTAAATGTTTCTTATATAATGCCTTTTCAGTAACTGAGCGCTTTACAATCATGACAATGTTTTACGCCTGTGAACGGATTAAGTTACGATTCTGCATTATCAGTGCACACTATTTACTCCACTAGAGAGAATTTCAACCCGTCGCAGTTTTATAACCCAGTAGTAACCAAACCCAATGACGTCAGTATCCTACCGGGTACACATGTAACACCTGGATGGAGAGAATAAATGTCGATAAAATGCATCAATTTATATGTAATGTCATGTTTTGTGAAGGGTCTCGAATCCACGACCTCTGAATTTCCAGCCAGATGATTAACCATTCGACTATTCTACTTTTACTAACATATCCACATAATACTGTAAATCTTTCTTCTCCTAAGCAATAGTGACGAGCTATTTCATTCACACGTCATGGCATCTCTATAGATAGAATCATTTTCGGGTGCATTAGTTAGAACTATGCCGGACAAACCTCATGTAATCTTTAGGGCCTTCAAGACCAACGTTTGTTTATTCGAAGAAATTTGTAAACTAGTTCGTGATATCTTCTCCTTTTCTTCATTGCTTCGCAAAATGATACACAAATAATTTAACTCCTAGCAAATTACAAAGAAATGTCCACGGTTAAAAAGAGCCCTTATAAGTCTGTACATAATAAGAGATTTTCTGGGGAATGGGTTCGAATACCACTAACAGCTAAAATTTCTGTCACCTGCCACTCTTAAATAATATGTTAGTGAAAGTAAATTAGATTTGTCATGGTCGAATTCTGTTAGTTCATCACAGGACTGACGTTACCGGGAGGACCTCACAACCGATCACTTCAGATATTAAATTGGGACATGTAGCTTACTCTTGATCTGTTTTCGGATTATACGGCGTACACTGTATCAATTGATATTGGAGGTGATGGTGGTAGCTTTAAAACTGTTAAAAAAAAATAAAAAAATAAAAAAAAGGGGGGGGGGGGGGTGGTTGAGGTTGAGCACTTGCGTTGGTAGTTCAGAAGCTGTCGGATACCCTCCAACCTATCCAGCAACACGGCATATGTTGACTTTGATAATGACAAAATGATCGGCGCAGGGGGGAGGTTGTTGAAGGGCTCTCAGCGAAGGTGCTGGGCAGTGGTCAAGTCAAATGACCCCTCAAGCTGTTGACAGTGGACACGACACGCCTGCCAGACCGACCGACTGGCCAGTGGGAACAGGGGGGGTATCCGAGGTCTTCACCGTCTGTCACCCAAAGATCAAAGGGTAATAAAAATCAAATAATCCGGTATGTCCACAATGATATCAAACTGACCCACTCCACCAAAATCACGGCAGAAAAAAAGAAGAAAGAACGATGACTGTAGAAAAAACAGAACGATCTGAGTATCATAGCTTTACCCTCACTTATGATGTATGCCTTCATTAAACAAAAATGGCAAAGCCGTGGATAAATGACCACTTAACATGAAGCTGCGGTTGATAATGTAACATATGGGGGAGTTAATTTTGTAGCGCATCTGATAACACTTGGTTATGATTAATTAGGGTTTAGTAGAAGTTGACATATTTTTTGTTTTCATCTTTCTCTTTGGGAAAGAAAACAAAATGTGACGTTCCACCTGTTTGCGGAGGTTTTGGATAGGTAAAGTGCTGTGGATTTTATGAATGTGTTTTCCCGATCCCCCAGACTGTTTTGTCACTGTGGTTTCCGAGCAGGCTGTATAGGCCTCAAGCCTGTGCTTAAGACGAAATCCCGCTTCGATACAGGTCTATAGAATTAGGAGATAAAGTCGAGATTTTTGATAGAGAAAGAAAGACCAAACAGAGACAAGGAAGAGAAAAGAGAGAACAGCTTTACTCGCGAAAACGTGTTAAAGAGGTATGCGCGTTTGTTGATTTTAGTCAGCGGGCAATTTCGGGATGTATACAGCCCAGAAAGGCGTGGTGATGGGGGAACGGGGTGTTTTTTCCTGCTCGTTTGGGGATAATTCCAATTGTGTCAGCTAATTTGCTGGAAGCACAACGTTTGGAAGATCAGTCCTTGCAGCTGAAACGAGAGGCAAGTTAATCCCGATAATACCAGGCAAGCTCTGGTGCTGCCTATCTAACACACAGCCGCTTGTAAGAAAATATCATATACATGGATTAATGGCAATGCCTGTCCCTTTCACCAGCCCACGTTGGATAATACACCAGCGAATAACCATTCGCCTGTTGTCTTGAGGCATGCCTCAAACAAAGCTCATGCAAACCTTGTCTCGTTTTACGAAAGCTGGCTGGGCACAGAGTTGCATTGATGAATGCTGATGAACGAAACAAGGGGAGACAAGATGGGAGACGATAACACTTAAAACGAAGAGACAAACTTCAATCAAATATCACGATTGTCCTTGACGAACCGGTACTGTATTCATGAGAACGTACTGGATACAACATGAAATAGCTCAAAGGGTAAATGTGCGCATTGACACTGAAAATGTGACTGAGCCGATGTTATCTTTCGGAGAAAAGTGCTGTTATCGATCTTGGAGGTAACAAGAAATACATGCCCAACATGCGAAATCCGTGCAACAGCGAATCTATTATTGAAAGTTGTATTTTATTCATGTATTTTGGAGCGCGCATGCCGATTCAAGTGGCTCGCATTGTTTCTGATTCGAACCCGCGATCTCAAACGCCATCGCGTGGAATCGCGTGTGAAGAGGGGGGAATCGATAGATAGGAATGGTTCATAAGGACATTTGCCTCTTGTTCCTATTCCGTTCTTTCTTTTTGAGTTCTTCAACCGCGGGGAAATTAATGAAGTGATAGCTGGAGCGTCGAAGGACCTGTCTCATCCCGTGTTGGCAAGCAAGGGGCAGAATAAAGACTGGAATCTCTCCCGTTGTGTCTGGACACTTGAATCAATTTCGAACTTCCTCTCCCGCTCCAAATTGAGAAGAGGGGAAGGGGTTGGGGTATAAGTAGATGTATCACGCGAGGCAGGATGAAGAAAGGAAAGAAAAGGAGAAAGATAGAGAGAAAGAGAGAGAGAGAGAGAGAGAGAGAGAGAGAGAGAGAAGATAGAGATAGGTAGAGGGGGGAGGGGGCTACACACGGAGAAGGAGAATCTTTGCAATTCAAATGGCAGGCAAATTAATTCAAGACTTGTACACGGATGATGTTTTTTTTGTTTTTTTTTTCTACCAGGAGTGAGAGGAGAAGCGGAAGAGGGGTGGAGGCGGTTTGGAGAGACACACCGGTTCTCGACGCATCGAGATTACAGGGGCAATTGACTATCAATGGATGCTAATAGCGTTGGAGGAGGGGGTAAAGATGGGGGATGCTTAGCACTGCATGCGCGAAGCCAGGGGATGCACCCGTACCGGCTCAAAGAGGGTGCATCAATTCGAATATTGGATGATGAAGGGGGGAGGAGAGAAGAAAGGATAAAAGAATGAAGCACCTTTAATGAGAGCGTTTTGCAAATGGAAAGCAACAACATGAAAGCATAGAGAGTGAGTAGGGTGCGAGGCGAGACAGATATATGGAGAGAGAGAGAGAGAGAGAGAGAGAGAGAGAGAGAGAGAGAGAGAGAAATGGGGGAGGGGGCGTGAAGGTTGGAGGATTTGATGGAGCAGAAGGATGCCTTTTATCTCCTAGTCAAATCATCTCCCAATTGTGAAGAGGAGAAAATCCACCTGTTAGCCCAACCCGTCTCCCCTATGACAATGACCATTTGAGTCAAGTGTTATAGCGCGCCTGCACAATGGGTCCCCGCGCACTGTTACTTGAGAATACAGTCAGGAAACATTGGACGGCGAAGGGAGGATGGGAGGGGAAAAAGTCCCTTTTCGATGAGGCGCACTCAATGGGGTTGAAAGCCGGTTCTATGAGCCAAACATGCTCAGACTGACAGAATCGAGAGAAGAAGAAGAAGAAAAAAAAAAAAAAAAGAAGCACAATAAAATCAAATCAATTCACTTCGGATGAAATCGTACTGTCTTGTCGCACATTTTCAAAGGGTCATCACCGGACAATAAAACCTAATAAATTAATCTACTAAATCAAGAATTACACATAACAGTGCAAGCTTCAGAAAAAAAAAGGGAAATGAAGATTGCTATAATCAAAGGCAGATCTGGGAGGTCAAAAGAATCTAGAAATTCGTTTAAGGAATCATAATTTTAGGACAAAAATTAAGATGTCCATGCATAGTTTCACTATATTAGTTTACACATGTGTGTATTGATTACGTCATCAATACTAAAACAAAGGGAAAAAAGGCGATATGTAATATCGAAAGGAATGCCCACGACTTTTACGGCATAATTTCGAACGGAAAAAAAAAATAAAGTGGGAGAGGAATGTATTACTATTCTTTCGAGAACACTTTGATAAAAATGAACGATGCTTAAACGAGCAGTTATTCTAACTCATGTTACAATGTATATATATTTTTTTTATAGTATAGCAAAGGTTACTTGAAAAGATAATAGTTATAACAATAGAGTATGGTTGCAGTATGGCTGTAAATTACAACATTAGATAAATACAATACATCTGAAATAAAATTTGAATTTGAAAAAAAGTAGAATCTTTTTGTTAAAAAAGTGCGTACAGAATTTCATTCTCATTTCACATTTGAACGCCATTGTCCAATAAGGATATGTCCAGAAAACAATAGAAATAAAAACAATAGAAAAGGAAGGTTACCGAAAAGGCAATCTTCGAAGCGATACTATTCTAACAATTTCCCAATGTTTTGACGTTGCAAAACTTTGTAAGAAAGTTTGAAACTCGTTAAAAAAAGTTTCTGCAACGAAAAAATAGTTTCTACCAATTTTGTCCTCGAGTAGTCGTCCTTTTCGATGGAATACGATACGAATTGACTTACGTAATAACATGATGACGTCATCTAATTAGCAAATTTTTAATGAAATAATAAAGGGAGGTGTTGCTAAAGGTGGCTAATACTTGTTTTATACTTTTGGAAACGTTTCAGTGAAAATATTCTAAATTAATTCTCTTTCGTCTTCATTTGCCGAAATTTCGTCAACCGGGTGACGAGTTTTCGGCATTTTCATGTCTTTGTAATTATGCGTCCAAAACAATAGGGGCTATTACGTAATAAATTGGTCACGTGCCCACGTGATTTGCACCTACGTAGGTCTGCTAATAAGTACTAGTTCACGCCTGTATTATGATTTTATCATCAGATTTACTCAAAACATTTTTAAGAAAAAGTTTTTCTGTTTGCCGAATTTCGTCATTCGGTTGACGAAATTCGGCATTTCATAACTTTCAACAAGAAAACAAAGAAAGAGTATGCTATATTGTACTTATGATGCCCGCTTGGTAAAATAAGCCTTGAATGTACCCCTAGCAAATGAGAATAGACCTGTTGAGAGAGTTTCGTGATGTGGACGACAGGTTATTTGCGCGACTGCGAAAAAAGATGTTTGAATAAAAGTCTGCCGCAAATCTGTTGTCGATATTCTTTTTGTAAGTTGGCATCGGGTCGCTCAAATGATGGGTGAATATAGTGCATCGGTGATGATGATTAGTGGCAGGTTGATTGAGGTTAGGGGGAGGCAGACGCCATGATTGAAAAGGAGATGGGAGGCAAACGAAGTGACATTGGGCTCTTGAATGTAAGCCTCGATTTGGCATTGCGATTAGCAAACAAATCTCCGCAATCAACTTTCCTCATGCCCTCGAAAAATCATCGTTCTCCGATTGAACATGAGTGAATGATACGGCACCCTAAGCGGTGAGAAAGAGAATCGCATACACCTGCCCCAGTACCCCTCAATTGTTAACGATGAAGAAAAGAACCCAATTCCTGCCAATCTATATTTGTACATATCACAAAGGAAAATCGTCTGGGTTCTGCCATTTAGAAGCAAATGTAATTAAAGCAATTTAATGGCTCTCTGTGATGTGTAGCGCTCAATTTGAGCCAATCAGAGTCGTGCCGAGAGGCGCTAGCACGTACGACAAGAGGGCCTACCAAGTGCCGAGAAGGTTCTTAGCTCGTGCCCTCTTAGCATTGTCGCTCCTGCCAGTTATTATTTATACGTTTTAAAATGCCCCATTTTGCCATGCCAGCTGTTTTAAGTCATTTATTACGGAGAGACAATGGGGCAGGAGCTAGGAAGCACGCCCTGGCTCGGCTGAAGCAGCATGTTTGTCGATCATTGCTGACTGCCGATGTCGAGTGAGAAGGCAGCTGCATGGGAGTAGGCACTGGATGAGGGGAGCTGCTGCCGCGCGAGGGGGAAAATAAAGACTCCCCCAATCGTAGTAATATGTCACTTTGTCTTTCGTTTTGAAAAGATGAAAAGGTAGAGCCACGTGCGAACCGAGGCAGCGCGGAGCAGTTGGCGTAATACAGCGCGTCGGCCCGAGAGTTCTGAGATCAGATGGAGGAGATGGCTTGCAAACACTCGGCTCTCTTCCCCAGTCGCTCAGGCTTTTTGGTTTGGGCATGTACCCCTTCCAAGTACGCCATACGGCCTTGTCGTGAACTCTCTTCACACGCTCCAACCTTCCAGCGATCATTTGCGAGGACTCTAAGAACCCGTACGCGACTCGAACGCAATTCGAGTTGAGGAAGCGCCCGGAGCTCCGCGCCGCTCTTTTCGCGTTGTGTAGCCATCTATCCCCTTGACTAACAGGGGCGTGTCACCCAGATCCAGGCACTCTCCTCTCCACCCTTCCTTAAAACAACCCCCACTTTACATGTATTAATAACCCCCATCCAATCCCACGCGCTTACTACGCGTAAATCCCATGCAGAACTACGCCGCGAGTTTGGCCAAAACTTTTCCCTCGCTCGGCCTGCGATTGGCTCAAAAGTTTGGGCTTTCAAAACTAGCGCCAATAGTCGGTCGCGCAGTCGCACCGGGGGCTGCCGAGCCTTCATCACAATAGCTAACATAGGTCCAAGGCTTTTGTTAGCCGTCGTACCGCGGAACCCTGCCACGACGAGCCGGCTATAATAAAATTCCCCCCTCGCTTTTCAACTTCTTTTTCATTTTTTTACGACTCGCAAGAAAACCTTTTCCACCCTCTTGCGCTCACGCTCGGCTTCAATGTGAAGATCCATGAAAAGTAATTTCGATTAAAGTCCCTTGCCTATAGTATTAAATCAAGAACCAAAGGCCAACCAAGCTGAAGTAATGTTCCGCCGGCTTTCAACCTGCGGATAGAAGCGTAAATGACACATATGAAAGTGGATATATTTGACGTCTAACATTTTTACTTCGAACTGTAATTGAATAAGAAAGCGGACATTTTCGCATTTTCATGAATATCAGAGCATAGCCGTATCGCCTCGTCTAGTATTGATTCGCGCAGTATATGACTACATGCACATCCGCTGGTTTGTGAATGGAAAAGGACATGGCGGAGGGAATCACATGATATTGCCTGGGGCGAAAATGTCATTTTCCATCTTTGTCATGAAGCAAAACCAATAACTCTTCCTCAACAAATTTACAAAGATTTTCTGGTTTGAAATAGATAATGCCTTCTGTAATTTCACCCTATTTCAACCACCCTTACAGACTTATAAGCGGTATCAACACACTTGCAAGGTCCTTACGAGTGTCCCTCTTCAAGTCAACATTCTCATTAAAACATGGGTGTGCTAAGCCGTTAAAAAGCTTTGTTGCTTGAATCGTAGTCAAATCTTTCTTACAAATTCCTGGAACAAATTCAAATAATTTGTAGAATGAAAGTCGCAAAACCTTTTAAAGTGCACCTCACGCCTGTTTAACCCGAGCCATCGCTTATTATCAATCATAAGAGGATGCATTATGACATGGAGCTTGTTGTATTCTGTCCCGCTTGCCACAGGTCATACCCCTCTTGATGACCAGTCTATGGAGAAGTTAATCCAAAAGAGATCGAGGGTTTCCCGAAATAAAACTCGTCCAGACAAACAATAGTTGCTTGTCACCCTAACAGTGGCCATATCGCTTCCCTGATATTGGGCCCATCAATTACGTTAAGCCCCTCTGTCTTTCAGCTCTCCGCCTTGCTTTTATCTTCGCAACCTGCCTATTTAATCGAGCTTTACTTTTATAGCATACGACACGTATACAACGCACAAAATTTCCTTTTTACACAGTAAACCAACCTTTTGGGAATATTAAGCAAATACATATGATACTCTATTATAAAGCGTGTTATAGTTTAGGGCGATTTTTGTGTGTACATATTGGAGTTTTTTTACGCACGACAAAACTCAGTGTATGACTTTCCATTGTTTTGGTTCAAAAGTCAACTTGGCGTGCTTTGAACGGTAGGGGTCGCTACACCAAAACAATTGATCCGTGGAATATGATTGTCGTTCGCAATGTCATAAATCGATCAAAGTGGATTGAATCAAGTTGAGAAAATATTTATTGAATAGGTCGTTCTGGTTATACAGGATATGCTTATTTGTTGGCGAACTCGCAATATTTGTCATGTTTTACAGGCAGTAGGTGTATTGCGGGACCGGTGGTAGTGTAGCATAAATCCTTGTGTATACAGGCGTTTGTGTTAGAGAGATAGTGAAAAGAAAGAAAAAGGAGGAAGGAGAAAAGAGGGCTTAAAATTAGGCCATGAAGCGAGAGACTAAAAGACATACTTGAAGAGATAAACAGAGAGAGAGAGAGAGAGAGAGAGAGAGAGAGAAGAGAAGAGAAAAGTGGAGGAGGAGACGGATATACATAAAGAAATAGATAAAAAGGAGACAAGTTTAGACAAAATGCAGAAACAAGTCTAGAGATAAAGAAGGGGGTGAGGGAGGGAGAGAGAGAGAGAGAGAGAGAGATGGAGAGATGGAGAGAGAGAGAGAAGAGAAGAGAAAAGGGGAGGAGGAGACGGACATACACAAAGTAAGACACAAAGGTATGGAGAGAGAGAGAGAGAGAGAGAGAGAGAGAGAGAGAGAGATTGGTAAAGGGGGGGGGGGGGTGTATGTTTCGGAAAGAGATTCTGTATTATTCACTTTAAAAACAAACGGGCAGATGTCTTTATTATTATGATCACCAAGTAAAACAAACATGTAACATGAATAAAGAATTAAATCATACCCTCCCAGGCCTACAGTGTCATTATCCAGTTTCTCTCTCATTCATACTAAGGGCATGAAGCTTTAATGAGAGACGTTATTTGAAATTTATCTGACCAACAAACAAATTATTATGCCGTCAAAAAAGACTCAGTGTACGCGTTTGATGTTATAATGGCATCAAAACGCATCTAGATATATAATTGTACCTAAAAGTTTTTCTTTGCGTCTTCTCTATGCTTTCAGGTGTTCGTAAAGTCGTACCAAGACCCCAACCCCTTAGGTTTAGTGATAGTGCGGTTGTTGGTTCGCTGATTAAAATCAGGAAATTCTTCAGCTTGTGATACGATGAGTAATGATAAATCAGGTATTCAATAGCTAGTGTCCAGAGACCGATACCATGGGGGAAGAAGAAGAAAAAAACTTTATATGACATTCGTATAGCATTAGGTCTAGGGGCCGAGACCAAGACCAAAACCTAATAAAAAGCCGAGACCGAGTCTTGTCTTGCTTCATCACATCATTCCCCATGCAGATGCCGTACACGACATGACATATAGTTGATTTTTATCAATGAATTGGACACAATTATCTATTCATCTGTCTGAAGGCAAATTTGATTTTTACAGGTATAATATCCATGTAAATTGTTAAGTCGTAGATCCGTATAAGAGGGTGATATCAGTTTTACAGCACATGTTTCAGTGTTGCATTGAGGGGAAAAAACAGCATTTGCTTTTGTACAAAATGCTATGTTTTAAAACAATAACGAAATCAACTCTAATTTCCAAAATCGCTTAATAGCGTGGTTTTATAACTACCAGACTATGATTTATGCGCTTTCCCAAAGTAAGGTATTATTGATGTCATTTCTTATTACATTGCATCCACCATGTCCACTTGTGACATGACAACACTGTTGAGTCCGGAGAGAGATTCCTAAGATATTGTAAATTATCGAACACATATTATAGGCCTTCTAGTAACCCATCACCTAATTAAATCGCATAACAGTAGGAAGACATTGGATAAGATACGAATGGCTTCATGATGTTTGTAAAATGTTATGATCTATCAAACATCATATTGACGATTTCTTGTTGATAAAGTAAGATCAAGTAAAATTAACCCGTCCACTGCTGAATTATCTAATTCCCATAGGCTAAATACAGGAACCACCTTGGTCCCGTAGGTATGTGGTTAAGGGATTCTGAAGGATATGCGAACATTTTCTTCCATAGTTAAGCTAGTATTCAAATTCCAGAGAGAGGAAGAAAGTAGCGTAGTGAGTTCAACATGGTCAAAGAGAGAAAAAACAAACAAACAAACAAAAAAAAAAAAACCCCCAAAACCACGTGAAGATAGAAAGGAAGAGAAAGAGAAATGATAATGCAGATAGATATGATAAAGAGATATATCTTTTGATGGATATATTGAGGGAGAGAGAGAGAGAGAGGGGGGGGGGGGGAGAAACAAGAGAGTCGGCACGAATTAGATGAAATTAGAAAGAACATAGCGACGAAAGAAAAATACTCATTGGCAGCAGATAACAAAGGGGCAAGATTATACGATAAACCCTCATACCATGTCATAGTATGCGAGTCCTTAATTTGCATCCAGTAGCCAATAGCGAGATTTGAGCCATGTCCCAGAAGTTGTGCTGCCCGCTACGGTAATAATTATGCAAGCCGTTCAAGAGCATAACTTATACTGACACTAGCTCTCTCCCTCACTCCCTCTCTATCTCTCTCTAACGCATTCATTTCGTTTACCTTTTCATCTTATCTTACCTTTCTGTCCCTCATCCTCCCTCAGTCTAGTCGTGCCCAATCTTTCTGCCATCTATCTAGCTTTTTTGTAACAGCGCTATTGCGCCCTCTAGATGGCTATATTAATGATAAAGCATATTGATGATACAGCATTAGCTTTGAGCTCAATGTCACATGACATCTGCTATTTTACAGTTTCTCTTTCCTACAAAGTCACATGGCCTGGTTTTTATTATCGTCGGTAATAATTATTCTGATCTCTGTAATAAGAGTATCTTTGTGGATACTGTGGATATTAGAATATGGTTCAAAACTTGAGACGGTACGACAAGCATGACAAGACCAAGTAAAATTGATTCCTGGTTTCCCGTCCGGATTTAATTCTAAATTGAGGAGGAGGAGGGGGGGGGGGGGGGGGGGGGGTTCATGTGATTTTATATTTAAAAATTTTTCCGTACATACAAATTCTATTGGGTCGATTTTAACACGAATTTTCCTATTTCACCTTCACTTGTACATGCGCTTGAGAGGTTCAAAACAAAGTGAAAACGCATTATACGATTTTTGCTATCGCAATGTCTAGCTAGATGTCCTCAGATTGTTAACTCTTTCATTTTACCTCTACTGAAAGTACTGCTATTCTCCTCATCGTCCTCCTCCTTTTACTTTACTTTACTACTACTACAACAACAACAACTACTACTACTACTACTACTACTACTACTACTACTACTACTACTACTACTACTACTACTACTACTACTACTACTACTACTACTACTACTATTACTACTACTACTACTACTACTACTACTACTACTACTACTACTACTACTACTACTACTACTACTACTACTACTACTACTACTACTACTACTACTACTACTACTACTACTACTACTACTACTACTACTACTACTACTACTACTACTACTACTACTACAACTATGGTGGTTGATCCAGTGTCCGAACACTTTTCAGAAAATCAACGATAGCAAATAAAATATCAAACAAATATCTGTCAAACTTACATAATGAATGCTCAAAGTCCTACAGAAAAAGAAGTTGATGGAATTTTAAAAAGACAACGTAGATTTAATACGATATTCCCTTCCTTTCCTCCTCCTCCTCCTCCTCCTCCTACTACTACTACTACCACCACTACTTATACTACGGTACACGCATAATAATACTACATGTACTTCTTCTGCCAACCGTACTGCAAGCCTTAGTAGTACATGAACTACCATGACTACAGTACTGCAGCACAAATATCCTTTGGCAAGATATTGACATAAACTTGTCGCTCTCGACCCAGGTGTAGGACCCGATGTAAATGTTGCCTTGACTCTTTACAGCGCTGTAATGGGAGTTACGCGATCGCCGTTATAGTGGAATCTCAGACCCCCTTACACCAAGCAGGTACTCGGCAAGCTTGGCTAGTACCAGTCCTTGCTCAGATTGAGAGCACTGATCTCATCTTCACTACGTAGTGTAGAGTTCAGTGATTGAGAGTGCTGCCATCAGACTGTGCTAAATGTGGTCGTAAGATGGCGTTAATCACTGCAATACTTCGGGGAGAGTGAGGTTACTATTAACTCGCGATGCTCGCATCACCTCCCAGATTCCAGATACTTCACCTCCATCATCATGCTTTTTTTCCTCGTGCCTGGCAGAAATAGGTTTAGGAAAAGAGAGAGAGAGAGAGAGAGAGAGAGAGAGAGAGAGAGAGAGAGAGAGAGAGAGAGGAGGAGGGGGGGGGGGGTACTGAGAGAGACAGAGAGAGAGAGAAAAAAAATAAAAAGACAGAAAAAGCCCAGCTTCGGATGGGTGTTAACCTTATTTCTCTCTTCCTATTTATAAGATAAATGTTTGTGTTAATCTCGTTCTTATTATTTAGTTGTTATCTATATGCACTGTATGTGAAAATTGTCAGGTACAAAAATAGTCTTTTTTTTTGGGGGGGGGGGTAAATTTTGATACTTAAAAAACAACAAAACACCGCAGATCTAATGATGCAGTTACGTTACGTTTAAGTTTCAAAATTAAGTTACATCTGCTCATGACTATAGACGGGCGTAAGAGAGATATATATATATATTATATATATATATATATATATATATATATATATATGACTATAAAAAGCTTTCTTTTAATCATTAAAATGCAGAGATATCAACTCTGCAATCAAAAGAAAATGATCAAGATAGCATGCACGACTTTTGCTGGGAAATGATGAAAAATCAATGTCAACGTGGTCATTACAAAAACCCACGACCATATTTAGGAGAATAAATATTATTCAATAGTCCTCTGTGAAACGGATGGAAATGGTGTGGGAAAAGAGGGATAGAGAGTGAGTGAGAGAGAGAGAGAGAGAGAGAGAGAGAGAGAGAGAGAGGATAAACACGGAAGAGAAAAAAAAAGGAGAAGTGAATAAGAAGCTTTTTAAGTGGGGAATGCTGTGGTATTTTCCTCTCCATTCTGAACGCTAGCTGGTGAAACTGAACTCTGAGTGGACTCGGGTCAGTACTTTAAGCGGTCTGCACAAGGCGGGTACAATGAGGCTGCTGTGTGAAGTGGATGGGACGAATCCGTGGTTCTCCATCGCATAGGGTTCAGGCGAGTGCAGTACCATTGTCGGGGTACCGCTGGGGCAGCTCCTCTTGGGATTTCGGCGGTTTGTTTTATGATGGCACTGCATTCCCGAATGGTAATGGAGGGCAAGCATTGCTTAGGATCCTTTTAACTTCAGTGGCAGGCCGGCTATATTATTATTATAAATCATATTTTTGTGATAGGCCTAAAGAAGATTCTTCATTTTTGATGCTGTTTCATGAGAAAAAAAAATATTGTAGGCTTACTCATACTTCAAAACACTGATGAGCACAAATGTGCCGGATCTCAGGCACGTTTTCCCATTTTCAGATTCATCTCATGGTCATCGCTCACTATGCGATCCGACTGCGATCCGCAGAGAAAGAAATTGCAGTAATATCCTACTCACACCAACGAAACCGACGCAAGGGGGGCGTTTCATGAAAGGACTTGTCAGATATTTTATCCGACAAATTTGCTCTCAGCCAATCAGATGCAAGGATTTCAGTAGCTTATAACAGTTGTCGGATAAAATATCCGACAACTTCCTTTCATGAAACGCTCCCCTGACCGACAACAGACCGAAGAAAACATTGATTACGACGCCATCAATGGACAATAATCGCCCGGTTAGGAGTCGATTTGGCGTTGTGAGAAAAGGGAGAAGGTTAGATATGAAAATTTTAACTTGTGAAATCTTCCACGAGGTTCCTATTGGTCATATGAATACTAGTACACTCTAAAAACTAAAGTTTTAAATCACCATTTGAAAGGGCCAAGGAGTGACAACTTTTTCAAAATTGTAGATTAATACTTTTAACATGCTGGATAAAGGCAGTTAAAAAGCAGTTTAAAAGAGTTGATCTACCATTTTGAAGAAAAAAAAGTTGTCACTCCTAGGCCCTTTTTAAATGGTGATTAAACACTTCAGTTTTTAGAGTGTAGTAAAATCGAAATGAAAGTATATTGCAGGCCGAATCTTCTTTAAATCGGTGGTAGTCTTGCGAATGGTCTGACGTCACTACGATTCGCAGCTGATTGGGCCTTTTTTCTGACCGGAGGTCCCGCAATATCCCGAAAACAAATGACTACATGTGACAGGAACCTCAATCAATTTTTTTTCTTTTACACGCTTGACTCTGAATGTGCCAAGGGGTTTAGCTCTCTTCAAAATTTTACCAAAATGTGACCAATGCTTACTCTTTCAAATATCTGCACTTCATTAACCATCTATTATTTCACAAAATATTGTGTACAAAACTTGTAGGAAATTGATTACCATTTCTTATGATACCAAACGTTATTACTCTACCCAACTTGAATTATTGAAAATTACATTTTGAGTTTCTTTTTTGTCCATTATTTTTTGGTTTCTCATTTGTTTACCATTGTTTAATTTTGAAATAAAGTAATATCCTTTTAAGAATCTGCAATTTTCTCTCGAAATTTCTATGGTAGCATGTAATTACAATCATACATTTCAAATGCTTGATTTATGCTCAAAATTTTTATATACATTGACCACCATTATTTACCTTTCCTGTGGTCGAGTAATTTGTGAATGAAAATGACAAGTCTATCTGTCACATATACATGTACGTGACATTGGCACTGAAAGAGTTAAACTACCATATTGTCATAACATTGGAATTCCTTCCAGTTGGATCGTATAGTGTGCGGTGGGTTTACTTAGGAAATTTAAATGAATGAGTTCTAAGACAAATGATGTTAAGAATGTAAGTTTGATAAGGATTTTGATTATTTCGAGATTGATCCGAAAACACTAATCAATTTTCATTAACACACTTTACATAAATTTGTACTTAATGCGCATTGTATAACGGTGATTTTTTAAAGTGACAGTAAATTGAAGCTCCTAATGGCGCCATCTTTCAACAAGATTTGAAAATTGTCTGTGCCTCTAATTTTCCCATCATGCCCCATTCTAGTTTGTATAAGCTTAAAATGTATCTGTGGGCAATTTTCCACATGCAATGTCAAAAATAATAGTTTGAAATATAAAATGTGCCTATTTTCCAAACATCTGTTTGTCAAAATTTAAAATAAAATGCAATTAATTTTCAAATTATGATCTCAATTTAGCTGTTACTGTAAGATGGCGCTGTTCAAGTTTTGCCAGTTTAATGCCATTTTAAGCACTGATAAATATACAGAGGAGAGGGATAATGAAATGAAGAGAAAGAAAGAAAGAGCAAAAGAGAGTGAAAGAAAGAGAGCGAAAGAGGAGAGAGATAGGGGAGAGAGAGAGAGAGAGAGAGAGGAGAGAGAGAGAGAGAGAGAGAGAGAGAGGGAGAGGAGAGAGAGAGAGAGAGAGAGAGAGAGAGGAAAGGAATAATGCTCGCCGCATGTTGGCGCTCTTCCTTCCTCTGCAAAACCGTAGAATCCCCATTGAACGCTCCCTCCTGAGAGTCCCGTATGAACCCCCCCCCCCCCCCTAAATTCAGAGTTAGTTATACCATTCAGGGAAAACTTTCTTAAAGTTTTCTTCTTTTAACTATGATAACTTACATTTGTGCAATATCAAATGACCGGTTGCAATTATTGTTCTATCTTTTAAATTCCAAGGATAATAATTACGCGTCTATTCTGTTTATTACGAACAAATAATTTTATCGATATTTTGTCACGCAAACTTATACATGTAATTGAAATTAAAAGCTTTATATGAAATGATATCTAAAACACACTACAAAATGTAAATTTATTTTACGAGTACACAAACCTGTCTGAAATTCAAATTACTGAAGTCTATTGAGAGAGAGAGAGAGAGAGAGAGAGAGAGAGAGCTATAGAAAGAGATTTCGAGAGAGAGACAGAGAGAGAGAGAGAGAGAGAGAGAGAGAAAGAGAGAGAGACAGAGAAGACAAATAATATCCAATCATAATTACTCAGCATGATGAGCTAGAGCCTATTCTTTTATTCTTTGACTTCCTGACATACCTGTCAATATATCCTCCGTATAGAAAAAGCTATCATTTTTTTTTTATTAACAAAGTAAGTCGTGTCGTACGTATGGTTCACATTTACAGTCATTATGATAATAATAATAATATGGAGCCAGAAGTGTATTTATTTACCCATATACATACATATATATATATATATATAGGTGTAGAAGACAAGTAAATAAAAGATTCCGTGAGACTGAAAAGTTTTCAAATTTTCGGCCATAGGCCTTCATCAGGAAATGATGAAAATTTATTAAGTATCAACAAAAGAGCTTGAAGCGCAAAAATGCAAAAAGCTCCATGGATACTAGCGCAACCATGGTAGAGAAGGCTGAGGGAGGACAGAGAATGAATGACGTAATAAAACGTCATAAAAGAAAAACAAAAGAAAACAAAAGAAATTTTCATCATTTCCTGATGAAGGCCTATGGCCGAAAATTTGAAAACTTTTCAGTCTCACGGAATCTTTTATTTACTTGTCTTCTACACCTCATCTAACTACGATTCCGAAGCAGAACTCTTATTTTTTGTTATTCTCTCTCTCTCTCTCTCTCTCTCTCTCTATATATATATATCACAAGGTACGGGGTTCGAATCCCTTTTACGTCCTTTTCGCAAGACATTGATCTGCATTTGCCACTCTCGACCCAGGTGATGTAAAATGTGTACCGGTAGGAATTTATTCACTGAAGCTTCAGTGCCTTCCTGAGAGCGACTAGGCTGAGCCGGGATAATAATCCAAAGCACTTTGGAGACAGAGACATTGATACATTGGCTTTACAGATATTATAACAGATAATATGAAAAACATATGTACAAATTCATTTTTTCTTAATAAGTGTACAAGTACACTGAAAATATAAATGAATTATTATAATGAATTATTAAAAGAAATTCATAATTTCTGAGGAAATATGGGGGATCCATTAAAAAGCAGTGTTTGTAATTTGTGGATCCCCCAGGGAAAATAAAATTGTTTCAAATTGTGCCTACAAAGACTTGGAAAACACAAAACAGGATTACAGAACAACAAACAAACACGAAACGACAAGGAAAAGGAAAAGAGATAAAAGAAAAGGAAAAACGAAAAGGGGGGGGGGGGGGAAGGGGGGGGGGGGAAGCAGGACAAATCATGACCGAAAAAGGAGGTAGTTATATTGGTGATTCTGGCAAGTTAAAGGGTACCTGAGGCCTGAAAAAATAATTTGTGTATAGTTAGCTTACACAAAAACAACCCCAGCAAACTTAACACGACATTCAACGGTGACAGCATACAGGAGATAGTGATTTTTGAAAATAAAATACCCCCAAAATTAATATAAATAAGACTTGAGCAAAGATTAATCGATCGATCACGATAGCTCACTTAACGATATATCGATTCAGGAACGTCTTCACTTTCAATTTTGGATTCGATAAATGTATTTTGCGACTTAGTTCTAATTTATTTGTTGTTTCATTCGGTCTATAGATTCTTTGTAATTTATGCGCCAAACCAATTTTCTATTCGATTTAAACGTTTTGTGTTGAATACTTGATTCATCTGTTGTTTTCTTTTGGGTTGTAGATTCTCCATAAATTACGCGCCAACTGAATTTTCAGTTCGATAAAAACAGTTTGCGTTGTATACTTCATCCATCTAATGTCTTGTTTGGGTTGTATATTATGATTATCCATTAGTTACGCGCCAAATCAATTTCCAATTCGATTTAAAAAAAACAACAACAAAACCAAAAAAGAAAAAAAAAAAAATTGCGTTGTATACTTCATTGATTTCATATTTTATTTGGGTTGTAGGCCTATATTATCCCTAAGTTAAGCGCCAAATCAATTTTTGATTCGATAAATGTATTTTGCGTCTTATTTCTAATTTGTTTGTTGTTTCATTTGGTCTGTAGATTCTTTGTAATTTATTCGCCAAACCAATGTTATATTCGACATAAAAGGCGTGATTCGGGGGGGGGGGGGTGCGATCAATAATCACCAGGACATGAACTCCATGCTCTTAAGCACACCTTATATTTTATTTGGGCTGTATATTTTAAGCGCCAAATCAATTTTTGATTCTTTAAAAACATTCTCCGTTGTATGACTTCATTCATATGTTGTTCTATTCGGGTTGCAGATTATCCATAAGTTACGCACCAAATCAATTTCCAATTCGATAAAAACATTTTGCGTTGTATCCTTCATTCATTTGTTGTTTCATTGGGTTTGAATATTATCCGTAAGTTCCAGCCCAAATCAATTTTCGAATGTCTGTCATCCCCGGCGCTGCAAATAGCAGACGACAAAGCGATAATGCGATCGCGATAATTCCATTATCGCGTCTTGGCGTTCGCCGAACGTGCACGCATTAAAAAAACGCACTCGCAAAGAAAACTGCTCGCGCGGAACTCAACTCCAGTTGAGTTCCGCGCGTCGATCGTTTACGCTGTCCTTTATTTTCTTCAAACTCCTTAACCGCTAACCTGTAGAATGCCGGGTAAAGTTATTTGGGGTTAATTTTAAGCATTCTAACTGTATACAAATTATTTTTTTTGGGCCTCAGAGACCCTTTAAGATCATAAGACCAAATATATATTCAATTAATTGAGCAGATGATGAAGACCTAAATGAAAAAAAAAAAAATAAGAGAGATATCAGCTGTTATCAGGTAATTATTGTATATTACTATAAAATTTAAGCAAAAATATTTGTAGTTTTTCTTAAAAGAATTTAGGGATGGACTACTTTTAATATCTTCACTTAAAAAAATCCAAAATCTAGGACCATCATATATAAATGTCTTTTTCGCTATGCGCTATATAAAACTGAGTATTATTATTATTATTATTATTATCATCATTATTATTATTATTATTATCATTATTATTATTATTATAATTATTATTATTATTATCATCATTATTATTATTATTATTATTATTATTATTATTATTATCATCATTATTATTATTATTATTATTATTATTATTATTATTATTATTATTATTATTATTATTATTATTATTATTATTATTATTATTATTATTATTATTATTATCATCATTATCATTATTATTATCATTACATACTCTAAAACAGAGTCAACGCCCTTCTGGCTCTCAACAGCGGATATTCGGGATTTATATTAGCGCTTTATGCATTTACGACGTCTCCGGCTCTAAGCGCTTTACATATGTATTGTTACCCGGGACATCTGATTCGGGCTTGCTCGCATACAATGCATGATTGATAATATTTTGTTATCGCTACCATGGCTACGTGAATTGATCAAACACTCGTTTTGAAATGATTATGAAGTTCAGTTTATGGGCAATTCCACGGTTACTCACGTTACATTTGAAGGGGGTATTGAGTTGCATATTCAGCTCTTATTCATTTATCACAGGTATCAGCTAAATCCGTTTTAGGTAACACATTGCATAGTTGCATACACATTGGAGTACCTATATAGAACCAAAACCTTAGAAGAGGAAGATGATGAAGACTTGAATTATTCATCCAGGAATGAAATCATGAAAATATAGCTAAATCTGTCGTCTGGACACTTACTTGTAAAAAGTAGTAGAACGGTTTCGGTACTCATCCGAGTACCATCCTCAGCTAAACTGACGATTTGGCGGGAAAGACGATCGGCCGTGAAGTAAGCTGGAAATCACTGGTCCGTGTCTCTATTGACTCTTTTCTTAGAAATTCGGCGAGGAAGCTTTCGGATTATCGGATTGTAAACAAGGGACAGGTTATGGCGCAACCCCCCTCCCCTGTTTAGTGAAGGGTTTTCCGAATTCACGTATATGGCTTCTTTAACCCCTCTCTCAAACCAACGGGGTTCCTTATCTAAAATGAGGACCTCTTCGTCTTGGAAATGATGGTTTGATTGGCTACGAGAAGACACGAGAAGATCTGGGGCCTGTATTCCGTATGTCAGAGGTCTTTCGGAAAAAGTTCAACGAGTTTTCCGCAAATATAGGATACCAGTTTACCACAAGCCTGTTAACACCTTAAGGCAAAAGCTGGTTCACCCAAAGGACAAGAGACAAACTACTAAACAGAACAATCTAGTATATGCTATCAGTTGCCAAGGAGATAACTGTGAGGAAAGTTACATTGGAGAAACCAAGCAGCCTCTCCACAAACGCCTCTATCAGCATCGACGTGCAGGGTCTGCAGGAAACGAGTCTGCAGTATATACACACCTTAGCCAATCAAACCATCATTTCCAAGACGAAGAGGTCCTCATTTTAGATAAGGAACCCCGTTGGTTTGAGAGAGGGGTTAAAGAAGCCATATACGTGAATTCGGAAAACCCTTCACTAAACAGGGGAGGGGGGTTGCGCCATAACCTGTCCCTTGTTTACAATCCGATAATCCGAAAGCTTCCTCGCCGAATTTCTAAGAAAAGAGTCAATAGAGACACGGACCAGTGATTTCCAGCTTACTTCACGGCCGATCGTCTTTCCCGCCAAATCGTCAGTTTAGCTGAGGATGGTACTCGGATGAGTACCGAAACCGTTCTACTACTTTTTACAAGTAAGTGTCCAGACGACAGATTTAGCTATATTTTCATGACTTAGAAGAGGAACTGTAATTAATGCTAGCCCGACTGATGTATCGGTTACTCACGTTACATGATTTGAACATGCATGAATTGCAAAGAGGGCTTACATGAAAAGTGTGCTAATATGAGGCTCTCTTGAAAAAAAAAATAATTATTTAACCTTTTTTCAAAGAACCTTGCTAGGAAGACCTCCACTTGACTGACAACTAAAAAAAGAAAAAATATGGGACCCATCATTTTTTTTCCAGATTTCACAGGAATAATGGTTACTCACGTTACGGTTACTCACATTACATTTTGTCCGTGAGATAGCAACAGCTTGGGTTTCATTCTAACTTGCAGGACTTAGGTTCTACTGTGTGTTTTAAAAAATAATAAATATCAATGGACCTTTTAAATTAGATTCTTATGTAAATACTGGAAAAAACTTTGGATATTTTACCTCAAGTTAAGCAATCTAAAAGTGCAAAATAATTTTTTATAGGAAAAATATCACGAAAATGTGTAAATAGAGATGATTTTTACCATTTTCTATCTTTTCCTAATGTTTTTCAACAGTAATCCAATGTTTATGCAAGTTTCTACAATTATGTAGCACCCCCTACACACACACACACACACAACCCCCCCCCACACACACTCAAAGACTCCTAGCTAAGTATAATACCAAATTCAAATTTTAACTTCCATGTCCTTCAACCTGCGGAATTGCCGATATGAGTCTTCATTTATAACTAAGAGAAAGCCAATTCATAGAATATAAACACATCTCATTGCTCTACTACACTTCTACCAATAATCATGTCGTCATGGCAACCATCCCAACTTCGAATAGGTAGAGTGCTTGCTGCTGTATAGGCCTAGAAATATATTAACTTCTTTAGAAAAGAAATTAAAGTAATTTGTTTAGAGCCTTAAATTAATTTGCCTAATAAGACAATGGATTGACTAGGCCCTATACATAACTGAAAACATTCTGAAATACGTACTTCGTCCGCTATTTAGTT
This sequence comes from Heliocidaris tuberculata, assembly GCA_025618425.1. Lineage (NCBI taxonomy): Eukaryota > Metazoa > Echinodermata > Echinoidea > Camarodonta > Echinometridae > Heliocidaris > Heliocidaris tuberculata. The sequence goes on from CM046843.1 coordinate 18,840,478, forward strand.
ATGATTACGAATGAATTGAGAAAATAGGTTAAATTATCATTATAAAAAAAAAGCGAATTAAGTTTTGAGCATAATACATGAAAATTAAACCAACCTGTAGGCTATATACATGTAGGTCGAGCGCAGGGGGGAGGGGGAAGATAAGTGTTTTACGAGGAACCGAACGGGCAATACAGAGAGAGAGAGAGAGAGAGAGAGGGGGGGGGGGGGGAGATTGACTAAGAAAGAACAGGGTGAATATATATACTTACATTCCTCCCTTCCCCCAGAGAGAGAGAGAGAGAGAGAGAGAGAGAGAGAGAGAGAAGGGGGGGGGGGGGGGAGAGAGAGAGAGAGAGAGAGAGAGAGAGAGAGAGAGAGAGAGAAAGACCCTAAATAATGCTATACCGTATAGCCTACGTATTATTGCATTATTACACCTCTCCCTGCCTTCCGGCGACGAAACTGCGGCTCGAGCCGTGTCGCGTGCCAGCCACCTTTTCTTCTCCGCCGCAACAAAAGAAAGGAAAACCCAGTCGCGTGGCGGCAGCGACGAAAGACCGTTATCACGCACACTACGTGCTCGGCTCGCACTGCCGTGGAGCGCAATGTATTCTCTTGAACAGGTGGTGCAGGATCATGGCGAGAAAGACAATTTGTTATTGTAGTTGTCATTATCATTCTATTCGAATGTCATCATTCTGAAAACGATTTTCAAGTGCTCTTGTTCCGAAGTAGCATTAAAGAGAGACAGAGAAAGAAAAATAGAGGATGGGAAGGTATGAAGGGGGGGGGGGGGGGGAAGGGGGCGAGAGAAGAGTGAAGTTCACTGACATACTTTGGGTTTATATTGATAGTGATATGGATGATCAAGCGAATGTTCAATTATTAATACCGTTACTTATAGTTACCATACTCAATGGTTGATTTGTTGTTGTTGTTTGTTACGGTATTAATCAGGGGATTCGTCAAAATAAACTGTTAAAAGAACACCTGCATTTTGGATAAAACGTGATGGTGAGAGAGAGAGAGAGAGAGAGAGAGAGAGAGAGAGAGAGAGAGAGGATAACTGAGAAATTTGTTGGTTTAGATTAGATTGGATTCTTTATTATCGTTTGTTTTTATAGTTCAAATCATTCAGATTCTACTACTTTCTTCAAATTTCCTCTGTTTCACTGCCCTTGTATTTTAATAATTAAAAATAAATAAATAAATAAATGCCGGACAATAAATCATGTCTTACAGAATCGACCGAAACATGAACTCTATGAGCAAGTCTAAAGGTAAACAATGACTGACACTCGATTTTCGGAAGATAATATATGATATCTGAGCATTGAGAGAGAGAGAGAGAGAGAGAAAGAGAGAGCGAGAGAGAGAGAGAGAGAGAGAGAGAGAGATAGAGAAAGAGAAAGAGAGAGGGGAGGGGAGGGAGAAATCGAGCTGATCAGGTGCTAAAAGTCCCGATCCACCTGTATAAGTAGTTGTTGTATAAGTAGTTGCTTCGTGCAAATAACATGAATAATATTAAGCCTTTTCGGTAAATGTAAATTCCAGCAAGGCTGCTTTCTCTTCTTTTCTTTTTCTTTCTATTTTTACTGGTTCAAACCATTCATATATTGCTAAAAGCAATTCAAAATCACCTGAAACCAGTTCCTTTCGAACCGCAATTAAGTTAAAGATTAGCTTCAGGGGGCCTTGATCAACTTAGAAGTCATACGTACGGCTTCATTGCTCGCAGACACATCACACAGTCCTTCAAATTAATTGCGCAATCACAAGTCGTTGAACAATAACGTCAATGAACAAAGCAAGGGGACAAAACAGAGGAGGAAACATAATTACATACTCAAATATCGGTGCGCGATCCATATTTCGGTTAGTGATTGATACTCATATTACGTTTATCTTGCGTTCTGATTTCTGGTCGGTCAAATTAAAAACTCATTGTCCACGGAGAATCGTGTATCTATAAGAAGTCATTCCGAAACCTATTGTAACAATTATCATAAATGATAATAAAGAGAGAGAGAGAGAGAGAGAAAGAACAAAAAAGGAAGAGGGGGAAAAAAGAAGGTAAATCGCATTTCACCCATCTCGCAAGACCCATGCCCCCCCCCCCCCCCCCCCCTTCCCCTCCCCATGACAGGACCCACACTACGTCACTGGCCGGCGTAAGAAAAGAAGTCACGAAAAGAGTAAAGAGATGTACAGTATCATCATATTGTGTGTAATAATAGGCGTACCCGTGCATTAATTTTCTCTTTCTCATCCTCATCATTATAAGGCCTTCAAATCGCGCTTGTCTGATTTAAATTGGGCTCGTCTTGAACAGGGAATTACACTTCCCTGTCTTGAAGTAGCCGGCTACTCTGTTATCTGAAAAAAATCGTGTTCACCAATACTATCTTTTTTAGTATGACCTATTTGTACACTGGCGTAGCCAGACTTTTATTGAACGGGGGGGGGGGGGGGGGGGGGTGGGGAGGGTTGACACCTGGGGTAAGGGTAGAGGTAAGGTTAAAGTCTTGGCCCCCAAATTCCGTTGATGCCCTTTTTAAATGTTGTATTTTAGCGGCTGAATAGGGAAAGGGGCGGTCATGACACCTTGTGCTCCCTGGCTACGCCTACGTCTATTTCCAGTGTGGACGACCTCCAAGTTTGATCGGAGCCAGTTTATGACATGTTTGAGCATCCCGAACGTTTTATGTAGAGGTAAATCACGCCGATTTCTGCCATTAGATTATTGCCCCAGTGGGCGATAATTTGACCGAATGCAGATGTCTTTTTTGACCTGCCCTAAAACGGAGCTCTATGTACATGATATGGAGACGTTCGTAAGAAAGAAATAAAAGTTATATTTTCAAGTTTCGCTTGAAAGGGAGAACCGTTTACTCACGATCAAATTTCCCATCGGCAGTCGTAGACGAAGCTGAATGAGTAACCCAGTTTGTTGAACGTGTCCTTTAGAAGACGAAGAGTTTCCGTCGATACTTTCTGCATCGAATTGTGGTTTCTTCAACACGTTTGAGACATTTGCCGTGCCTACTGAAATTCTGTTTGGAAAAGTATAAAGTTCTTCAGTGTGTGAATGATATGTCTCTTGTCTACGCTAATTGAAATTCTTCGTCGATTGCTTCCAGTTAATGAGAATAGCTTCAGGATTTGGTTCATAATAATTATTATGAATCCAATTCTTTCAAAGTTGAAACTTTGTTCGGAACAGTATGAAGTTCTTCAGAGTTATACCCAAGACGCACCGCCACACTAATGCCCCAAACCGACCGATACCTATAAATACAAAATCTTGGCCGTTCGGGTTAACGTAATTTTTATTTCATGCATTTGCCGTATGACGTTAGTCTCGTGGTTGTGACTGTAGTAGAAGGATTCGTTTACGTCCAATCGTTAAAATTAATTGGCATCCTTCATCGGTTGCTTCAGATATAATGAGAGTCGCTTCACGATTTGGTTTATTATGCTCTGAATCTTCTTCTTTGACAAGTTGCAGCTAACATGTGATGGGTCAAGGAGCAACGTCTGTCACAATGCTGATGATATCCTTGATGCCCTTACCGTATGATGAGAGCCGCCGATGGACCCTACTTGATTCGGACACCTTAAAATTGACATATTGTCCTGTTTATCGACCACTGATAGATAACTTAACTGATCCATATAATGCACATTTTCTTAGAGTGTGCAGAAAACCTATGCAAGTTTAATTCTTTGAGATGCGACCACTGGAATCAGTTTTGAACTCAAACGAGCTTAGCAAATTTTTCCATGAAAGGAACTATTGGAGCATTTTGCATGTAGTCTTCACAATGCCCTAAACCAGTCAATGCCAATTAAAAAAAAAAAAAAAAAATCATGCACATAATTATGCTAGTTGTTTCGATGACAATGTCAGCCACTGGTAACTTAAACTAATTGAGGACCGAAATAAAATGATTTCCGGTGAAATTTTGAACCAACGGCCTACCGAATGAAACTTGTTGACATCTTGTTTCATGAATCCTCCCCAGAATAGGAGAAAGATTCTTTTGATTTTGATCAACATCTCTGATTTCGAGACAATGAACCTGGAAAACGCGTTTCCAGTCTCTGGAACCAACTAACAGTGACCCAGGTCAATGCCGTTCCTTTTCTCTCCTGAAATAAGTGGCGTCAAAACAAATAATTCGATGACAAATAAGCAGCATTTCATAGCTATACATTTCAGTGGATTACGCCAGTCAATTATATGCATTTCCATAACTCCACGAATCACAACGGAAACTTAGGTGTATTGACATAGACTGTTTATCTCCTGTACAGTTCCGCGAACAATAATTGCTGATTTTGCTTTTGTCCGCTACAATACAGCGCCCGTAAATGATCGACTCTATGCTATTCCATTACTACCCCATCCATATCGCTTATGTTTGATCAAAAGAATACAGTATTTGTAGTGGTATGAACGTGGTTTCGGTTTTCGTATTAATCAAGATATCACCTTTTATGAGGTTGTAAAATTGCAAAGCAACATACTTCCGTTTAAAAGAATTGCCAAATTGGGTTTTACCAATACGGAGGTTGACTATCGTCAGTGATGTTTGTGAATATAAGCTGAATGATTTCGGGTATATTCCCTAAACTCTTTTAATGGAACACTTGGAAATATAAAATACGAATTTGTTCATGAATACTCTTTCTGTGGAGCAGGATATTTCAGAGACTCATTGCATGAGATCCAGGAAAACTGAATGTTGGTAAAGAATTGGTAGAACTAGACGGAATGAGAGGAATTAATGTTTTGGGATTCTTCCCCGACTTATTCAGCACTATGTTTATTCTGTTTTTGGAGCAAAATATTTATCATCATCATCATCATGGTCAATGACGGAACAGCACTGGCAGGAATAGATGAAGTGGCATCAAGTAATGACGTTTTAGTGCTGGTGGCACTTCATGAGTTGTTTTTCTATCTCACATCAATTTTCGTTCAGATTAATACTTGACGGTTTAGCCTTGACAGAAATGGGTGAAATGGAAGCAAGCAATACCATTTCATGATCGTGCAACTACATGAGTTGTTTTTTTACCTAATTACTTTATTCAGAATAACTCTAGATGACAATTTAGCCTTGGCAGAAATAGATGAAGTTTGAGGAAGCAATACAATTTCATAGTAGCTTTACTACATTATCTTTTTTTTTCTACCTATGAATTTGTTCGGAAAGGATTATTTCTTACAGTGAAGGACGAATGATGATCCTTATGTCCTTCGATCCATTGCTGAATAACTGAACAGCATTGGTTCTATTATAGACGATGTGGAAGGATAGAATGATTTTTCAGCTTTTTAAAAAATATATTAAAACTTCAGAAATGATTATTCCATTGACGGAGCAGCATATTTTTCACAATCACCATGCCACGACTGTATGATTGCTTATTGCCTGACATGCCTGACGGAGCTAGATGAATTCATTTTTTTTTTAATTTTGCGTTTGTCTACATATTCTTCAATATTCTGATCTGAAAGGATTATTCCTCCCACAATACAAGGTGATTATTCTGTCCATCACAGCAAACCCTGATGACGACATTGCATTTGCAGGAAATAACAGACAAAGTAGGAGGAATCAATGCCATTTTACGCTAGCGGCACTTCTTGACCTGCTTCTTTTATACGCTGATACTTTGTTAACAAAGGATTATCCCATAAAGTCAAGCAAGATATTTCCCGATTTCATCTTAAACATGTTAAAAGCAGGGCTGGATGACGGTGTAGCATTTGTAATAAAAATAGATGAAATGGGAGCAATCAATGCCCTTTTATGCTAGCGGCCCTAGATTGAAGATACCGTGCATTTTCTTGAGAAAGGCCACTGACGCCAAAACTGGCTCGATGAGAAGAAGATAGAGTGTGGAGAAATTGATGCAATTCTTTGATATTGGCATTTCACGCGGAGTTCTTTTTCTAAATATACCAGAACTATAGTCAGGGTGGAAATATTTTGTTCATTTTTTTAAATCGATGCGGCAAACCTTCATGAGCTCAGCGAAAAAGGCGAAAAGGGATGCACGTCGGGTATACACGCATTTTGGATTTTTCATTTTTCGTTCGTTACATGTACACTACACATTTCAGTTTACATTGATAGGTTATATAACTTCTTTAAACGATTTCTTTAAATCCTCTTGTCACAACACTGGAAGTCAACGAAAAATGAGACAAAACTTTGTGTTCACTAGGCTGGAAAGGATGTAGTTAGCAATGCACAAACCCTCATCAATCGTAACGAATAAAGAGGATCTGAACGGTAGACTATTGCCATTATGCCATAAGTTCTGTACTGTAGCTGCCAACTCAGCTGTTTGAAACTTTGTCGGGTTTCAGTCAAGAAAAATTATATTTTAAAAGTGTCATAGGAGTGTCTCTTCTTGAAGACTAGTCAACAGAACTGTACCTGATAACGTAAACAATGACAAAGACATGAATTACCTGGAATTTATATGTCAAGCATTACTTATATCTCCGCTCGTCTCTTCAATGCGTCATTACAAGAGGTAATGTGTCCCTGATGACTGTGTCTTAACGAAAGAAGTCATTGTTCTTTTTCTGAAGTGTTGCTTCTATATACCAGGAATTAAATGGAATAAAACAGGTTGAATGATTTAATGATAAAAATGAGCATTGTTAGTAACTTTTAAATCCAGTGACAGATATTTTAGATCGAAGGCGGGTTGGCCATCAAAAAGGAACCGCTGTCATGTCTTCAATTTTAGTGAATCATTCTGCAATGAGTGATGTTTCGGATCAATATCGGATTTCAGCTATAGCTGCTTGCTTGTTGGGTCTTTTTCTCTCATTGTGCTTCAACATTTTGATTTTGATCGTACTCCCACGAACGCAATGCAAATTCGGAGAAAACGCCCGCCTATGCTTGATTTGCCTTGCCGTGATCGATCTCCTGGGCGGACTCATGTGCTTCGGAAGTCGTATCGTCTTCGAATTCGACAGATCCCTTCTTTTAAACGATCGCATTACTTGCAAAGTTATCGCCGCATCTTGTACCACCTTCGTCTCCCAATCGAACGTCCTTTTAGCAATTATGAGCATTGATCGGTATATCGCGATCATGAAACCCATGAGGTACTGGTCCATGCTGTCGAAAACGCGTATTAACAGATTAGTAGCGATCGCGATCGTTATAGGACTGGCGGTGTCGATCGCGCGTTTAATTCACGGAATCTACACCAATAGCTGTGATTTCGATCCTGGAGCTTCGATGTACATCGGGAACCCCTCTTTGATGGTTTACATAGCGAAAGTCTTTTTGCTTGGTATAATTACAGGGTATCTCAACTTAAAAGTGTTATTAACCGCTTGCAAACATCACAAACGAATATCAAATATGCCCGTCACTGACGGAGAGAGTAAAGTAATGTCACGGCGCATTGGCGGGAAATTCAAAGCGGCTGTGACGATAACAACCATGATCGGTGCTTATTATTTCGTCTGGACGCCTTATGTTGTCGGTGTTGTCATCGTGACGTGTTCCGGAGAACCCTTACCAGAGGCCGTGTACTTCACTATACTGTATGTAGCATTCAGCAACCATTTTCTGAACGCAATGATCCAATTTTGTCTCCAAAAGAATTTACGTCAGACGATGCGGAGGATGTTAGGGCGAGTGGAGGATTCACTAGACTAGGATGGGTCTTTCATAGGTCAGTCAGACCCAACTCCGGAAAACCGAGCACAGGTATATACTCCGAAAACGGCGTATAGAGCAAGATGAATATAGAGCCCTCATCGTTCACTGCGAGGCAATGTGTACAAAAGGCATGGGGGAAATCGTGCAATGTCGACCTGCTGTTGATAATATATTTTTCAAAAATAATGCTGCGGATATATTTATTTCAAATGTTTGCCATTTGAAAGTCATTTCATATGACTTTCAAAGAAGGATTTCGAAGATAATTGACACGCAGCATTATTTTTAAGAATATGTATATCACTGGCAAGTTGACTTTACAAGATTTTCCCCATGCCTTTTGTACACCCTGTCTCCCACTGAACGATGAGGGCTCTATATTCATACGCCGTTTTTCGGAGTATATACCTGTGCTCGGTTTTCCAAAGTTGGGTCTGACTGTAGGTCAGAGCAATATCAGGAAAGCACCACAGTTTGGGGCCATGGAGTTGTACACGGCATGGATTTTGGGCAGTGATAATGTTGAGCTCTGGTATATATAAAATTGATTTTGAGCAGTTGAGAGGAAATGTCGAACAATAATTATACAATATTGACTGGCCTTGAGGGGGATATCGAATATGTTGCCCGCAGCAGAATCATATTTCCCCGAGTCGAAGACGAGGGCAATATGGTTCTTTTAAGGGCAACATTTTCGATATTCCCCGAAAGTAGAGCCAGCCAATATTATTATTATCACCTATATCATGTATATGCCTATTTTGTAGTAATGTCAGACACGTCTGTTTGCCTGCCAGTCCCTCTGATTTTAGGTTATTCAGATCATGCAGGTATGTAATCTCGGCCAAGGAATTGTGACGAAAATTGTTACCGCGCATATCCATTGTTTAAGCCTACACTTTAAAGGCCACCGCACACCTCACGATCGGTCTGCGATCCGATTTGTGAAATAAATCGCTATGTCATTAAATATTGGCATTTTAAGAAATGAAATCTACCCTATTCAGGAAGCTTTCTTAGGAGCGTTTCATCAATCGTTTTGTCAGTGATTTTTACTGCCAAATTTGCTCTCAGCCAATCAGACGCAAGGATTTCAGTAGCTTGTAACAGTTGCCCGTAAAAATCGCTGACAAAACGCTTGATGAAACACTCCCATTTGAATAATAAAATAGGGTTTTGGTGAGCTGTCAGCTTCCTACAGGGAATAAGGGCAAAATTAGTTTCAAATCGTAGGCAGTCGTACGATTTTTGTGACGTCACTACGACTGGGAGCCGATTTGGCCATTCCACCAACTAGAAAACTCGGCGAAGGCCGTATAATCGATTATACTATCTGTATGACTATTCAGACCTTCAGTCAAAAATATTTTTCATTTTCAAATGATTTGTCAAAAGATATTACATTTTCTTCTGAAATCGGATCGCAGACCGATCGTACCAAGGAGTTATCACAGTTCTGTGATAACTCCTTGATCGTACGGTGTGCGGTGGCCTTAACGCGTACATAATACTGCGCGTACACACTTTAATAAAAGCGCATTGACAAGAAAACGTGGATATTAATCGGGCTCAATGTTGACGGCACTTTTTGTACGCAAAGTGAATGGTAAAACCTATGGGTAAAACCTGGAAGAGGGAAAATATCAGGGAATGATGACCGCTCAGAACTAGGTCATTTGAGGACCGTGCAAAATATGAATTTCAATTGCACCGTAAAAATATCCCATATAGGTAATATTGATTCTTGATCACTTCTATTGCAACGAAAGCCTGTTGCACAGGACACGTCATTTACCTGCCACAGCCCTGCATCAGCGACTGGCTCAACCTGAGACATCGTACGCAAAGTGAATGCTAAAACGAGCAGTGCAAACATTGCGTTAAATTGCTGGGGGTAATGGCCAATTGCCTTCACAGGCTTGATCAGCGCAGGTAATACCGCAATCCAATTGTCTAGAAGCAGTTGGGGTAGGTTGATCATGTCTACTTAAGAATTTGTGTATACTGTGAGGTTTTAGAAGCACGAAAATAATTAGAAAAAATTGACTCGATCTCGCCAAAAAGCACATGCATTGTACACATATTTTTGGTCATGATTATGGGACTGCGCACTCATCTGGTATAAATGTTCGGACCAAACACTTCAGCTATTTCTTGTCATATTTCGAATAATTTATGAGGACATCTGAAGAACACCCCTTTACAGGAGACATTTCTACTATGATATTCTTCCAAACTAACAAAGAAAGACAAAGAAAGCTCTCAAATTATTTTTCACCTTCTACCAGAACTCAACCTCTTTTAAAGGGCAATCCAACTTTGCTAATAAGATGCTTTGTGTGAAAGTAGAAAAATAAGGAAAATTAGGATGAAAGTTTGTGAAAGTTTGAAAGAAATCAGATAAGGACTAAGAAAGTTATGGATGTTTGAAAGATGAGATCACTACATCTATGCGAATCTCATATTGGCAATTTGGTGAGTCGAATGTGACATTTTTGTGGACAACTCTCCCATTTGTCATACACAAACATATCATTGATTTGCGGTTTTTTCGAGGCGCTTTTACCGTCGGGGCAGTACTTAAAATATATAGAGATAGCATATTGTTATAGGTCCTCATGAAAGAAAAAGATCCTACTAAGTAATACATTTTGAAAAAAATGTGACATTTTAGTCATTCTGTGTGTTGGAGCTAATGAGGGAGTTGTCCACATCTACATCAAAGTGACATTACCTATTTGGCCAATTTGAATTTCCCATATGTATATTGATTACAACTTTCAAAAATTCATAACTTTCTTATTGCTTGTCCGATTTCGTTCAAACTTTCACCAATCTGCTTCTCTGATTTTTCCTCTTTCTTTCAAAACAACTTGCTATTAAGGTTGGATTTCCCTTTAAAGAGCGCTAGTACGACAGAAAGAAATGGAGAGCGAGAGAGAGAGAGAGAGAGAGAGAGAGAGAGAGAGGTAGGAGATAAATATACTTAAGATAGTACAAAGTGGACACTTCACCACTGTTCACATCATAGGTGCTCGATGAAAGACATACAATGTCAACCATCCTTAAAGGAGAATGAAACCCTGGGGGAAAAAAAATCATTTTTAATGAAAAGAGAGGATAGAGAGAAGTAATTTGAAAAAAAAGTTCCATCAAAATCGGTTAAGAAATCAGAAAGTTATGAAAGTTTGAAAAGTTTCAATTTACTTTCTTTGGCGATCCTCAAATTGGCAATGTTGCTTCAAAGTGACTGGTAGAGTTGGACAACTCTCCATGTGTTTTCTACACAAAATTTCATATTTTTCTCCATTATCTCTAAAAATGATGCTTGTCTTTTTGTGAACTCAACATATGTTGTGTCAAATACATTTCTCCATGATATATCTTGAGCTGAGAAGGAGATAAGCTGCACCTTGAAATATGAAATTTTGTGTACAAAACATATGGAGAGTTGTCCCGTATACTACACCTGTCATTTTGAAGCAACATTGCCAATTTGAGGATCACCATAGAAAGTAAATTGAGACTTTTCAAACTTTCTCATTTCTTAACCGATTTTGATGGAACTTTTTTAAAAATTGCTTCTCTCTATCCTCTCTTTTCATTAGAAATGATTTTTCCCCAGGGTTTCATTCTCCTTTAAAAACCCCATTACTACGCCTATATTCGTGGGCCAAATAAAAATTAGTTCCTAGTTTTTCGTGCCTTTCTTCCTCTTTAGGCCGCCTCAATCTTTTTGTTACATTTGATATTTTTATTCTAAAATGAAATAAATAAGAATATGAGGACATGTAGACAAGGAGGTAACGAAAATCGCGAATACTGTCAAATTTCCTCTTGTTGTTTTGAGCCTCTGAAGTGCATGTAAAATGAAATGAATTCTTTTTTAAAAAGGTGTTGAAATTGACTCAATGGCATTTTTATGTACGGGGAAAAATCCGGACGAGAAACTAGGACTCAATTTTTACTTGGCCTTAAGCATAATGTTATGATGAAAAAGGTTCACAAGAGACCATTCAAAATCATGCGATAGACAATAGCTTTGTATCTTACATTGCAACAAGAGATCGTTAGTTTATACATGTCTTTTTTGTTTTTGTTTGGCACGAGCGAATATATTTATAATTGATGATGAAACTGATACCGATTTTGTTTGGCACGAGCGAATATATTTATAATTGATGATGAAACTGATAACGATTATGGTTACTGATCCTTGATATTTATAGAAATAATTAATCAGTGTTGTCTATGATGAGTAGTGATCAAGTATCGATTAACCCTTTCAAGACAATTGACCACATTTTGTGGTTTGGCTCAATAACTTTTGATCCAGAGCTCTAAAAATTATACCAGATGCATGAGTAGAAAGAGCAAAAATTTCTGCACCCAATTTGTCCATTTTTGTTGTAAGACCATATTGCGTTTGATGCCAGGAATTTTAAAAACAAGAATAAGCTTTAAATTCCTTAAATTGGCAACACATTGACAGATTCAAAATCATTGTTTTTTATCAAATTGGCAATTTTTTTCAACCTTTCGACAAATTTTGTAGCCATGTATATTGTTTCCAAAGACATTACATTTTATCAGAACCTTATAGGACTAAAAGAAAAATATTATCGTTGCCAATTTGAAGAACAAAATGTGATCAATTTAGCCCTTAAATAATTACTGTCATTAAAAGGGTTAATAATTATGAAAAGAAAATGAACGAAGCTATACTTTAAAGAGAAGGTTGCGTTTTGGCGAAGATGAAAAATGATTTGTAAACTTTCTCTTTCTTCTTTTATGTTAGTTTGCAGAATGTCATCGAAGAAATGTTCCCTGAAATGGATTACTCTTCAAATGCCCAACTCAATTTTGTGGTGTTATATTTGATAGTTTTGTTCTGAAATCACCTCGGTAATAAGGTATCGCAAATCATCAATATTATGCAATATGTTGTGAGCCTCTGAGGTGCATTTCCAAAATTTCATGAAATGAAATTGAATTAAGATAATTATTGTTGCAACTGACCCAATAGCACTATAGTGTACATGAAAGATATCGAATATCCAATAACAAGGACCCCCGCCCCCCTCCTCTTCAAATTTTGAAAAATCTGGACAAGAAACTAGGAATCAGTTTTACTTGGCCTTAGATACTGCAAGTGAACTTTTTGGTGATCTACAGACCTCCTTCTGCATCAATCACATCTGCAACCTTTCTGGAGGAATTTGAAGAAGTACTCAGCTGTGCTGATTTGCTGTCAAATAGACTTGTGGTTATGGGAGATTTTAACTTCCATATGGACTGTCCTTGTAAGGCAGAGGTGAGAAATCTCAACTCTTTGCTTACTTCATTGAACTACAAGCAGCTTGTGCAAGGACCTACTCATCGTCTTGGGCACACCCTGGACCTGATCATTGTCAAGGACATTGCCCCTATCATTCAATCATGCTTTGTGGATCAGACTCCTCATTCAGATCACTTCATGATATGCTTCGAGCTTGATCTACACATAGTCCGGTCACCCCCATCTAGGGAGGTGCACGTTCAACGAAAGTATAAAGCAATTAATCATGAAAAGTTCTCTCGGGATCTTCTCACTAAAGTGAACGCCATCGTGGAATCCTTTGATCCTGTTGACTCTGACTTGAATAACTTAGTCCTCCAGTACAATGCAGCTTGTCTGGAAGTCCTGGATGCTCATGCCCCCGCGACTACAAGGACATTTCCTGTTCGTGTCAAGCCGAACTGGTACACAAGACGAAATCAGAGGTCGATCGCAGGCTGTACATTGAATGTCAACGGAATGTCTGTGATATCATTGCATCTGCTAAGAAAGACTATTATGGTTGCAGATTTTCATCATGCAATACTAGAGACATGTATAAGACTGTTAATGAATTACTCAATGTCAGTAGTAATGTTCTTCCTGAATGCAAAGTTTCTTCTGATCTTGCAGAAGATTTCTCTAGGCATTTTGTCAATAAGGTAGTTAAGATAAGGGAGGATATTGAGAGTACCATTCCAAATGGATCTAGGTTGTCAAGTGTAACTGCAGGTGACCCTGATTGTTCATTCACTCAGTTTGATTCTATTAGTGAAAGTGTCTTGAAAAGTATGATTTCAAAATGTTCCTCAAACTCTTGTTCCTTGGATCCCATGCCTACTTGGCTGGTTAAGAGACATTTGACAATTCTTCTTCCTGTACTGTTACGCATTGTAAATATATCTTTATCAACAGGAATGTTTCCAGAAGCACTTAGATCTTCTGTTATTACACCGGTACTGAAGAAATCTTCTCTGAACAGAGATGATTTCAACAGTTATAGACCTGTTTCTAATATACCTTTCCTAGGTAAGCTAATCGAAAAGGTAGTTTCTAAGCAGGTATCTGATTTTGTCAACCGGAATGACTTGCTTGATCCCATGCAGTCAGCGTATAGAGAGTCACATAGTACCGAGACTGCACTTCTTTCTCTGCAGAATAATGTGCTTTGTGCTATCGATAACAGGCAAGCTGTATTCTTGTTAATGCTTGACCTCTCATCTGCCTTTGATACAGTTGACCATACCATTCTTTCACTTAGGTTAGCTGAGGACTTTGGCCTAGGCGATAAAGTTCTATCCTGGTTTCGATCGTATCTTAGTAACAGGTCTAGTAGGGTTCAGGTCAAGGGATCTTTCTCAAGTGATCAATGTCTGAAATTTGGGATACCACAAGGGTCCATTATTGGGCCGCAGTTGTTTACTTACTACATTCGTTGTATAGGAAACATCATAACTCAGCATTCAATTCAATATCATGTATACGCGGATGATATTCAGTTGTTTACCATATTTGATCCTACCAAGCCAGGGGATGCAGCATGTGCATATTTCCGTCTCTCCAAGTGCCTAGAAGACTTACAATCGTGGCTTATCATGAATAAGTTGAAGTTAAATTCTGCCAAAACAGAGTTTTTCATTGCGGCGTCACAAAGCCATTTGACTCGTCTCAATAACCTTTCCTTTTCCATTGGTGATCAGAACATTCCAATTTCCTCCACGATTAGAAACCTTGGTGTTGTGTTTGATGGGGAGATGAAAATGTCTGATCATGTCACCCAATTATGTCGCTCCCTAAATTGGCAAGTATACAACTTAAATCGCATCAGAAGGTACTTGGATCAAGAGACGTGTCACAATGTTGTTAGAGCACTTCTGCTCTCCAGGCTTGACTATAGTGGGTGTTTGCTCGGGGGTATTAGTAAGCAGGACCTGGGCAGACTTCAACGTCTCCAAAACAAATGCGCTCGACTTATCTGTCAAAAACCGAAATGGTCCCATGCTACTCCATTGTTGCACGAATTGCACTGGCTCCCAGTTGCTGATAGAATACAATACCGAATACTCGTTCAAACTTTCAAATCTATGGCAACTACATTTCCTGTATACATCTCCTCACTCTTTCAGCAACATAGAACGTCATATTCTCTAAGATCTGCATCAGCTCCTTCTTTTGTCATTCCCAAATCCCATAAACAAGCTGGCTTTAAATCCTTTCAGTCCCTAGCCCCACGTCTCTGGAACAATCTCCCATCATTTTTAAGAAACAGTGCTTCATTAGACATCTTCAAAAAACACCTGAAAACTTACTTGTACGACTCTGTCAATTAGACTGATTGACAAGCGCCTTGTATCCTATGGAAAAGGCGCTATATAAATCCAAGTATTATTATTGCAAGTAAAAGTATAACTTTGAATATGTTGTAATAAATCATATTTCACTATGAAAGTATACTTTGTATTTAACAGTGGTTATTTCATGGCATTACTGAGCTGTTATATCTGGTTACACATTATTTGGTTTCAATTCCTGAGTGATTATCATTGCCATAAAGTGTATTGTATTACATGAGAATATAATTATATATTATATATTATATAATTATATATCATATATTATATATTATATACCCCTATATTATGAATATAGTATAAAGAAATGCAAATACATACATGTATTTTTCAGTATGAATAACATTAAACATTCTGTAACGTCCCTGGTAATATCAGAGAGAGAGAGAGAGAGAGAGAGAGCGGGAGAGATAGAAATACAGGGTGTCCTTGCAAAAAAAAAAAAGAAACCGAATTTTATTTGTAAATTACTAAAGAATTCCAGATTATTCTTCCATTAAAGTATACATCATTGGAAAGCATATTTTCTCTTTCATATAATAAGAAACATGCTCAATAAATCACGCATGATTGATTTCATAAATTCTGAGGTAGCAATGTCAGAAAATCAATTGTTCAAAATTAGTTGATAGCTGTTTCCTTTCGTTCATTACGATTTTGAAAAGATAGGGAATATTTTTTTTACATTACGAATTGTTAAAAATACACACCATTTCAAAGCTCACATTCTATACCATATGACGCCGTAACAACCATAAGGATCATGGTGACTGAGCAAGCACATTTTGTAGTTGGTAAGGCACATTGATATTTGTTGAGCTGACTTATTTAATTTCCTCAAATCAACAAATTACTGTCAATATGTCTAATCCATTGCAAATTTAGTCAAACCGCAGGTCCCCCAAAAGTGCTCTATTTTATTTCCAGTTTTGCTTGACCGGGTCAGTCTCTGAATACATAATGAGCAGGAATCCCCTGGAACATCTGATTTCCAAATGATTGAATGGAGTGGTTAACATTTACTGATTCTCATGATTTATACATCAAATAAAAGAGGAGGAATTAGAGATTCATGACATACTCTATTTGTCTATGAAAAATGTGACGAAATTGGTGAAAAATAATGTTATTTTATGACCAAAAAATGGAAAGGAAATGAAAAGTAAACCTGTAAAAACTCACATAGTTTTATTATGAGCCAGGCTGAATTTGACATGAGTGTAAAGGGCAATATCTATACTTTACAAATACTGAAATAACATTTATGTACACTTAATGACAGGGTCAGGATCCAGCAAAATGTAACCAAAGTACACATTGGCCGGAATTCACAAAGGTTTTTTTTTTTGTTTTATGCAGATTTCGTGGTATAATACGCTTGATTTAGCGCATACACTTGAAAAGGTCCAATAATGAACGCGCGCCGGTCGCGCGTGGTTGGCAAAAGCGCTAAATTCACGCTTGTTGCCATGGTTCAGAACCATGGTTTATGTAAATTATGTAAATTATGTAACTTCTAAACTTCTAAAACTTCTAAACTTCTAAATTGAGACCATGGTTTATTTAGATTAATTTACATAAACCATGGTCTGAACCATGGCAACAAGCGTGAATTTAGCGCTTTTGCCAAATATCGCGCCATAATCTTGCAGGGTGGCCTTGCCAGCCAATCACAGTGCTAGGATTCTATGGTCTTGACAATTTCAAGGATAAATTATGTACTTGGTTTGAATATTGCTGGATCCTGACCCTGTCATAAATGTAGGGATGTTTTGAATATGATAATGTAAAAGATGAAACTTCAACGCTTCCATACGTATGCGTTTTAATAGTGGCTCATATACTTTTTATGTCTTTTATTGACTTGAAATCTTATAAAGAAAAGTATTTTGTGTCACTCTTTTATCACATATTTTCAAATACTTATTCTTTGAATTATAACTTAAACAGGGTATGTCTGCATTGATAAACTATCCATTTATCTTTCCAGAAAATTTGATGAGCATAGCATTAAAATTTCTTGCTTTAATTAACTTTGAATATGACCATGCAAAACAGCCCACTGGCTACAAGGAGAATGTGCCATTACAGGCACTGGAAATAAAATCAGCCCTTTTTGCTCATTTGCATACGACCTGCGGTCTGACTGTATGCTGCTTGGCCAGTCATGCATGATCCTTCCATGAAGATTATGGTCTCATATGAAAGAAAACAATATGAGATTTTCAATGATGTGTGTTTTGTGTTTTGTTGTAATGATGAATAATCAGGGCGGCGCTACAGGGGGGGGGGGCAGGGGGGGCGGCCGCCCCCTATCATTTTTTAAGCGAGCAAAAAAAAAAGAAAAAAGAAAAAAGAGGAAGAAGGGGGAAAAAAGGAGAAAGAGAAGGGGAAATGGAGAAGTGAAGGCTAGGCCATGCAATTATGACATAACTGTTGTAGTCCTATTTGTTATTTCAAGACCCTCGACGTGCGACGTTGCTATACGCGTCATTTTGCCCCTCCCCCCTATTTAAATACCCTGGCGCCGCCCCTGTGAATAATTCCAAATCTTTTCCTTTCTTTTTCAAAACCACGATGAAACCAACGTAGTAGCCATCCACTTGTTTTCGACAATTGGTTTTCTAACACTGCCACTTCAGACTGTCTGAAATATAGTCATGCGTGATTTATATGTCACGTTCCTGATGTCATATGAAAGAGGGGAACATTAGGTTTCTTATGATGTGTAAGATAACAAAGACATAATTTGGAATAATCGCGTAATTTGTCCATAAACCTGGGTTTCCCTTTTCATAGATAGATGGACCAACATAGAGAGACAGAGAGAGAGAGAGGAAGTGAGAGAGAGAGATATATATATAGAAATATCATAAAGGGTATAAGGGAGACATAGAAATAGGGAAAGAGAATTAAATAAAAAAAAAAATTTGAAACAATTCTTTCAACACGAGAAAGAACGACACAGACGCAACTTGTTTTTCTAGGTAATGCCAATCGAATCTCTCAGAAATTTATTACACACTCGTTAGGCACAAAAATGTAACAAAGGCAAGATATGATACCAACAACAACAACACAAAAATCCTATTCTACAACGAGAAAAAGAAAGATCACTACAGAAGGTAATGAACTAAAAATTAAGTTCATGGAGAAAGGGTATTAAAGCTACGCCTGTCCGCATTGCCAATCTTACGAAAAGGGATCGAGGCAAAATGTTTGTTGGAAAAGCTTTTGAAGATGCAAACATAACTATAATATGGGACAGAATGACTGAAATAATATCACAAGACAACATATGAAATTAGTTTTGTTGTACAAACCTCAAGACAAGCTATAAGCTAAAAAAGAAAAGAAAAAAGATATCATACATTTTTTGGTTCAAGGTTGATCCGCCTATAGACCTACTAGGATTCGTATCTCCCTAATCTGATAGTTATTAGTATTGATCTTTCTTCAAAATTGTGCGAGAAATATAGTGAATTTGTATCTATTAGCTTTCAAAGTATATTTCGTTTATTCTGTTTTAAATTTCTCTTTCCCTAAAAATTAGGAACAACCTTACAGAATTAATAAAAAAAAATATCTATATAAATAACATTCCGTTAAATATTGTTAGAATGTCACTTTCAGTAGAAATTGATTAGAGTTATATTTTAAAGATGTGAAATATGACCATTAAACTGCTTTGCACAGAGGAAAATATGAATAGCATTCACATAGAATATTTCCTTTTATTTGATTTTACATCACATCACATTTTTCTAAGAATTTTGTTACGGCTGATGCTATGTTGTTTTTTTTTTTGAAGTGCAATGAACCAACAAAATTCTGCAAGGAACCTAAATTCGAAAAGAATCATAAAACATTCATACAGATGGATATAAATAAACCAATGGAGTTATTAAGATTGACGTATATCAAGTATATGATTAAAAGTATGAATGTATAGTACATGACTGTATAAAATATTCAACATCATAAATCTTTATATACATATTTGTGCAATGTACTTCAGTCTCTCTACTATACAAAGAAATCCCATTAACCCCCTCTTAAAAATAACTGATTTTTATAATATATATAGATATAGTTTATCTACACTGTACATTTTATAGTTTCTGCATATGTAAGTTGGTCTTCTATGTCACACAATCTCAAGTAATATGAAATATTTTATTTGACAATATATAGCATCGCCGGTCCATGTCTTTTGTAGAAGAGGAATAAAAATGAACATCCCGTTATAAGTAATAAATACAAAGTAACGTAGGAAACCTCAGCTTGTAAGAAGTTTGATCTTAACGAAGCGAAATGTTCATCTTTCTATATAATGTGCGTTTGCGTTTGACATTCATACTGTAAATCTTGCCCTTTTTATCCCAAGTTCAGCGCATAATGAGAGCTAAGAGTTGACCAGCAACACGATTTCAATAACTTCGACGTAAAACTGGCAAGAGAGTAGTCTGCAAGCACAGACCCTACTTTGACACTTTATCAGAAAATTATTTTGTCTTGGGAGAAGCCTAGCCCAGCTACCTACTGGTCGTGAGGAGCAGCTATAATACATGGCCTATGGTAGTCTTATAGTGCAGACACTCTTTTACGACTGACCAGGGTTTGTGCCTGCAAACTAGCAAGAGAGGGGGGAAACAAAACTTTTTTTTTTCATATTCAGGTTACTACCCACAGACTACCACAATGCCAACAACTACAATTACCCTAATATAATGAGTAGTTTTTAACCTCTCACTGTGCCGGCGCATACCTCAGCCGACAGTGATACCCTTTAGGGCAATTACCCGCACTGACAAATTTGGGAGGGGGGGGGGGCACATCCTGTCCTTGACCCCCCCCCTTTCAAAAGCCAGTGGGCATATATTACACAAACAAAAATGTGCCCATCCAATTGTGTCTTGTACCTCCTTTTACGTTTCAGACAAAAAATGAAAATAAAATAAAAATCACCTGATTTTTTTTTTTGCTCCTCGGATATATTTCTGGAATTTCTTATTACCTTGTACCTATTTACTTTGTTAGTGGAGAGTGTCAAATGTAGATTCATATTTTGCCAAAGGACATTGGTGCTGTGGCGGGGATTCGAACCCCGTTACCTGAGCTTTATAGCAGGATGAATTATCCACTAGACCACGACATCTTCACCTATCCACTTAAATTGTCATAAAACATCTGATACAACTCCTGTGTCAGAAGTCGTGTCTGTTGTAAATGTATGTACCTTGAATCTCATCAGAAAGGTACTTCGAAAGAATATAAATCGTCTACATATTAAACATATATAATTTCTTCTTATATAAAAACTAGAAAATATCTGAATCCGGTTTTTCACACACAATCAAACGTCTAAACTATGTGAAGCAATATACAGCCTTTGCTCGACGAATAGTGATTAATATTTGGGTTGCTCCGCTGCCACATATTTATTGAAGTACACAAAACGTCGTCACGAGACGGAAATTAAATTTCAAATGCACGTGAATTGCGTTTGAGAGAGAGAGAGAGGAAAAAAAAAATTATTAACAGAACATTCATTTCATGACCCTGACGCACGCTGGCAAAATAAGCTTGAAAGGTATGCTAGCACAGACAAAACACACACAGAGCAATGAACATTATATACAGAGCAAGATGACAAAAGTTCTTTTAAAGAGATGATTCTTTTAAACAATAATAACAGTATTGAATGCTTGTATAGCGCACATCACATGTCTGTCAGAAAAATGACATTCCTGGCGCTCCACAATTAAATGCATTTTCAGAAGTGTTTTGTTCAAAATAAATCTAAAAACCGGAGTGGCAATCAAATAATAAAAGTTTAGCCGTTCAATGCCACATTTTAACGAAATCTTTGATTTCTGACTCTGCAATGAGGTTTAAAGATTAATTTAATGATAATTCATTTTCTCCATAAAATCATTCAAAATTATCCATACAAATATAACATCATAGGCAAGTTCAAATAAAACTAGTATTCCAATAGTTTCGAATATTTTTGCTGAATCTTTCCTTTTTAAGGCGGCCTAATTAAAATTGTATTAAAAACTGAAGAAAAAAAAAACGATTAAAAAAAATATTATATGAATATTAGACTCTGCAGCGACTACAGTGCATTGGCCCTACAACAGAATAATTATTCATTAAAATGCACATAATTATTCATTAAAATGCACATATCATCATATACTTTTTGAAATACAAGTAACTAATACGTTTTCTAAAACCTTCAAATAAAGACAACTTTAGACGATACTCCTGAGATGAAATGGTATAGGCCTACTTGCATCGCCAAAATAACTAAACTGCAGTTTATGCCATACCCACTTAACGCGGAAGAGTGGAAATTACTTCGTTTGGTGCTGATTCCACTCCAAATTATAGTGGAATCCACTCCAGAGAAGCGCTTGAATTACTCTTTCGACAGTGCATTCAAGTATTGTGTACGTGGGTTCCACTCCAAACGAAGTGATTCATGATATGACTCCCGAAAGAGTGGATTTTCATTCATAGACAAAGAGAACAGAGATCGATAAAAATCGATCTTTAGAATGGATGAAAGATAGGTGATCGATATATATTTTTTTAATCGAACACTTGAAGAAGTGACTGCAAAACATTTTCTTTCTATATTTTAGGGGGGGGGGGGGGTGGCGGTTGATCTTTATAGCAATGAGTACTGTACGGATTTGTAGACACATACAGTTTTTTTTTCCTCATGCCTCTACTTATGACTTAGCTCTAACCAAAAGTCTGCGAGTTCAGTAAAAAAAGTTATTTTTCCGTAACCAGAGAAGAATATACCAAGGTTGTGAAGTTTGAAATATTTGTTTACAGATAAGGAGCATACGGGTTATTAAAACAGCCATTCCGTAGATTTGAGATTTTCATGGGGTTACAGAGATGGCGTGGTTAAAGAGTAGTTGCGTATCCAATGGAGGAGGACGGAGCCTGTTTAAAGGCTCAGACACGAAATATATACTTCTTGCAGTGTGTCTTCGTCACGAAAGGATTCCCAAAGCACCGTCCTGGGGACTGTTGCACAAAGAGGTGCGTTTATATGCAACTCTTAAAATCAAACGCAAGTCCTTCATGTGCACTTCTGGGGCCCGTTGCACAAAACTTGCGTTTAATCGCAACTTATAAAAATCAAACGCAAGTCCTAAATGCGCCCTTCTGATTGGCTGAAAATAAAATTGCGTTTGATTTTCCTGAGTTGCGTTCAAACGCAAGTTTTGTGCAACAGGCCCTTGATTGGCTGAAAATAAAGTTGCGTTTGATTTTCCTGAATTGCGTTCAAACGCAAGTTTTATGCAACGGGCCCCTGGTCACGAAAAGCTGTCCAGTTACATCAAGTCCCCTCTGGAGGGAATTCTGACCCCTTTTGTATCAACCTCTGGATATGAAACGGTAGAGATAACGACAAAAATGACTATCAAGTGACAATCAGCCAGTTTAAAGAATACAACATGCAGAGCTGTGGGCAACGTTCGCCTGTCCTTTCCCCGTTTCCGTACTGCCAACAAATCGCTCATTCTCCGCTCCATTTCCCTGTGATATCTTCTCCCCGACCCCGTAGGAGTTCGTTTCAGTTCCTTTGACGAAAGCATTAGCAACCGCCCCAACGTCTTCTGTCTGCACCTCTTGATTGCAAAGAGAGACCTTTCGTTGATGACAGGTACATACCGTCGTGGGACCCGTCTCTGCTGCTGAGTCACCGAGAGAGGGCGTCACAGGAACGTATCCCATGAAGATGCTTGCTTTGCTATCGCGTCGGGTTACACTGAGGCTGTCTCCGCCTGGAGATGGCTTGATTGTCTCTGTGGACGAAAGACTGAGCTTGTCAGAGCTCTCGTTGGGAGCAAGGCTGGCCCTGAGTGCCTGTGGTGTTAAGGCACGGTCGATGACTTCAGCGCTGATGACGGGGGAGTATGCTCTCGATGTCGCCGATGCGCAGCGCGACTCTCCTTCCAACGCAGCTCGTGAACCGGCTATACTCCTACCGACAGAAAACAAGAGAAAGATATTGTACATACAATGTCTGCAATTGTGTAAGAAAATCGACACGGTAGATACAGAGGTGCTAACTTGGATTCTTAAAAAACTTGCCAAGACAACTGAAAAAGCAACCTGAGAAATTTCAATAACTTTGCTATCACCTATCGAAACATGCAGACATTAGATTTTCATGGGATATATACAATAGGGTTTGGAAATTGCACTTTGGTTGATCTTCGCGAAAGTCTTTGCGATCGACTTTAAGCTCATGGACAGTTTTGATAGCAAAATGGAAATTGGAAAGAAACGTATATATAGTCTCATGTTGTTCTCCTTGCATCAAGAAAGGTTTGTACGAGATCACGTGGTATTCCATCAATAATTTCCAGTGAATTTTAGTGTAAATATCTGTAAGGAACGCTTGATTATGGTAACATACTGCCCTACGCTAGGACCTTTCCACCCCAATGGCTCCCCACGCCACAGTCTCAGGGCTTCGCTTGGAGATAGCATGTAAGTGGAATACACATAATCCTTATAGGTTTTTGGACGCTCTATAGTGTATAGTGCAAGCTGCCGTTGTTGGGAGTTTATATCCTTGGCCCGGTATATGAATAATTTTTACCTCTCAATCGTAAAATATTTCACTTTAGGAGGTGAAATCTTCACAGCATCTTAGTATTACTAGTATCTTTCTACCTATAAACAAAAATCCAAGAAATATGACGAAAAGTTTTTGACGGAATACCAAAACTAAACATTACCTTTAACAGCGCAATAGCTGCACCCGCTAAACTTAGATGCACATTTGAACCTTGAAAAGGTGGCAGTTCACATCCTGGATGACGCTGGACTACGAAGGGTGCAACACAAAACCTCAAGAAATGCAAATAATGCTCTTTGGACGGTTATTCACCCTTCAAATTGTTATTGTTCAATTTCCACCCCAAGTATGTAGTTATAGAACCACACGTTATTAAAAAGAAGGAAAGAAATCTGGTCATGGCTGTAACGTGATTAAAATCAATCGTGATTGAAATCGAAAATGATTTGAACGACTTAAAGAAAGCTACGTCTGGACACAGCATCATGACCGTGGTGACTAGAATCTCTCGTGATTGGTGCCAGTGGCGTAGCTAACGGGGGGGGGGGGGCACGGGGCACTGCCAAATAAAGCGTGAGCGAGAGAACATGGGGAGAAGATGACATGACTTCCTTCTACACCTCTAATCAATGGCCTTGTTAAGTCGAAATTTATCCACCGAGTAAGACGGGTGTGCCCCCAGCCCCCGGTACCATCGGACGCCTCAATTCTAGCCTCACACGTTACGTCACTAACTGGAACCCATGACAGAAAATTTCCGTCTAAACACAACTTTTACCTTCGTAATACCGGTGAGGAGTCGATGGATGACTGTCTAGACCGAGAAGATCCCTTCTCCTCTTGTGCCAGGTTCAGTGGAGAGGTGACCTTAGCATCCTTGGTTTTTCCATGTAACCAGTAGGTTTTCATTGAGCCTTTACCCTATAGTAGCACAAAATTGAAATTAATCATTTACTTTACGATGAAGTATTTACAGTAAGGCATATTAAAGCAAGCGTATATTATTCAGACCCTAAGGGAAGGAAGCAAGATCTCCTTAATTTATTGCGTCAACGACTTTTGTTTTCTTTGCTTTCCTATTCTTCCACTTTTCAAAACCTCAATTTTTCAGAGTCTCTTTGCTGTGCGAGATATTGTCATCATACTAACGAATAACATCTCAACATGCCTAAATATGGAGTAAGGAAATACTTGCATTGTCGTCTGTATACGCCGTTGAAATAAGGAATATTGGTAGACCCGACATATTGGACTTGAACTCCTGTACATCGGTAATCGGGCTCTTGGTTTCTATTAGCTTTGATCGTTTTAATACGAATCTACTATAGGAACTTTGAGATTATTTTAACCAATCTGTAATGTTGCAGTTGCATATACCTTCACATTAGTTGAGCCTCGTTCCTCTATATCATAGTAACCGGGCCACTGGTCTAGACTGGCTTTGGTCGTCTCACTCATGTGGATCTTCAGCGCTTCACCAGTAGATTCCATCCTTGAGGCTGTGTTGACAGTATCGCCAAAGAGACAGTATCTTGGCATCTTCAGTCCTACTACACCGGCCACCACCATGCCTGTATGGATACCTACGGTGGAGAAAGATGTACATTAAGTTCTGTGATTATTGGAAGTTTATCACAACTAAATGATAATCTTGAGTTCTAGTGATGATGCATATTTCATTTCTGTAGATTCCATTCTTGTAGATTCCATCATAGAGGCGATGTTGACAGTATCTGGGCGTCTTTAGTTACTCTACACCGGCCATCACCAGCCTGTATGGATACCTAAAATGCAGAAAGACGTACATTATATGATTTCTAATATCACTGGAATTATTGGAACAACTAAAAGGTAATCTTGAGTTCTAATCTGGTAATGTAGATTCCTTTTTTCTGTAGAATCCATCCTCCAAAGAGGCAGTTTCTGAGCATCTTTAGTAAGACTACACCGGCCACTACTCCCGGGCTTCCATCATACCTGGACACCTAAGGCAAGAAAGACATACACATACATTATATTCCGTTGGAACTTTGTCATAAGCTTAAAGATGATCTTGAGTCCTGACGGTAATGTAGATTCCATTCCTGGAGACTTTATCCTTGCGGCGGTGTTGACAGTGTCGCCAAAGAGACAGTATCTAACGTTTGACATCTTCAGCCCGACTATACCGGCTACCACTATGATCACATGCATGTATGAAATGCAGAAAGACGTACATTATATTTCCATTGTTACTGGAAGTTTATCACAACTTATAAGATAATCTAAGGGTAATGTAGATTTGATTCCTGTAAATTCCATCCATGAAGACTTAATCCTTGAGGTGGTGTTGTCGGTATCGGAAAAGAGACAGTTGTATCTCGATATGTTTTCAGTTCGTCTATACCGGCAACCATCGTTCCTGCATGAATACCTAAAAGTTGGAAAGACATTACATTATATTTTTTCATCAGAATTTTGTCATAACTAAAAGATTATCTTCAGTTCTACAAGTTCATAACGAAATAACAAAGATGGATTATGAACATAAAAAATGACTTATGAACATAAAAAAAATAATGATTAAAATTTACGTACACACACAAAATATATATATATATATATATATATATATATATATATATATATATATATATATATATAAGTCGTAAACAAATCAAGAAGGTTCTGCGTCGGTGTGTTGAAATAGATAGCAAACAATTATGTTGAAATAAAAACACCGCAAGACGTAAAATTTACTGACGTTTCGGTCACAGACCTTTATCAAAGGAAAAGACTGAACACATTCAAAATAATAATAATAATCAGATGCATGAATTATGAAGACGCGGGCAGTTGCTTGAATACAAAAAATTAGGCGCGAGAATTGAGATTTTGGTCGCAAGTGACGCCACAAAGAAAAATAAAAAAAATTTGTGCGTATTTTGAAAAGAAATTAAAAGCCATGATCAAAGCAGTAAGAATGACGCAACAAAGAGGCAAGACATAATATATATATACATATATATATATATATATATATATATATATATATATATATATATATTAGTGCCATTAGGTAAACAAAGTCCAGAGGGAGGGATTAGAAAGTATCGCTCATGCATCGACTTTGGTGTCTTTAGAAATCTGAAAGTATCGCGCGAAGGCTTCTTTGAAAGTCGTTGAGGGCGATAAACAGGCTTATCGACTAGAGTACCTACATAAAGAGAGTAGCGACAACTCATGATTTGAACGCCATTTTGTTTCCTCTGCTATGCAACATTTCTATTCAATTCCGATGAGCACCTGGGTGTTCTCAATAGAAAGAATTCAAACGCCATTTTGTTTCCCGAAAAGTCAGACGTCCATGTCGCTACTCTCTATATTAATAAAGGTACTCTATTATCGACTAGTATCGCCAGTATCGACTTAATTTGTGAGTGATCCCTTAGGCTTGTTGCCAGCCGGTTTTGTAACAACTGGGGCTAAAAAATGACGAGCGTCCTCACGAACTCTTGCTCCTTACCGACTCTGATCTTGACGATTTCATTATTACTCGATGGGTCCCTCAGGTCATTCATGCTCTCTCTCATTCCCAGAGACATCTCTGCAATCCGTACAGCATGGTACTTGGTAGTTATTGGAGCACCAGAAACAACCATGTAGGCATCGCCTATGGTTTCAACCTGCATACAAAAACACAACAGGTGCAAGGCCATGGTAACGGTGAGTTGATTTGCAGTAAACCATTAACAAGCATCATGCTTCTAGATAAGAAACAAGTGGCCTTGTAAAGCCTTAAAAGTCCTTCCGAGGGACTTGGTAATTATTGCCTTGCCAGAGGGTTTAATACTTGGTTTGTACTTTCAATAATTTTCTATGGATAGGGGAATGGAATAAAGTGAGATCAAAGGAAATGAATAATAATAATAACAATAATAATGGAAATAATAGAAATAATAGTAGTAGTAGGATATAATAGTAGTAGTAGTAGTAGTAGTAGTAGTAGTAATAATAATAATAATAATAGTAACAATAATAATAATAATGATAATGATAATAATAATAACAACAATAATAATAATAATTATTATTATTATTATAATACTAATAATAATTAATGATAATAATAATAATAATAATAATAAGAAGAAGAATAATAAAAAGAATAATTATAATAAAATAATCAGATTAAAAAATATGTAGGAGATATGAAACAGTAAAGATCATGGACCTATCTAAGCCTCATCATCTCTCTGTCCCCTCTCTGTCCCTGCTCTATCCCCTTAAAGGTCATGTAAAGTTTTGGTAAGCCCTCAAAAACTGTTCGTCAGATTTCTTCAATTTTTGTTGATAAATAGCAAGATACTAGCAATATTAAGACACTGTGAAGATTTCGCCTCCTAAAGTTTAATATTAAACAAATAAGAGGCAAAAACTAATTTATGTGCCGGGACAGGCACGTAAAATCCCAACAAAGGCAGCCTGTGCTATACACAGTAAACACACGTGTAAAACCCATGATGAGTAGCTACACACAGTGCACACACGCTGTCTCTATGCGAAGCCCCAAGATTGCTGTGCGGGGAGCCGTCGGGGTGGAAGGGTCCTAGCATAATGGCAGTGATCAAGCATTCCTTACAGATATTTACACTGAAATTCACCAGAAATCATAGATGGAATACCAAATGATCTCTTACAGATATCTTTTGATACAAGGAGAACAACATGAGACTATATTTAACATGTTTCTTTCCAATTTCCTTTTTGCTACCAATACTGTACATGAGCTTTAAGGGCTGGTCACATTTGTCCGATAACGATAAGGATAACGAGATTTTCAATTAAAGGTACACCATACTATGGTGTGTACGTGAGTACGCTCCTGACTATTAATGGTAGGGCAGCTCTAGGGTGTACCTTCAATGAAAATCTCGTTATCGTTACGCTATCGGACAAAATGTGACAAACCCTTTCGTCCGCCATCACTTCCTCTCCTTGGTGCTGTAATGTGTATCTGTCCATTGTCTGTCTCTTTAAAGATCCCCTGCGACCCAAATGCAAGTTTTTTGCTGCTGATGTGCAGGGATGCAAACAAATCATATTTTGTTTTTCAAACATCTAAATATGTTTCATAGATTTTAAAATATTTTTTGAAATTACTTTCTCAAACATGCTAAGTTCCACCCTAAGAAAATGCTCCAGATCTTATTCCTGCAGTGACATAATCTGTCAATCGTTAGTAAGCTAATGAAAGAGAGTGGTATGTAGCTCCAGAAATGACCATCTGGGTGCCGTTGCATAAAACTTGCTATTATAGTAACTTTTCATGGAATACTGGATTTTGATTGGCTCTTGAGCAATGTTACCATGGTAGTTACCATTGATGGCAAAGTTACTATAATAGTAAGTCTTTATGCAATGGCACCCAGTTCTATAAAAGACCATACAATGCCAACACAGTAGTTGCTATGTCAGACATGCTGTAGCATCACCAGGAAAAGAATGGTAATGAGGAGGTATTGTTTGAAAGCATGAAATTCTATTGCTAGCATGTGCTGAGCTGGGGGAAGTTACATTCCACTGTCTATTGCAGAATGTTAGTGTAGCTGACTGATGATTGACATATGATGTCATTGCAGGAATGAGATCTGGAGCTTTTTTTTTGGGGGGGGGGTGGAGCTTAGGAGGTTGGATTTTTTTTCTTCAAAAAAACATTTTAAAATCAATGAAACATATCTAGATGTTTGAATAACAGAATATTAGTTGTGTGCATCCCTGCACATCCACAACAAAAAACCTGCATTTGGGTTGCGTTTGGTTGCAGGGGCCCTTTAATTTTTCGTTTGATAATAACAACAACTATTACCTTGTAAACTTCGTACAGTTCGCTGAGGTTGTCAAACTTTGTGTACATGCCGTTCAGCATGGAAACGACAGCCATGGGTGGGATCCGCGAACAGATGGTTGTGAAGCCGACAACATCACTGAAGAGAATAGTTGTGGCAGTAAATACCTGCCAAAAAGGCAAAACGATAAGTACAATTCCATTTCTAACTTGCTGAAAGAGACACACATACACAATTGTCAGGGTTAAGTAAATGAATACAAAAGAAAGAAAGAAAGAAGGAAGGGGGAAAAAATGCTGACTGTGTTTATAATGTATGGTGGTTGATCCAGTGTCCGAACACTTTTCAGAAAATCAACGATAGAAAATTAAATATCAAACGAATATCTGTCAAACTTACATAATGAATGCTCAAAGTCCTACAGAAAAAGAAGTTGATGGAATTTTAAAAAGACAACCTAGATTTAATACGATATTCCCTTCCGAGTGAACACCTTCCCAACGACGCGGCGTTTTGGTCCCTTGAAAAAGGTACCGTAATTCCGAACGTGTGAAACCTATGGGAAAAAGACACACCTTTGTTTCAATAGTGTGGTTTTCATACGCGTAATCCCAAGCGTATGAAAACCCATTTTAGGCGCTTAACTGTACACATTCGGTAATACAATCTGTTCGGAATTACAGTCCTTGACTATAACATTTTGAAAGCGCGATGCCTACGCAAGTCCATTCAACTGCACCTCACCATGGGTTTATTTAAAGCTGCGTTTAACTATTAAAATGTGAACAACACCATCTTACGGCCACTCCTAAATTGAAGGGAAAGTCCGCCCTCGTATTAAGTTAATTTGAATAAAAGAAGAAAAATGAGAGAAATAGATTAGTGATAGTTTGAGCACATTTTTAAATTCTAAACTATTACTTTTTAGTTTTAAATATAGAAAACTGCCTGCAAGTACATTTCAAACTTCTACAAGGGAAAATGGTGCATGATGGGAAAATAAGATGCGCAGATGTTTTCCAAATCCTGTTAAAAGATGGCGCTAATTAGGAGGTTCAGTTCAAGGCAACTTAATGCATCATACAATTTGCTCATAATTGTAATGGAATTTCCTGGTATCAGAAGATAAGGCAAATGTAGAGTAATATCTTGCTAAATACCACTCTGCCGCATCAGGTGTTTGACAGATACCAGGCTACTTTTGTGTTTTCCATCTAACAATTGACATCACTGGCCATCCAGTGGTAATGCTGTTCTGGGACACCATCATATCTTCCTCTTTGGCTGGACGCAATACCACCATTTGTATCAATGTAATGTTCAAGTATCATTCAATATTTTTTTTTTTTTTTTTTTTTTTTTGGGGGGGGGGGGAAACCCTTATGGAGGTGAAATGCGGACGAACGTATTCTAAAACACAGTTGTCGTCCTGGTATGCCCAAAATATTTTATTTTTCGTTTCCGTATATTAAAAACACCATTTCCTCCTTTATAATAGGCAGTATAGACGTATTATAATGCTTAAAGAACAGGGACTGTTGCTGGGTTTGGCTGACTTAAAACTGAACTTTTTTCGTTCATTGTATTCGAAATATGTATGCTTACTCTCTCTCTCTCTAAAGAAAAAAAAAAGTAATCGAGTGATCAATGACGTCACTTTTTTTTTTCTTTTTAGAGAGCACTCGATATTCACTCCTAAATAAGTGATCACTCCCGGGGAGTAAAAATAGAGTGAAAATTCACTCTTCTTTAAAGAGACAGTACTGTTATTTGATTAGTATTCTATGTCTTACCTCACACGTGCTAGTGGCTGGTTCCCCTCTCCTGAGCTTCTCTGCAACTTGTCTTGGTATCATCTGGTAGAGGAGCGAATCGGTTCTCTTCATCTCCTGATCCAGTTTCAT
This sequence comes from Heliocidaris tuberculata, assembly GCA_025618425.1. Classification (NCBI taxonomy): domain Eukaryota; kingdom Metazoa; phylum Echinodermata; class Echinoidea; order Camarodonta; family Echinometridae; genus Heliocidaris; species Heliocidaris tuberculata. The sequence goes on from CM046843.1 coordinate 18,872,183, forward strand.
CATGCTTTCCTCAAGCTGTGCACTTTTCCTTTGTTCCTAAAAGGTGAAAAACAGAATACAATTTATTGGGAAAGACTATTGACATCACCAAAGTAAAATCTTTACAAAATGGAATAACCAAGGAATTTTTTTCTTAACGGTTTGGTTACAAACAAATAATATTTTTCTTAATTTTGGGGTTACATCAAACAACAAACAAACAGAAATCAAAGAAAGGCGAAATCGTCGAGGAAAGAGGGACTCAAGTATATACAACAACGCAGGTTGAGTGAGTTTGAACCATTTCTAACTTGACATAATTCATAGAGTACTCGGGAAACCACTCTGGACAACTACTCCAGAAATGTATGATTTATACAAACTTATGATCATTAAAAATACAAGAACATTTGAATTTTCCGAACTATGGCGAGGCATACTGAGATGTTTCTCGAGGTCCCTGCGAGTTGTGCCGAGGTAGGCCGGGTTCCACATTGGAAACCGTACCGTGCTTAGAAAGACAACATTGTGCTGTCCATACTCGGTGTAAGACGAAATGATTATGTTAGAGAAACAGGACGTCGTCTGACACTTTGGATGCGGATCAGGTCAGAGTAAGACCTTGAGCCAGCTTGGCAAAACTAGCGTAGAAATACGAGTTACTACGAGCTACGCCGAGCCGTGAGTCACTTCCCGAGCTCTTCACGAACTTTGTGTGCCTAACCAGCTCGGGTAAAACTCGGAATTCAAGTTCCATCCAGAAATGAGAGGGGCCTATTACCTGGTCTAAGGCAAGTTTGAGTTCGGCCGACTGCTGGGTTCCAGCCAGTACTAGATCTCGACTTGAATCGTGCATGCTGAGGTCATTGATGTATAACCCTGTCTGGAACATAACCTGAAGATCGGGTAACCTTCGTGAAAAAATGGCAAGAAGAAAATCAGTGATGATTCGATATTCCTAATAAAATGCCATAACATGCACTTGTAAAGAATACATCGACCAAGGATGTACTAGGCAACCTAGTACCTCCTTGCATCGACGTTATAGTTATAAATTATGTACGGAATTTCCTTTACATTAAATAAAAATTATCCATGACTTTTGATAGAACAAAAGAGAATGGAAATGAATGAAATGGTCGCATGACAACGTGGCACAGGCATTTTATGGTGGGAATACTACCAAAATGATCTGTTACTTATGTGTATAGTAAAGGTTAATAGGCCTATATAATTATCTCATTATTCATTTCATGAAGTGGAAAATTGGAAGCTATTAATACGGACGAGGGGTTTGGCCAAATTAAGATCGATATATAAGGGACGAATGTACAAACCAACGCAACTGGGTTAACATGGTTAATAGGATGAGTCGATTATACCTCTAGCCCTGAAATACTATACCATCCGAACAGAAATAAACTATAGGTAAATTGAACTTACTATTGTACATCCATCTGAATAAATTAATAAGAAGAAAAATAACCCTCATTTATCGCAGATACTTGACTTATCAGTTTAGTCGCTCAAGGTGACACGATATGATTGCCATGCTTGAGTAATTGTCCCGCCAGGGGTTAGTTGTCTCTGCACAGGACCAAACAAGTCCAGGGGAGCGTTTCATGAAAGGACTTGTCAGATATTTTATCCGACAAATTTGCTCTCAGCCAATCAGATGCAAGGATTTCAGTAGCTTGTAACAGTTGTCGGATAAAAATCACTGACAAAACGCTAGATGAAACGCTCCCCCGGTGTAGGACAACTTTGTACTTACATCGGTGTTGCGAGAAAGATGTAGGCACGCCATTCTGGAACACATAACATCTGACCTTTCAACCGCATCTGCCTGGGATGATACACCTCCTCTAAAATCTCTGAATTTTTTAAAGGTTGGAAAAAGTGATTGTTTAGATTGAGGTCCAAGTTGATACTTCTGGCGGAAAGAGCAATACATATGCACTCTTGTAACCATATTACCTGCAGTTCCGTTAACATACTCATCTTCCTCTTGTACTGCTTCAGGATGCACATGAGATCAGCAGAGCACTAGAATGAACCACAGTAAACCAAACATGCCGAAGTGGGGATACACTGCCGAACCTGCTTCAAACTGAGAATCCAGGGTAGAACTAGAAGACGGCCTTTAACACACGTGTTGTAATAGACCTGGTTACCGACCCGGCAGAGGACCAATGATGTGGCCTTCAAAGCTGCTTGCTTTTGGCATGACACGGAATGCAGAGATGCATGCAGAGAGTGACTTCATAGGCTTGGTTAGCGCAGGTAATGACGCAATCAAAATGGCGCCTTATGTGCAACTAGTTCTTTGCCGCTGAAAGGTAACGAGAGGAGCACACAGCCAGATTACCATATCTACCTCGGAACAAAATCGCTTCAGCTAGTATCAATCTCTGACTTTCTGATCGAGAGTCAGTAGGCCATTCAGATACATCCATGAAATATACAGTCAGGTTCCACCAACAAGAGCCTCTGTGACACATAGACGACATGGGCAGGAATCAGACCGTCACACCTGGTCGAGACACATCTTGTCGGGAACCTGCGAAACAACTCTGGAACATTCTTTGTATTTGTTTCCCAACTGAACTCAAGTAATATCGATTTCTAATGATTTTATCATAATGATAAATCCAAACGTTTCATTCATGTTTTGTTGCGGAGTTTTGGTGTGGTAATTATTTTTCTATAAGTTAAATGTGATACATTACATGAATAGAACGGTTGTCATAAAAGAAAAATACAAATCTCATAATAATTGAAATAATTTACATTTCATGTCTAAAAATAGAAATAAATGGTAACTGCAAAGCAAATTCGATCGAAATTTCAGAAAGAGTATAGCTCAGCAATAAGCAAATAGAGATGAGTAAGAACCACAATAACATGGGCCTTCCCTGTCCCAAATGACCATGTATCAGTTTTAGAGTCTTTCATTGTATGTTGTTTCCAGCAGTTTCTTTTCAGAGCAGCCTCATTTGAGGATTCCAATTTTCTTTATGGCAAATAGTATGTCTTTTAGACAGTTTCCCTCCAATGACATGCCGAGACTTGGGATTACCTTAAATACAAAGATAAAAGGAATTGATACATTCAAGAGTGTTAGTAAAACCGGAAAATCCCTGTACATCACTTCAATCACCCCAAACTACCATAACCGTAAGACAAAACACTTCAATTCCTTTAAGGAAACCGGGGTATAAGACAGATAGGATCCACATACACCCACTGTTAACGGATCAAACGAGAGTATTATTTCATTCCTTAAAGGGACCCTACACTGCACACCAGCACCAGCAGGCCCTCCATACATCACATTCCACAGGCTGTCTAAGAACGGGCAACTATCCAGTGGTGATGATCAGTTTTCTCTCGAATTCAAACAATTAATTTTACCAAAGCACGCAAAATCAACCACCAAGTTGAGCACTTTAGAAAGACCCATCAGAGAGATTTAAAACCCGGAAATTTTGCAACGTCTCTCACCGTGCCGCGATTCATTCCTTCTCAACACATTTAAACGGATTGCTTCTAGTGAAATGTCCGGCCGCTGCCTTGATCCTGTGTGGGAGAAACAATTTACCTACTTCAAACCAATTTCCCACTTTGTCATAATTCATATTTCGGCATATATACAAAAAAGAAATAAATATATAATATATGAATAAATTAAAATAGACATACTGGCATTGCATCGTTTGGAGTTACATCATTATAATTAAACAGACATGTCAATGCAACCCTTTTAAAAAAGAAAAAAAAAAGAAGAAAAGAATAAATGACAGAAATAAATCCATTCTATTATGTAGCAAATATACCCGCTACAATCCACACACCTTACGATCAATATCCCGCATTACCCTATCAGAATTAACGTTTCATAAGTGACATACTGAAACATCAATCCTGATTGGCCGGTATAAAGTACCGAAGCGTGACGTCAGGAATCGTGTTGCTTTTCTCAGCGCACACGCACTAGATACGGCACGTATCTAGTGCCTTCGGGTTATGTCATGCCATCACTTCGGTACTGTATTAGAGAGTCCCGATTGCTTGTTACTAAATGTGTAAAGGACTGGCTATACTGGATACAGAAAGTCTGTACATGTCTGTATCGTCTTTATTGAACATGATTACTCGTGTTGAATTTTAGTCCTTTCATTTTCGACAGCGGCGTGAGCCTAACGCATGCTTTCATCATCCAGTATAGCCACCCTTTAACCCTTTCAGGACAGGAATTATTTAAGGGCTAAATTGATCTCATTTTGTTCTTTAAATTGGCAACAATAATTTTTTTCTTTCAGTGCTAATTGCTTCTAAAAAGGTGTAATGTCTTTATAAAAATATACATGGTTAGAAATTCGTCAAAAAGTTGAAAAAATTGCCAATTTTGATGAAAAACAATGATTTTGAACCTCTCAATGTGTTGCCAATTTTAGGGATTTTAAAGCTTATTGTCATTTTTAAAATTCCTGGCATCACACGCAGTATGGTCATGCAACAAAAATGGACACAGTGTGTGTAGAAATTTTTGCTCTTTCTACTCATGGATCTGGTATATTTTTTAGAGCTCTGAATCAAAAGTTATTGAGCCAAACCACAAAATGTGGTCAGTTGTCCTGAAAGGGTTAACCGTCTTTTTTAAAATAGAGAAGCCCAGAAGTGCAATAATCGACGAGTTGTGCAAAGAGAGAGCATCATTTTGAGTTGCAACGTATGTTACTACATAAGCGTGTTATGTGGTGCACATCTAATGGTTTGAAAAAAGTGATGACCCTAATGCAGAAGCTGACAAGATGTAATGGGAAATGTATGAAGCACCAATCTACAAGAGGATTATATAGATTGAATTATGAAACAGAAGCGCTTAGAAAATGATCGTCCTGTGTGATCGTGTAACATGCAACAGTAAAGAATATGATTATATCAAATGATTATATTGTATGTAAATGAGAAGTATAAACGAATATATACCACATAGGGATGGAAATAATGACAGAAGACTAGGCCCAACGTACAAATATACAAACATAAGGGTTCGCTGGAAGGAATGGAGAGAAAATATCCAACAAAACATGAACACAATTATAAATAATCATAATATGGAATGTGGGGATAAAAATAAATCCAAAGGGATGTCGCACAGATAAGTTGGTTACGTCATGATTCTTTCTTTTTAATCGAAGCTCAGATAGAAGTAAACATGCCTTATTTTCTAGCAAAACTCCATGTAAATCTAATGTAATGGTCTAGAAATCATAATTGATGTGTGAGATCGAAGAATGTGGTTAATAACTAAGGGAGTGTGACCTTAAAACATATTTTAAGTTTATACAGAGAAAACTTGGACAATTCATGCTGCACTTGAATGCGTCCAGTCATTATAATCTTGTCATTCTATATTTCCAATGATGTTTCGACGAATTCGAGCAGGACAGCCGTGTGAAAATCATATTCATGTAGACATGGCAGTCCTATCGTTGTAAACCGTATACGGTACACGTATATGATTGGTTCAAACTCCACCTAATACATGTATAATCACCTGAAAATACATGCCGAAATGACATTTGTGATGAGAATTCAATATAGCATGTTCATGAACCACGTCCCCCATGTATGACGTTCAATTTCCACTTCAGAATCTTTTAATATTATTGGGTGCTCAAAAGGTTTTATTCTTGAAAAACAATCTGTAATTTCTTCCTCGAAGAAATTAATTTAGTATAATCATATAATCATATTTAGTAGATAGAACTATAACATAAACAAATAAAGAAAGGAAATATCTTAACTTGATAATACCTTTAAACAAATGTTGAGAAAGTAAATAAATGCAAAAAAACTTCCCTCAGCTGGCTAAATACTGTGCAATGAAAATATTTTATTACTTTTAAAAGACTTTGCTGCAAAAAGAAAAGTGCAAGGAGTGATAACTGCTAGACTAGGAAATCAAATATTTTTCATGCAAAAGAAAAAAAAAAATATAGTTATCAGTACAGTATAAGGAACACTCTAATAATATTTCTCTTTATTAATCTACTCTCGTTTTTGCTAACATTTCGCTTTGGTTACCCTAAACAACTAATAATGCAGAACAAATAAATTATTTCATTCTAATGTGTTATGCCAGCACAGAACGATCTATTTTTTTTTTCAACGGAAATCACAACATGCCTAGCTACAACTATTATTTGTTAATGACTACATTCAATAATGCTAATAAAAATCATCAATAAACAAATAAAACTGAATCCTAAGAGTACCTCTGCAGCAATCGACTCAACTTTTGTAACTGGAAAAGAGCGAAACAAAATAAAACTCAGCCAGTGTGTCAGATAAACGCAGCCAGTAGTGGAAACCGTGCGGTGAAAAAAGCTATATCAGAAATAAATAGTAGAGGGTATAGTACGTATACCTGAGTACTTGATGGTTGAATGATTGATTTGCATACGGGAGTCACGTGGTGGCTTTATCAACCAAGGGTGATGCTGTTTCTTAGCCTCTTTCTCTTTTTGGTGAGCTTCGTAATCAAAGTAAAGTTTACATATCAAGAGTTCTTAATAGCCTTATCTAAAATGGTAATGCCTTTTCTGACCCTTGGTTGGAAATATAATTGAATTGTACAGCAGTTTAAGTTCCGCCCCCCCCCCACCCCCTCCGAAATGTTAACCCGGAAAGACGGATGAAGGAAAATGCTAATAATCCTGTGCAATTTATTTTGGTGTACAACACCAGAAATACTGTAACACAAGTGGAGTCTAAAAGGATTTTAAGTATAAACATCTCGACCCATTTATTGGCGTATACTCAATCTGATGTATGTTACATTTGATAAAACATTTTCTTGCTACGCTTAAGACAATAATTAAGCAAATTTGATACCATTGATGACAAACATTTCGCAAAATTTAATTTTCACATTTTATTAGTTTATAAAAAAATTTGGTCACACAACCTATATCTGATTATACGCAAACCAGCGTTTTACAACAGAGACTATGAAAAGGCATGCTCATGTGTGACCTACATCATAGCTATGTCCCAAAACACACAAATCTTTCAAATGATTTCCCAGAATATGCGAGCTTGATCATTTGTGACTACCTAACTTTTCTGTGTTGTAACATTGCGACATCCCAACGCGGGTTTGTGACACAAACAATTCAAATAATTACACAAATGAGGGTAATAACGATGAAAAAAAAAAAATCAGTAAACATACAAAAGGACGACTGCAGCCCTACCTTAAATAAGGCCATATCTTTGAGACAAGAGCATTATCAAGTTTTCCCTAGAAAGCTATACTCATTATATAAAAAAAAATGCAATTCATAGTAATTCATATGAATCCAACTTTTAAGCCACTATGAATAAAGCAATACTGCCACTCCAAGATAATTAGTTCCTATACTGCGGAGAGGCCCATCTCGATTTTTAATCACCAGTATAGTGATTTTGTGAGTTTGATATTCCAAATGACTTGAAAGTAATGTTAGTTCATGAAAATATATTCCGATTAAAAAAATAACAGCAATAACATGGGTTTGCAATGAGGTCAAATCACGAAACATGTTTAAAACGGGGAGGAAATGTTTGTTAAACGACACAGGTAATGAAATGGTTACATAACATATATCCAACAGAGAACGAAAATTTAGCACGGAATAAACTGAGTCAAAGCAGGCTCTGTCATCTTGATGGAAACTTTCGGGAATGATAAAAGGTAACCAACATATCAACATATATATATATATATATATATATATATATATATATATATATATATATATATTGAACATTTTTGTTTTAAGTAAGTAGTTATATTCCTAAACAACGTGTATACATGTATATGAGAATGGAGGTGGCATTTATAAATTCGCCAACTTCGAGAAAAGAATAAGAAAAGAAAGAAAAGAGAGGTTATGGTAAAAAGGCAAGCCTATTTTATTTTGAATATCAAAGTTGAAAATCTCATCATTATTTCACAAAATTAAAATTTTGTAATGAAAGTGAGAGATTCGTGGAGGTAAAACATAATTGTCTTAATGTACAAAGCGTAATGAAATATCATTACCGTAAACGCTATTACAAAATTATACTTCAATGCATGTTAAGACTGAATTCTTGAGTCCAATGAGAATCGACCGAGATTGAAATTGGTCAAAATTAGATTTTACGTTTTGCTTTAAATTAGCAACATAATCTTTACACGTGACACTGGGAACAACGGGAACGTCCAGTGATGACAACACAGTCAGATGCACTGGTAGTGTTAACATGAGGAGGGATTTGGGAATAAATGTTTGAAAATGTTGTATGTTTAACTTCGCTCTTCTACAAAAAAAAAATATGATAACAGAAAGGCTTTAACCTGGACAGTGACTCATCTAGGGCAATCAACAGTCAGACATGAACCCCGGACTATTAAATAAGTAGGATATCTTGGTATGTAGGACCCTTACACCCTTAAGACTACTACCAAAGGTTATTCATTCCGAAGGATTATCAAAATCTTTTAAGATAGAGTTAAAGGCGTGGTGAGGTTTATCGATCAGGTGATTACTTTTTAGGGTGGTGGAAGGAAAAAATGTCTTTGTGATAAATATTCTAAATATAAATTATCCTAGAGTAATCTTGGTGTAGTTATTCGGGTGTTTCTGTAATATTGTTTGTGGTCCACAGAGAAGTAGTCTCTTAGTCGGACAGGAGAAGGTTCTAGAATTTAATTTCATTGAGCATTCCTCATGTTTGCTAACATGATCCGAGGGGGGGGGGGGGGACATTTTCTTGTCATGTGGGTATAGCTGATAATATCATAGATATTAATTGTTAAATTTCAACTACCAGAAGTGCATACTTAATGACATGTATATAAGAACAAAAGATATATGTCATAATCACAAAATATTATGCTGGCTTATATTATACAAATCTGTAATATCAATATATCATATGTTAACAAAATGTATTTATTTATTCATTTTTATTTTTTTTGTGGGGGGAAGGAGGGTGGATGTATCATAAGGTCAAAGCTAAAACGAAATTGAAAACAAATATTTGAGGCGGTATATTTGGAGGGGCGCACTCATTGCTTAATTTTTATTGCATAGTTTACATAGCAAGAAAAGGGATAAAGAAAGAGAAAGACAGGGAGAAAGAGACAGAGAAAGAGAGAGAGAGAGACAGACAGACAGGGATAGAGAGGGAGGGAGAGGAAGAGAGATAAGGGGGGGGGGGTCGTTGTGATAAAGGGAAGGTTTAATTTCAGTGTGTGATGTTTGGGGTGGCGTGTGGGAAGGCGTTTGTCACTTGGCAACAGAAGAATACTGGGGGGGGGGGGTGGCGGTACCCACATTAAGAAAAAAAATGTTGTTAGTATACCAAGGGTGCGTACAACCTTCATCTATGCTAAATGGATGGTTAACCTTTTCAAGACAATTGACCACATTTTGTGGTTTGGCTCAATAACATTTGATTCAGAGCCCTACAACATATACCAGATGCATGAGTAGAAAGAGCAAAAATTTCTGCACACACTGTGTCAATTTTTGTTGCATCACCATATTGCGTTTGATGCCAGAATTTTTAAAAACGAGAATAAGCTTTAACATTCTTAAATTGGCAACTCATTGAGAGGTTCAAAATCATTGTTTTTCATCTTGATTGGCATTTTTATTAACTTTTCGACAAAATTCCTAGCCAGGTTTATTGTTTTCAAAGACATTACACCTTATTAAAACTTTGTAGCACTGAAAGAAAAATATTATTGTTGCCAATTTGGAGAACAAAATGTGATCAATTTAGCCCTTACATAATTCCTGTCCTGAAAGGGTTAATGGGAAAATGAGTGTTAGTTTAATACGTATATAAAGTTGGCGAAAAGGGGTGTTTTCGACATAATGGATGTTAGTAAACACGTAATGACTTTCAGAAATGACTTGATCTTTTGGAAAAGCGCTTATCACTAATAGACCGTGAGAACGAAGATGCCACGAAGAAGAAGAAAAAAAATGGTGATTTTATTTTAAATTGAGAGAGAGAAAAACAAGGATTTACGTGAAATAGTCTAGGGATGCGGTTAAATATCGAACATGCCTGGTATACACGGTGGCTGGAGATAGTGATAAAGGCCATTTGTGGAGTTGTTTAAATGTGGTCCTTCTGCGCGGTATTTGAGGTGAAAACGAGAAGAAATAACGCAAAAAAAAAAAGGGTGGTAAGAAAATGGTGTTAGTCTGTTATATTATTTAGGTATGTCCAACGAAATAAAACAATAAATGCGGAACTAATGAGAACACAAATAAGTGAGACATAAGGGCTAGTTATTCTTACTATGTTACCAGCGGGAATTGTCAGAACTCACAAAGTGTACGCCTATGAATGGGACTACCAATGTGCGCAAATAACACTAGGGACCAATATGACGGAACACGTGGAAATTAATCACAAGTCTTGCTAGCTACTTTGTTAGTATGCTAAAATCAAATGGGCAAATAAAAGGACTCGGAGCTACTATTAATGATAAAGGGACAGTGATATAGAGATTGGGTTTGTTTTATTTTAATTATGGCAAAATTTACCAAGTTTTTGCAAAGTTAACTGTAATCTATAAAGGGACCCCAATATTTCACATTCCATATATGTTATATCGAAAAAAAAGTAAAGGCGAATGGTCATGCTTTTTTATTAAATGAAATGTAATCCTTGCTAACAAGAGCCACTATATGTAATACAAATTGACATTCAGTAAATGGTCTTCTTGTAACAAAACAGGTGTTATGAAAGTGAGTAAGGCCTATCAAACAAATAAAAACAAATTACAAAAACGATGATAAACAAAACTCATAACAACAACGCTAAATCTTCATAAGAAATTATGTACAGTCCCTTATAAACTGACATCTCTAAACGAAGGACTTAAGGAAACATTACACTACATGAATTTCTGCATCATTCATATTGACGATGGAATGGAGAAAACTGTCAATGCTAAACATGAACATAATCTTTGAACATGAAATCTATATGGATGCTGAAATGTGAAAATGGTGGCAGCCCAAATGTGAAGATTGCTCATGGATTTCATAAAAGTGCTAGATCAACTCTAAGACGTTAACATGTATAATGTACTAGACACTGGACAGAAATAAGTTTACTAATTAGCGATTATAACAAAGTAATCTTTTGGGCACAAAGTGGTCATATACAAACAATTCTTTTTTATACTTAGGTTTTACATGTAACGTATCATGTTTGTGTATTAATTAAAGTGTTATATAGGGTGATGCAATACTACTGTGTATTTTTGTAGTGTGCTAATGAAAAGGCAATGACATTACAGAATACTTCTCTTAGAATATTTTTCGGTTGAAATAAAGTTCTTATACGGAAATTTTATTATATCGTAGAAAGACTGTAGAAAGACCTGCTGCGCATTTTTCTCAAAACATTTAAATCTATTTTTGCCCACACCTATAAGCTGCCAGGAAGTTGCTTAATCATTAATGAATTTTCAGAATAAACGCAACTAAGTTTTAGATTTGTTATATTCTTTGCTTTTAAATGCCAACACATGCCACCATTATTTGAATTACCTGAAAATATTTTCAAGTAATATGCATTCAGTGCAGAAATTGTCAACCGATACACTGCCTTTATGATAAGTGAAATCTATATCTTTTTCGAGCAAACGCGATCTTAACCCTTACAAGAAGTTTTGAAAGAGCTGAGTGCATGAGTTTCCCTATTTCACATTAAGAACATTAAATAATTAATATTATTCAACACTGTTTACCTTTCCTTGACAGAATAAGCTTATTAAAAAACAAAATGAATATTTCGTTCTAACGATAAATTGATTGGTGTGTATTGTGAAATTTAAATCTTAGCTACTATATACAAACAATCAATTTTACGAAATACATTCTATTCTGTATTAGCATCATAAACAGACAATATCCCAATTACCCCTCACGTTGTTCATTATTTATGGATTCAACGATGCAAAAAATAATATTTAAAAAGGTGCTTTTTCATTATTGATAGGTTGATGAGACAGAAATATCTATCTTAAAAATTGCATGATTCAAACGAGTGAGTTTTTTAATTTACTCCCTCCATGCCCTCCTTGCTAGGTAAATTGAAGCATTCTTATTCAATTAAATACTATATAAAGGGGGTATTAACATGTTTGTTACCTGAATCAATATTAATTTATAATAATAATAATAATAATAATAATAATGATAATAATAATAATTATTATAATAATAATAATAGTTATTATTATTATTATTATTATTATTATTATTATTATTATCATTATTATTATTATTATTATTATTTTTATTTTTATTTTTATTATTATTATTATTATTATTATTATTATTATTGTTATTATTATTATCATTATCATTAATGATGGGTTGGTGAAAGTAATTCGTCTATCTCAAAAACGGCTACGTGTAACTGGGTTTTCAAAGACGTTTATCAATCAGAAATAATTATCTATGTCTGGGACCCTCCTTTAGCGCCACCATCCGAAAGATATGACTCAGTTTCGAATAATTAAAGCAAGGAAGTTTTCATGATATTTACCTCCCTCGCTGCTGTCGCCGTCATCTTCAATCAAACCCGCTCGGAGTTGCTGCGGAGCCTCGGTGTCCTTAGGGGGTGCCCCATCAGCTGCTGGACACGACTCTTCTTCGCCGGAGCTTTGGCGGGAGTGGTAGCCCAGCGGGCAACCCATGGAGACCGAGTCTCGGGCGATCATGGTAGTGGAGGCCAGCTCGAATACACAATTCTCATGGTTGGTTATCTAGAGATAGATAGAGAGAGAGAGAGAGAGAGAGAGAGAGAGTAGAGACAAAATATAAAAATCTCCTGAATGAGTTGCGTTATTTGGGCATTTTCAGGGCGATAACAAAATTTATGAAGGCTGAAACGCGGCCAAAGATAACTTTCGCCGACTCGTAGGCTGAAACAGTGGAAATACACTGAGATGATATAAACCCTTTCAAAGTACACAACAAGGTCATCTCAGCCTATACAAGAAATCAGGAACCCTATAACAAATAAACATCATTCACCTTCTTTAAATTTACAAAAGACATTTACTCGATTTTACATGAATTGCTTTATTCAATTTTTATCCTATGAACGCTGCTCGGCCTCCCAATAATGCATTGCGAGCGGATGAATTACCAATGTGTGCCCCATACCAGGATACAAAAAAAAAAGAAGAAGTTCCTCCTGCATGCGAGCGTCCGAATTCGTGGACACGCCATCTTCAGCTAGCACAAGGTAGGGTAGATCGCGTATAAATGGGTAGGTTGTTCTTAACATGAAATTGGCCAGATTCTGGAATACACGGCAGTGTAACAGTGGTACTTACACACACACACAGGTTCTGGCCCGGAAAATGAAGACGTCCTGACAAAAAGTTTATTTTCATTTCATTTTCCTAGGTCAACATGTGCATTATTACTTCATTTCTTAATTTCTTTGTTTATTTTACTACTATTTGTTCATTTCATTTATTTCTTTATTTCTTTGTTTATTTAACTACTATTTATCAATTTAATTCATTTTTTGGGTAACTTGTTCATTTATTTATTCATTCATTCATTTGTTGGTTTATTTGACTTGTATTTATTATTCTATTTATTTATTTTTTATGTTTTTTATTTATTTATATTTTCGTTTATTTATTTAACTACTGCTATTATTATCTATTTTATTTTTGTTATTTGTAGTTTTATTCATCCAGAGTAACATTGTGAGTTTCAGAACTGCTTTCCACGACGGGTCTGTCGGCATTTACTCTGTAAATAACGATATTCTTAAAGATTTTAAACAAAGAAATAAATTAATTTACATATATACAAAATACGGATTTGAAGACAAACTAAGAATATTTAGATTGAAGAAAAATGTTAAAATTTGGAAAAAACACATAATAAAACCAAGATAAAAAACAAAAACAAACACCGATAAAAAAAATAGAAACGATTTAATAGTTAGCTTAAACTTACTTTTTTAAGCTGACATTAGAAATAGGTGATTTATAAACACTTTAGAAAATAACAACATATTCCGGAATCGATCATATCTAAACATTTTGATGATGACATGTACATCAACTATTAATTTGGGTTATTCAGTGACATCTTAAAAGCATTTAACGACCGACTATTTCTTTAATTCTCTCTAAGGATGTTCCAACCTGTACATCCCATGTATTCAAATGTATGAGTAGCAGCACTGTTATATATATATATATATATATATATATATATATATATATATATATATATATATATATATATACACACACACACATTTTTTTTTTTTGGGGGGGGGCGTGGATAGGCCTGAAAAAAAGGGAAGACACATATCGACAAATGAGAGACTAGTAATCATTGTAATGTACATTTCACATTATGAGAAACAGCTCAATAAATCAACGTGTCACAGTAAGGTATGCTTAACGAGCCATCGGTATGGCAGACAGTGTTAGTTTAACACCCACGCGCCCCATCCCACAGAACAATGGCTTTTTACGTTTTATGGTTTTCCACATTGCACGGGTCAACCACTTCCATCTTCCATTGTGATCGTCAGTCGTTGAATCTGTTCTCACTGAGGAATAGTCTGTAATTTTAATGAAATCTCATCTCACACATGCATACTTCAACTGTTCCATTGGTGCAATTTTGTACAGACCCTGTTCAGAAATCCCATAGAACAGTAGTTCATCTGGCATATAAAGAGTCAATGGAAAGGGTGTCCTTGACGCGCTTTCGTAAATATGCAAAATATACAGATCTCTTTGCACTGTATGTCTGGTGCCGTGGATACCTCATCGCATAAAATCATGCATCGTATAGACAGGGTATAGGTGATTCACACAGGCTAACCATTGGAAGCATGTATTGATATTTCCTACGTGGAGACAAGGACGAGACACCCAGACGCTATTTGTCAAACAAGGTCATCACCACCTTACACTTCCACCCGTCACTCTTCACAAATCACATACTTCATAAACAAAGATGCCAAGCATAACGACGCCATTTTTTTCGGAAATACCCTCAGCGCATAAATTCGACCAGTCCGTCATAATCTCTCAATTTGAATTTACGACAAAGCATCGGGTATTCCTTTCGGAGGCATACGTGCAAAATAGGGCGTAAAATTGATCCCTCGCGCGATACGAGTTCAGTAGGGTTCACCCATTCTATTTCTATCAGATAATCAAATACATGCATTGCGGAAAAAAAGGTGGTTCGTAGCTCAATAATAGAATGATAAACATAACTGTCTCCCACTACCCCACTGCACGACAGAGTTCAATAATAGAAGAAAAAACATAGCTATCCCCCTTCACTAATGTTAAAACGACAGAGACAAAATGAAAGAATAACATACATGTCAAATAAATGGGACAACATACCCCCAATAGAACCTTTCTGAGAAAAATAAATCTTCTGTCATCGAAGTCGGCTCATTCACACTAAGCCATTGACTATTGCACCAAATCTTACCTTCAACTTTTAAGAGAACCTGTACTAATGGTCTTTTTTCCATTTGAATAAGTTGACGATATTTCTGTTTTCTTTATTAAATTTCATTGTTCAAAATGTTTTCATGGGATACTACTCCTCACGGTTCTTTTTTATGCATAAAATACCCCCCCCCCAAAAAAAAAAAAAAAAAAAAAAAAAATCTTCTAATTTTGAGCAAGATTTAGGCTTCTCCGTATAATGGAAAAAAAATAATAACAAGAAGAAGAAAAAGAAGAATACGAAGCAGAAGAAGAAGAAGAAGAAGAAGAAGAAGAAGAAGAAGAAGAAGAAAAAGAAGAAGAAGAAGAAGAAGAAGAGAAGAAGAAGAAGAAGAAGAAGAAGAAGAAGAAGAAGAAGAAGAAGAAGAAGAAGAAGAAGAAGAGGAAGAAGAAGAAGAAGAAGAAGAAGAAGAAGAAGAAGAAGAAGAAGAAGAAGAAGAAGAAAAGATGAGGAGAAAAGGAAGAAAAGGAAAAAGTATATAGAAAACGAAAAAAAAAAGGTCTCATGTTCGTCAAGTTTTCCTCAAAAAATTACTTTAGAAAAGCGCAAATATTATTCAATTTTCTTTGAGACAGCAATTTCAAAAAGGTCTTTTTAGCTCGATTATCCTTTCACTAAACTTTTTGGCGTCATCGCTACGAACAAAGAAACAGATAGAAAATAGCATAATCCACTAATAAACGCCTCGCACCACAAAAATCGGGGGGGGGGGGAATCATCTGCAATTAGCTTTATACAAGGATTATAGTTTTAAATCGACAGTCACGTTAATCCATTGCCTCCGGGAACAGGATATTCCATGTATTAAGCCTATGGGAATGAGAGAAATTAATATTGGCATCCAGCTCGTTAAACCTTGTAAAAACCAAGATTTGCCTATGCTCGCTAACCCTGCCTTTCTTCTTCTAAAAAAAAAAAAAAAAAAAAAAAAAAAAAATCAATGATATATTCAGGATTCAGGAGGGGCACCACCCACCCTTTTCATTTCAAAGGGGCATTAAACGGGTAGAACTTGAACAGCGCCATCTTACAGCGATTGCTAAATTAAGATTATTATATGAAAATTAATTGCATTTATTTCTGAATTTTTACAAACAGCTTGTTTGAATATTAGGCTCTTTTTGTTTTCTTTTGTCAAACTATTGTTTTTGACTTGGCATTGTGGAAATTGCCTGCATGCAGGTACATTATAAGATTTTACAAACTAGAATGGGGCATGATGGGAAAATGAGAGGCACTCTTATAAAATCCTGTTGAAAGATGGAGCTATTTAGGAAGTTCAGTTTACTCTAACTTTAAAACATTCCGTTCAATTGGATAACTTAAACTGTCTTTGCTTGACAGAAATTACCTGGAATTATACCCCGCTCCCCCTTTTACAAAACCCTGAATCCGCCATCGTACAACACAACTATGGTACTCCAAGAAGATGTTTAGAGGAATGAAACATCAACAAGCACAGATAAAAAATAACATAATAATAAGATATAATAACAATAATAATGATAATATATGATAATAATATTAATAACAATAATAATAATAACAATAATAATAATGACCATGATAAAGCAATACGAGGAAGAAAAGGAAGTACAAAAAGAAGGAAAAGAGAAAAATAGAAAGAAAGATGAGAATGTATTATGAACATTCATGAAGAGGAAGGCTGAAATAATAGGACACTTTATGTTTCTGCAAATCGAAATTAGAAGATAGACACCTAATACGATATGGGATTATTTGTACAGCTTCAGGGGAATACATTCAACACCGGTATATATTATCATGTTTCAAACCAAGTTCATATATTTTCTCTCTCAAAAGGCAATGCGGGGGACATTTGCATATAGGCACACTTCCACAATGTCCAAAGTGAGGAGAGATATCCACCCATAAGGCATGGTATTTTTGTATTCGAATGGGTTGAGGAATGAAATCTGGAAAACGATAACAAAACCAAGATCCTTAGAGTGAGATGCTTAGAGTCCGCACTAGCATCAAGTTTATTTGAAAGAGCACAATATATATATATATATATATATATATATATATATATATATATATATATATATATATATATATATATGAAGAGCTGACATGCAAAAGGGACTAAATCCATTTTTTATCATTTGGCAGTTTTTTGCATGCTTACATAGACATTCACCATGTGCATCAAACTGACTATAGTCCAACTCCCAAAAGTTTCAGGAAGTTTATTAAAAATGGACATGAAATTCATGTTTTCATTCAAAAGGGCCTAAATCCAAAACACTTTTCATGCAAAAGGGACTAAATCCACTTTAGCTAATTCTTCGTAAATCAATGATAAACCTTGTGTACAGCTATTACCCCTCAGGACTTTTCATGCAAAAGGGACTAAATCCAACTTTTCATGCAAAAGGGACTAAATCCAAAAAAATAATTAATATAGAAAATTATATAAAATTTAAGACATCTGCAGGATTTTTTTAATTGTCATTTTTGTTACCTATATTGATGACTCTTAAACATAGTAGAAGAACTTCTTGAATGGAAACATAGAATTGTGTGAAATAAAAAACCTTGATTTACGAAGAATTAGCTAAAGTGGATTTAGTCCCTTTTGCATGTAAACTCTTCATATATATAAAGGGTTACCAATCGGTCAACTATTATGTTGAAGAATATCCAACGTAAGTTTGCAGTTCCGTGTGTTTACCTCCTTCCAATACTGGAGGTACATATTGTCAAATAAGAATATTCATGAAAATGGTTGAATTTTGCATTTAAACCGTTAACAAAGGGTTCATCCTTTCTCTATGTTTATGTATCAATTAATGTAAAACCAGAAATGTATTAATTTGTTTATCTATAAGTTTTAGTAATGAACAGGTAAGTTTTGTTAGAGCATAAAAAGCCTTAGTGTAAAAAAAAAAAAAAACGAGTACAACAATATGCAAATAATACTGTGTCTTTGTCTTCGAAGAGAGATTTGTATAAGCCGAGTGATTTCTCCTAAATTTCAATCGTATTTTGTGAACACAACGGTACGTTAGTCTATTAACTACACGGAGCAAACATGATATGGGACCCCCAGGTATATCATTAAAAAAATCTTTTACATTACACTGATAGCACAGTAAAAGAACTCTTTAGTGTGAATCAGGAACTTCAAGACTACGGTTATTGATTATTCATTTCAAAAATTCTAGATCCGTCACTGAACAATGGACGCTTAAAAATACATACCACACGCGTTTCCTTTTAAAATGAATATCGGCAGATACTTGAAAAAGCTATCCAAACCCGAGTTTGCTTTGGCAGGTTAAAATCAGAAAATTAAGTGAAGGGCATTTGGTGAAGTTGGAACGATATCGGATATGCAATGAAAAGGTAGGTATCAGTAAAACTAGTGATGTTATTGCGACTTTTCCATATGTCTATGTTCATAAAATGAATTAAAATGATCATTCTTCTACTTTTTAAAAGAGTCTACGAATAAGGCTTTCCTTGCACTTGAGGAAATGGCAATAATATACTGTGATCATCTGTAACATATCTCAAGCACAGTTCCACAGGAACTATTTTCCGTGATTAGGATTATGTGTACCATACTATCTAGTTTATTGTTCTTCCTCGAGAACAAAAAAGGGCCTATGATTATTCTGAAAATTACAAATACTTTGAGTAATTTATGTACAAAAGATGAGAGAGAGTTCTCCAATCGTGACATCCAACATCATGGCCGCAATGCTAATGCGAGGATTCGCCATATCTTCATCTCGACTTTCCGATATCTAGTCTTCTTATTTGTTGTCTATTTTCTGTATCTTTCACTAATCTGTTTTTCTGATTTTTCTACTTCCTCCCCAACCAGATTTCTACTAAGCCGAATGATCAACTCCTCTGTAAATAAAATTCTCCTTATCGTCAGTCACATGAAGAAAGCATAGAAAATTCATCTGAAAATGATTATGCGCAGCTTTTCATGGCAGGGCTTCGCAGAACAAACTTGTAATGGCATAAAACTGTGCCGCCTAAGTGCGTAATGCAGGCGCAGTCAGGTTAACTTCATTTATTCTACTCTCGTAAAAATTTCCCTTTAGCCTGGGATCTTATATTTGTTTCAAAGGAGTCTGAAGGTTTTTGAAATGAGGACGTTATGTGCTGCGATTAGGTAAAATATCATGTCTGACAATATTATCCCATCGCATCAACTCCGATATCAGGGAACGGGAGCTGATCATATGAGACAAATTTGTTTTAGATAAGGGGAGAAAAGAGAAAAGAAACTGCCTCGGCTCTGCGCCGTGTCTGGCATATTATGAAAACTAGCAAAGATGTGTCTCATTCAAGGGTATACTATAAAGAAATGCACAATTTCGAATTTCAGGATGTAACATTGAATATATTGCTGAAATCTATTCGAATTTGTTGTGGAATATACTTACAATTTTTAAGCAATAAATTGGTGATTCATGTGCGTAAAAAATGAAAAAAATAGTATTGCTTCATAATCGTTTCCATTTGAAACTTATTTTGCATGTGGTTATGCAGTTTCGTTTCCCCACTTTATTGCAAGAACAGTGATTTCCTAATTTACCAAACAGAATCATGATCTTATTGCTAGACAAGCTAGAAACTATATAAAGACTTGTATTGGACAAACTACATTATATTACTTAATTCAAAAGCACAATGAGGCTTGGCCTCTTTGGCCAAGCCATCCAGATGAGATGTGAGGAATTTCTGTCAACCAGGTATTCATGTACCCCCTCAACTACGTCGAGATTAAAGTCTGGAATAAAGAGGTTTTGTACAGTTGCCATGGTTGCAGGGATTCGAACCACGTACCATTAGATTAGATTCCGTCTCAGTTAACTGTAAAAAAATTGTCAAAGGTGTAACGTGGGTCTCGCCTTTGAGGGGGAGGGGGGGGGGAATTGTCATCTTGGGAGGGGGAGGGGGGATCGTCATCTTGGGAGGAGGGAGGGGGAGGCTCTGCTCTTACTCGCTGAATGAAATGCGAATTGGAGCACCGATTAGGGAGAGGGGCATGTATCATCTTCCTTTCTTATCCTTTGCCATCTGCCTTTCTTTTTTGTGTGTCTGTTCTCCTTTTTATTCCCCATTCGATGGGGGGGGGGGGACACGTCCCCTATGCCCCCATGTAGCTAAACTACTTTATACCGTGTATGATCTCTCTTGTGACAAGAAACGCAGAAAGAGATCTCACATCCTATGATATGGATGGCGGCCACAGTCAACAAGTTGTTAACGAGAAGGTTGAGTTTTGGTTAAAGTGAACAATTCATTTGTGAGTTTTCTCGTTCTTTTTTGCGTTAGTTTGGAAGAATATCATAATAGAAAAGTTTCCGGAAAAGGATGGCTGTTCAAACGTCACCATCTTCGAAATATGAAGAGAAATAGCTGAAGAGTTTGACCCAAACAAGTCATGTGTGTGCGCGCGCGCGCGCGTGTGAGTGTAGTCCTATATTCAAATTTCTGTGTGCGATTCATGTGACTTTCACCAAGATTGAGTCCAATTCTCGTCATTTTCATGATTCGAAAACCTCACAATACAGACTAATTCTTATGTAAAACGTTATCAGGCTTTCCCAAATTGTTTCCAGATAGTTTCTTTGACAATGTACTCGTTTGGCCAGAACTCAACTTTATGTATGGTACCGAACTCTGGAACAAAAACTCAATGTATGAACACAGCTGTATAGTCGCCGCTGTGCAACAGTTGCGGGAATACCCCTCAGCTCACTATCAATTTAAATCCAATTACTTCTCATTATTTTCCAGACACCCTTTAAAATGTCAATAGTACACAAGACAATGACCTACTACTCATGCACTGGAGACACTACAGAGTATTTTAGTAATATTTTAGTTATTATTAAATAAATGAATTTTAAAAAAGCTAAGATTTCGATTGTATCACAGCTTGCGGAGAAAATGTATTTATGAGAAATAGGCTGAATACAAAACCTATAAGCAAGGCACCTTCAGTAGTAAAATCTTCCTCTGAACCAGTGGCGGCGGATCACAAATTGGGGGTGAGGGGGGGGGGGGGGGGGGGGAGTCACAAGCCAAACTAAAGGTGTCATAATTTCAACTCACATCTGAGTAAGGCGCGTACCAAGATGGGTGACCCCGCATCCCCCGGCCAATTAGCGATCCCCTTTACCATCTTAAACTTTTGCTCGTCAGCTAGTCAGAGACATAATTCAAAATTCCGTCAAGGGCAAACTATAAAATCCGCCAGTGAAAACAATGAAAAACAAATATTTGAAGAAAAAAAATTATATACCGCGACCTTTCTTCGGCGTTATATGTCTGGAGCAGCGGCTTGACCCCATTACAACATTCGCGAAAACATAAACATAACAAGTAATAATTTCTGCATTTGTATGAATCTCAGTGAACACTCGTTAGTCTTTAAAGAATTCGGCAACCCCTTACTTTTTGTACACGCCTTGAGCATGATGGGTAAAGAAAAATGTGGCCAAAGTTTTCTAGTGTTCAAATAATTTTGGTGTATGTTATGATCGGGTGTCCTCTTAAATGTTTCGACAAGATTGTGTTCACACTCAGTACAAAAAAAAAAAAAAAATTCATTTTTATTGAAATGTTGACATTCTAGAATGTGAATATTTTGCAATGACATCGATCTTCTCTAAGACTGAGAATACGGCGTTACACAACTCTAATTTGCGAAAAGCATTGGAATACAAATTTGTGATTCATTTTGGGGATATGCATAAAAATAGATTTTGAACTTGCCATGATTTGAAATATGCAATTATAAAACAACTTTTACTGGTGCCCCATTGGTCTATTTTACGGAAAGCCTTTATCATCTTTACACAAATTTTCGCATGCCTCAGGCGTAGAAAAAAAAAAGACAAAACAATCCAACCGAACAAGTTAGAATAATCTCTGAGAATCAAGGTTGAGCTCTGTGCATTTTAATAACACAAGCGATGAACGAACTTACGGCAGAATATGATAAGCTGAAATCTCTTCAATTATTCAGGACGGCATTGAATTTCTTTAAAAAAAAAACTCTATTCAATATGTGCAAGTAGTTCACGTCGACAGCACACGACACAAAACGACCGCAGTTTTCCAGGACATATTTCTCCCCCAAATCCATATTTTTCACCGACTTTCCCACCGGAGTAAAACAATTGATACACGTACTAAGGTATCGTAAATCATGGAGTTAAAAAGATATGAAAATGTGCTTTTCGACACTATTTACTTTAGGGACCAGATTTATTTCTCGTTTATAAGGAGGCGTTGAGTTATATCCGAGACGGGAATATATTTAAAAAAATCCGATAGTACAATATAACAAAAAGCGATGATGGACTAACAATTATTATATCATGTGTGAAATGGCATGCTCGTAATTTTTCGACACCTTCGAAGTGAAACATTTTAGTTAATTGAGAAGAGAGAATAATGTTTTCTCATAATTTTCGACACATTCTGCTTCTGCTTTGGAAGGAAATGAACATCTTAGATAGTTGAAAATGGACTAATGTTTGCCATGTTTGCAAAATAACACAGGCAAAAGAAAGAAATGTATTAGTAATTTATCAAAATAATTGTAATTTTGTTGAGGAATAATTTTTGCAGACTCGATCACAAAGACTTAAAATAAAATCAGCCTAGGGCAGTTTCAAGCGTTGTGTGTCACCCTTTGAAATAAATTATGCAAACATTACATTGACATGTTGCATAATTTGAATATGATTTCTACAGGCAACACAGTCGGGTATTGAAACAGCCCAAGTGGATGTCTTGATAGTCGTAATTCTAATTTAATACCATCTTTGCATGCACGACACCATTTGAAATGTTTAAACGATAAATGAAGCAAAATAACGAAAACATCTATCTATAGGCAGCAATACTGGGCAAAATTAAGTTTAAGAAGCTCGTTCTTACCGATTCCCAGGTTAAAGGCAAGTTTGGCCTTTTCATCTCGAAGGCGTCCGAGATTAATTGGCCCTCCAGACCAGGGAGAACTGCCTTGAGACCACGCCCTGCAAGAGAGAGGAAGCAACAGAAGATATGATGGAGAGATAAAGAGAGAGAAAGAGAGAGAGAGAGTGTGTGAGAGAGAGAGAGAGGAAAGGACGGGAGGGAGACAGGGAGAGAGAGAAAGAGAGGAGGAGAGAGGGCGAGGGGAGAAGAAGGGAGAGAGAGATGGATAGAAAGAGAGAATGTTTAAAAATCAGACATATGTTTCTTCACTCAATTACTTTGTCACGACGAAATTCGAAGGTACTAGGTGTTAAAAAAAACCAACAAAACAAAACAACCCCCCAAAAAACAAAAACAAACAAACAAACAAACAAACAAACAAACAAAAAAACAGTGGACACTTTTGATCGTTCAATAAATAAAAAAATTGTACTTGGTATCAGATTGAGGTTTTTACATTGTGAAGTTGAAGAATCTGAAATTTATTGGGAGCAAGTTTCATAAAATTTCTCTTATTAGTTTTCTTAAAACATTGCTCTGAATATATTTAATTAGATTTTTCACTTTTTGAAAAATCAAGGCCACAAAAATCTGTGCGTATCAGTAATTAATTCAGAATCCAACAATTGCCTTTGTGCAGTGCAGCTGAAATTCTAAAACACTTTTATAACCCAGAGTCATGAATCATTAATGACAATGGACAGTATGACAGAAATGATATCTGCAACACACAATGGCACTTGTTGTGTTCTGAATTAATTACTGATACACACAGATTTTGTGGCCTTGCTTTTTCAACTAAAAGTGAAAAATCTAATTAAATATTTAGAGCAATATTTAAAGAAAATTATTCAAAGTAATATCATGAAACTTGCTCCCAATAAATTTTACATCCTTCAACTTCACAATGTCAACGAGGTATACGAGGTACATTTTTTAAAGATATTAACCATCAAAAGTGTCCAAAGTTTTTCTAACACCTCGTAAATGTTAATCATGTTCAACAATGCAAGTCCCTATTTCCTATACGTCTAAGATCCGTTTATATATTTCCTAGAAAAGTGAATTTTCTATTAATTTCACTGATTCATTTATTTTTCATTTCATTTCATTTCGTTTTATTTGATTTATTGGTTTCTGCATTTTCAGGCATGGTACAGATCTCATAGATAGTACATAGTTAT
The DNA here is from genome assembly GCA_025618425.1 of Heliocidaris tuberculata. Taxonomy (NCBI): domain Eukaryota; kingdom Metazoa; phylum Echinodermata; class Echinoidea; order Camarodonta; family Echinometridae; genus Heliocidaris; species Heliocidaris tuberculata. The sequence continues at coordinate 18,896,916 of CM046843.1, forward strand.
ACTTGTTGGATGCATGATTGAATACATAATTGAATACATAATTGAATACATAATTGAATACATAATTGAATACATAATTGATCATGATTCATTTATTTATAAGAGATTCTAAGCACTCGGCATTCACTGGCACCATCGTGATCATCATACAAGAAACCTAATCCACCTTTAAGGAGTTGTCGAAGCCAGCAAAATACAAGCAGAATTCCGAAAAGTCATGCTGCTAAACGCAAACCAACATGAATATGAATATGTGGGACAATGTACATTTGTAGCGTTTTATCAGCAGTACTTTGTATATCTGAATACCTATTTCTCAACTAAATCCCTTGTGTATTTGTTGTCAATTTCGTTCGATTGTATTGTTATAATTAATTCACGGTTGCTCATTTCCAGGGTATATGAAGCAGGTCTGCGATTTCTAAATGATCACTCCTATTATTGCTCTGCGACACAATGTTCCACCTTTTCTCCCATTGGCGTAATTGAAAATGTATTATTCACATAAAGCGATATCAATGTTATTGCTCTTGATAAAAAGTGAATTATGATCGCATGAACTGGGTCGAATGAATCCCCACCACTTCGATTAAAATACATGGTAAACATCAGCATATAAGTTAATTGCATTCCTGAAAAGGCTGAAAAGGCCATAAAAGGTAAATTAATTTTTAAAAAAGATCTGAGCACAGTTACAAATTACCTTAGAAATTTCACATTTATATCTCTATAAAGGGTTTTGGAAATTTCGTCTTTCGTTTACTTTCATGCATGATTATTCTGTATCAAATAATGTATAGGGAAATTTCTGCTTTGACCGATTTTTGATGCTGCACTGTAATTGATATTTGCAAGATTTATGAAGTTGGTAACTTGGTATCAACATGCAGAGCTGAGAGACTTGTGATAATCCAGTGAACATCGCTAAAGACAACTGACAAAATCTTGATCCTTTTTGGTACCGTCGAGTGTGTTTTTGTGTGTGTGTATGTTTGTGTGCTCTGCCTATTTTTATTCTGTTGTCAGACTCGTCGGTACGAGTAGGTTACAGAAAAAGAAGTAATGAAACCTTGCAGGCGGTGCATTCTTTTTTAATGAAAAATGCTGGAGGAGGCCGATTCCACTCATAAACTTCGAGCAAAGCTGTAGGCAGACTTGGAAATACTCATGAAACATCTGGTAATGGTATCATCAACCTAGAAAGAATGATTTTGAATGAAGCAAAGGTATGGGCTTTCAACATGTTCAAGTGGTTTCAAGATGTTGACTGAGTATATGTATTGATCCTCAATCAAATTGCGTCGAAATGTTTTACTTGAACAAGGAGTTCTGTGATAACTCCTTGACTTGAATACGAAGTCAAAGTCGAAGAAGTCATTTTGACATTATCTATATATGTACAACTTACTGTACAACATGCAATGACATCCACAAATTACTTACTTTTTGAGCATGTACCATGCTTGTTTTCCCATTAACATTATATGTCTTTCGACAGTCTTCCAATTCGATGAGTCAGCCATTATCAAGATCTCGTTATTGTCGTATTATGCTGTTGTGTTCATATAATAACACACAGAGGCGTAGCTAGGGTCCAAACATGATGGGGGGGGGGGGGGGTGGCACCAGTCTTACTCTATGGATGCAACGCAAATGTACACTGCCGTTGATTAGGGGGTGATGGTCGTGGCGCTTTATTTTCTCATCTATTGCCATTTGATGGGCAGTAAGGGTTGGGGAGGGCGCCCCATGCCACCCCGTAGCTTCGCCACTGATAATACAGGCAACGATCTATAGGGGGCTGAATAATCGATATTTATTAGGACATTTTTTAGACTATGTTTTGCCTCAAACTATGAGTGCATCGCTCAATACCTTTCCAGCCTGTCACACGCCATGTTGACTTCGATGAGACATGTCACGTGGTTTGCCCCTAACCCTATGTGATGGCAGACTTGTTTAACATGTGTCGCCCATGTGTTGTTGGTGTATACCGCAGTTATGTTAAAGCGAAGACAGATATCTGGCGGTCTTTGGGGGGAAAACATGTACTGTAATGATCGAAAGTACCATTTTCTTCAACCCACATAAACTAAAATCATTCACTCTAAAAATATTCACCCACTTTGGGGGTAAATTTTACCCAACATTGGGTAAAAATTTACTCAATATCTTTTAAGAGTGTTACATTGAATACTTTTGAGACTTAAAGTGATTTGGTAACTTTGTAGAGGCTTGATAAAATATGAGCTGCCTGGCCTTACAGGCTATCACTGTATGTAATATGGTGTAAAAATGAAGCCCAGGAAAAAAAAGCACTTCAAAATCACCATGTGCTTCACAAAAGTACACATATGCAAGTGACCGGAAATGCCAGACTCCCCCATAGACGCAGTGTTAGATTAAAGCGTATGGCCATACGCTTTCGTAAATGGGAGTATTCAGCCATAGATATCTTAATACTAGCATTATATATTTGAAAAACTTTCTATGCCTGGCTATTTATTTATCCTTCTGAACATCCTTATACAAGACAGATATCAAAATTCAACAATTTATTAAATCAAACCTCCACAAAGTTACCGAATCCCTTTAACAAACAAGTTTAAGACAACAAGTTCTATACTTCCCGTCGAAAAATAACAAATAAAGTTTGTAATAAAATATGCTGTCAATGTTCTTTCAATATGCTTACATACCATTATATTATTCTTTTATATTTTTGTTTTCTTTCTGTTTTGGGTATTAATTTTCACACAATGCAATTCATATGGCATCGCCTTAATTTGTTAATTTATTGTTAAAGCATGTTTGGTGTTGGATGTGTACATGCAGGCATCACGGTTCATCTGTGAGCATACATGTTGTTGAAAGTGATTTCATAGCTTTCAAAAGCCTTTAACTTCAAGGTAAATGTCGGAGGGTAGGTCTAAAAGCCCATACTCTCACGTATTTATCAGCATTGGGATTTTTGTGAAAAAAACAAACAAAAAACTTGCCTTTTATCACGTCTATATCAATCTAACTACAGCTAACTTATTTCAGCATAATATGTCAACGTATTTGTAGCTACCGAAAAAAAATAACAACACAAAACATCTTGCTAAAAGAATGTAACTAGGATCGACTAGCACTTATGCAAACTTCTAGTTCCAATTCACAACTGCACCTCATTATTAGCACATCTACATGTATATTACACTTTAGTTAATTGTATAGCATGAACATTCGACTTTATGTAGATCTATGACTAAAGATCATTGTTTATTTATTTATTTATTTATTTATTTATTTATTCATTTATTCATTTCTGATATCTATACAGCGTGACTCATTATCACCAATATTGGTGGTCTTCCATGAGGCCCTGATAGCAATAATAAGTAACAATAAATAGCCAACAAAATCATGAAAATAAACTCATAACAAAAAATAAAGAATAAGAATATTACATAAATAAATAAATATATATATATATATATATAAAATATATATATATATATATATATATATATATATATATATATATATATATACAAATTATATAGTATCCTCGTAATTGTAAGTCCATTTCTGTTCATTCATGTGTATATATTACTTCAACTTCAAATATTTTATATAATGTATATTATAATATATATATACTGATATATATACTGATATATATATATATATATATATATATATATATATGTGTGTGTGTGTGTGTGTGTGTGTGTGTGTATATATATATATATTATATATATATATCATAACCTACATCTGACTGAGGATGCACCACTATAACTATTTCAATTATTAGTATGAAACCTTGTCATTTATCGTTCTCCTGAAGAAGGCGCCAGGGAGCGTAAAAAATTTGAGAAAATAAAACATGCATTAACTGTGTCTTTGTCTTTGCCTACGTCAATGCCGGTAAGTGAAATATCAACATATACATACATATATATATATATATATTTAACATTATTACTCTTTTAGTAAATTGTATGTTTGTTCATATTATACTGTCATTTATGTGATGTGTTGTTAATAAATTCAATCAATCAAAACAGGATATGTAGAAATTGGAGATGATTTCGTTGTCTGGCCCTTCAAACTGGGATGAGGGAGGGGGGGGGGGGGGTGAGGGGTGCGTCGGCTACACTCAATGCTGGATATGCCACTCGCCGTATACGGGTTTTTAGTATAGCCACACACAGGACAGCAGCAATGAGAGAACATTATCACCCAAGTTGTTTCATGCCGCCTAGTGATCAGTTGTCTCACCAGTTCAGCTTCCATCCCCGCTGGGGAGGAGGTATGAAGCGAAAATCGAGTTATCTGAAACACCCCATCCCGCATTTTACTTGTTCGCAAAAATCATACATAACATATAGCGAGGCTGTTCACATCAGTTATGTACGTCGAACTCGACTGAACTCTACTCAACAATGGCGAAGCTATGGAGGAGGAGGGGGGGGGGATATGCCATCCTCTTTATTGCATGGGGGGGGGGGGGAGCGTAATAAATGGAGAAGATAAGAGTGAAAGAAATGGAGAATATAATTATAAAAGGATGATGCACTCCTGCACGCATCTAAGCCTTCACTCAATCGACGGCCTTGTCCATTCGCATCTCATCTACCTTGTAAGACCGGTCGTGCCCCGCCCTCATGTCTGCACCCCCCCCCCCACTCGATGGCTGAACCCTCGCTACGCCATAGGTAGTCATGTTATCTCCAAACGATATTTATAAAAAAAGAACTCCAAATTGATTGCAACAGAAGGGATAGTTCGCATTCCGATTCAGTATAGGTTCGTCAAACGGTGCAAACCATTTAATACTCTCCTTTCTTTTTTTTTTTTTTTTCTCATCTAGGGCTTTTATTATGTCCAACACCAATATCTGTGACGCTGAGCGAGCCGGGAGAAAATAATCAAATCTGATTGCTTTCGATATAAGTGCTCAGAATATTAACAACTATAATTGGAGCTGGATGCATTTCTGCCAAACCATATTTACCTATAAGTGGATTGAGTGCTTAACTTGGTTTCATGAAGGTGTAGTATATTGGAAGAGTTCTTATCATTTTTCATGACGGTTTGATTAGCTTGAGTATTCATGACGTTTACAGGCAATATCATTGAAAGTACAGCAGTTCTTCTGCGCCAGTTGTAATTTGCTGACACGATTTTTTTTTTTTTTTGTTTTGGAAGTGCTCTTTTTGGAGCAACTTGATTTTATACAATATATTATGAGAGAAAAAAAATGCTGATTGCTTTGACCTAAAATCCCTAAATATATCAAAATGAATATTACCTCAGGTGATGATTAATGGGGCATTAACGCTTACCGTGCCATTATGCCATTATGGCTCAGACTCCACACACAAATCCCGTAGAAGTGTATTTTATGTGGCAAACAAAAGGTTAATGTTATTTTCATCCCACAATCTTATATCAGGCATGTCAGGAAGTTTAGCCATTTAGCAATATGAGTTCTAAAACGGTAGCACTAGAACATATTAGCTGATTTAAATCATGTCCTTCTCTTTTCATTTATGCATCCATTCCATCAGATAATTGGTGAAATAATGAATCATCTAATTATTCCAATGTAGGCTAAAAAGGCTGTACAATGCTGTGGGCGAGATGTTTCAATGGACATGATTTAGATGTAATTGACAGAGTGGGCAATTTAACGCCTTCGCTTCAACTACCTTTGGTTAAAAATCACATTTCCTTTAGAAGGAATTCCAATAAGGGTTTGTCATCACTGAATGCAACGTAGACAGATTGTCTCTCAAAAAAATGTAGACGTTTGAACGAAAAAAGTAAATTACGATTAACTGATGAAATAGAAGGAGAACATCAAACTGGAAATGACAGGATGAGAAGGCAATAAAGTACAAACTAGAATACAAAATAATCAAAACGAGAGAAGAAAAGGGAACGAGAGGAAACTGCTGCGGCAAGAAAATGTAATAATCTTCTATAAATGGTTAAGATAAGCCCATTCTGTAGAATGAAATAAGCCTAAAAGAAAGTACATGAACCTATATTAAATGACACGAAGAAAAAAGAGAAAGAAATGTATGATTTCGATTTATAGAATGAAAAATATGATAACCTACATACGAAATTGCATAGCCTATTTATCGAAAACGCACTTAAAGAAAAAGTATAAAATGAAACAAGAACAAAAAAGAAATATTTCATCAATATCAGTAAAAAATAGGGCAAACTCAAGATTACGAAATAGATTTAAAACAGGCAAAAAAGAGATGGTGACTACAGTGAGTGAGAGAGAAAGAGAGAGAGAGAGAGAGAGAGGGAGAGAGAGAGAGAGAGAGAGAGAGAGAGAGAGGGAGAGAGAGAGGGGAATGGGGGGGGGGGGGGGTAAGGCAACCTCTATATAAGACTAATGACGCGACAGGTAAATTGAGCAGGGTGATATGAGTGAAAAATATATTCTAGTTTATTGGAAGATATGACAAATGAGTATCCTCGCGCCAGAGATGTGAAACAGTTACTGCGTCCTGTTCTTCGAAATCGGATTTGACATTAACTGATTATGATCAATGCATTTCGACTGGGCACGAGCCACATGAAGCACGTATGTGTGTACATAGTTCATCGCTACATGTACGTAAAGTTTTGATAAGCCCCGCGGCCAAACAATTTTTCGTCAGATTTCTCTTAGATAGCAAGAGACTAGTGATAAAGTTGACGGAGTATCAGAGTATGAGAAGTAAAGAAATGATGACAACATGGTAAGTGATGTAAATTCTTACGTCTGACGAGCGCGTGTAAAAATAACGAAAGTCTCTGTGTGCATGACTTTGTTTGTACGAATCGCCGTTCGATTACAACAAATCCACTATACATATTGGGTTTTACTGTTGAAATGCTCAAGTAATTGACATGATAAGGGCTATTTTCTTTTTTGAAACTTGGAGACAGACCTTCCCTAATTCGAACATCAGAAAAACGAGAAGACAAAAAACAATATTAGTGCTAAGCCTGCCAAATTCGCCGTCTTATTTCTAGAAGTTAATTGACATAGAATTAAAAAAAAAAAGGCCTTGATCATGAAAAATTGGCGTGCCTGTATCAAATACAAGGTAGGGGGGGGGGTCACTTGTCTGAATTATTGGGCAGTTGAGCAGAATTGAAAGTTACTGAATATACTGAGTTAAGAAGAGCAGTGTATATATATCTTTTATTTCGCTTTCTCTTTCCTCGCCGTTCATCATTTTCGATTTGTCATTCGGGGGGGGGGGGGGGGGGCACCCAGACGCTAAATCACTGATCATAAATGAGCTGACATCTTGCTTCACTATATTGAACGAATCTGATTCGTTACATTGCCTAGCTCGTCAAGCTCGTACATGCCATTAGCAGCCAGAGCGAGCGATTTTATTACATTACAATCAAATTTCAAACTGATCGTGTCACTTACAGCCTACCAAAATTGAGAGGAGCTTCTCTGAGCATTGTCTTTCCTACAGCTAAGATCACTTCAAATGAAATTTAGTATCCCAGGGGCGTTTCATCATCACTGCATTTCTGGTGAAGGAATGTCACAATTGTTTGGCCCACGGGGGATAGGATATCACTCTAAGGATTTCATCTGTGTATTTAAGTTCTATACATTGAATGGATAACAACAACAAAAAAGATGAAGAATAAAACATAAAAAAAAAACAACTGGTGCTGAGAAATGCCATTTGTGGGTTATTTGAGTGTTTTTAGACAACTGTGTTAAGGAAAATCAGTTGAAAAAAAATACAGGGGACAAAATTTCTCCTTGACAAAGAATACGATTTTTTTTCCAGTTTGCTGAGTCCTTAATTCCATTTTTTTTAGCAGTTTACACAACACAACCACTTTCACCTGTTTACTCAAACAGTTACATCCTCCCTTTGATTGTATTAACATGATTGATGGTTTACTGGTTTCGAACACATGTTCTACTGTATGGGAGCCAGAGAATAAATGGCCTAATACAAGTCGATCAATGAGTAAACAGTTGTTTTTCATGTGAATACTAGTATAATACCAAATGCATACACTCAGAACTGAATAAAGGGTAGTGAGAAATAAAAGGTGTGCATACGACGATTAACAACAAAACAAAATATACGAGGAGAGAGAGAGAGAGAGAGAGAGAGAGAGAGAGAGAGAGAGAGAAATATAATAATGAATAAACACGTACCCCGTAATCATGAACGTAGCATACAAATTTAGAGAGAAAGAGAAAAAAGACACCCCCAAAACAAAGAAAAAAACAACAACAAAAAACAACCAAAAAAAAACAAAAAACAACAAAAACAATAAAAAAACAAAAACAAAACAAAACAAAACAAAACACAAAAGAACACAAAAGAACAAAAACAAAAACAAAACCAAAACAACAACAAAAGCAACAAAAATAACAACAACAAACAGCAACGACAACAAAAATAAAAGAAAACAAAAACAAAACGACGGTGCCTAGATTTAGATTGATCAACATTACGGTGGTACTCAGTGGAAACATTGTCAGATTGTAAATAATAATAAACTGACACAAGACAAAACACCCGATGACGTAGTGCATCCATCTTTTTCCGTACAAGAAATCTGATATCATTTCCTGTCATTTTATCACGATAATGAATCTAATTACGAAGTCGTTGTAACAGGTATATTCGACCTGTCAATTCCCCAGTAATTCCCCTAATGGCTCTCTCGGAGCGGTCAATTTGGAATGAAATTACGCGTTTCTTTCGGTGCATACTGTTGGCTATTATGTTCTAAAAATATCTGACTTCGATTTCGAATCTGATATGCAAAAAGTGCTTATGATATTAAAAAAAAAATGATGATGTTATAGGCTGTAAAAAATGACAAGGAACTTTGTAATGAAGGGTATGGTGACTGTATCTTATCTTCATTATTACATTAATACGCCAAGAAATACGCTTAGAGGAGGATAGTGCACGGAAAGGGAGAAAGGGAGGGAGAGAGAGAAGATCCCAAAAGACCGAGAATAATAGATAAAAGAGAGAGAGAGAGAGAGAGAGAGAGAGAGAGAGAAAGAAGTGTACATTAACTGGCAAAAAGCAACTATCAAAACTTCGCTACCCCCCTTCTTTCACGTCCCATATAAGTTAATTATCCTCGACACTTTGATCATTTTGCTCTGGCACTTTCAGATCAGGTTCACAATCATTGTTTAATACCTTTATCACAAATGCTTTTGTAATTAACAGTTAAATGTTTCAATGAAAAAGGTGCCCCTTATCTTAAAATCAAGACTGCTTTGCATGCTCGACGCGCTGCAGCGCCACTTACTAAAATGGGTTCCCAATTCTTTCATACCTTTATCGCATATTCTCCACCATCAGACGATTCACACGAAAATTTGTACCTTATAAATGTTTCAATGAAAAAAAGTGCCCCTTATTTTGAAATTATGACTGCTTTGCGTGCTCGACGGGCTACAGCGCCACTTTAATGGGTTCACAATTGTGCAATACCTTTATCGTAAATTCTCCACCGTCAAACGATTTAAACGACAACGTGCACCTTATTTTAGAATTGCGACTGCTTTCCATGCTCAGCTGGCTATTGTGCCACTTAAGTGAGGGCGTGCCAGTAACACGGTTTGGTCTAATTTCACCCATTCAAGTAAATAAGGCTAAGAACAAGCTTTCATGATTAAACGTGTATATCCTTCAAAAATTAGCTTATAAGTATCGCGCACATGAGAACAATACATCCAACAGCAGCCGTCCTGGAGATGCTGGCAATACCTGGTTTGATTTATGCCTCCTGCAAGCGATTGTTTGCGAGTAAAGTCACGCGTTATGGCTAAAATGTTAAACAAATCAAATTGTTTTCCGTCTGTGTTCCTGCGAAAGGGCATGGCTATACCAGGGGGGAAGGAGTCGCGAGCAATTTGTCACCAATAATTACCGTGCTCAAATGTCTATGCAGTGGGACGTAGAGGCGTTCTAATACAGCTGGAATCTAATTTACAGCTCAATTCGTCCCTTTTCTCAGAGCTTAAGCTGAAAATGATATCACATAAGCAAATTACCAACACACAATTATACGACGAACACGTGGGTTAACATCTAGTTCACATAAACAACTTCACCTCAATTACTACACAAAAAAAAAAAAAAAAAAAAAAAAAAAAAAAAAAAGAAAGAAAGAAAGAAGAAGAAAAAAAAAAAGACAAAAAAAACCGTGACTAACACGAAATTCGATTCAACTTCGCATTGCTAAGGTTTATAATACCAGTATATTGATAATTACAACGATAGAGAGAAAATGAATTAGGGCATTTACAAGTTATCAAAAATATATATCCATTATATCAAAACGATATTACAATGGAAGTTGAGATCGAGCGAGATACAACTTTCCCGCCCTCAACGACCAACGTACAACAGTAAATAACTCTCCCTACTCTCAAAACATAATTCAATAGATCTTCGTAACCTGTCACGTTAAATTGGCACTCGTATTTCAAGTTGGAAAGGTGACCAATCTTCTAAATATTCCAAGGAAGAAATTATTATTTTTTCCCCCGTACATCCGTCTGCACAAAAAGTAAATAATTGCCCCTATGAGCTTCATGAGATCTTCGTAACTATCAAGATTATATTGGCACTCGTATATCAAGCTGGAAAGGTGACCAGTGTCTTTAGTATTCGTTGGACGAATGTATATTTGTGTATATCTGTCTCTCATCCATCCTTAACACTAAATATATTTGTATACTTTGTTTACACCCCGATACCCATGTCACTGAAACATAAACAGACCGACTGAGAAATGGAGAAGGTAATCATTTTGTCTTATCTATGATATTTGGTCACCGGTGATTTAGCATCTAGAGCAATTTATTATGACCAATGGCTGTTTCCTTGTCACGCTTAGATCAACATGATTTGATACATTTTTATTACAGTTAAACAGTTGCGGATGAAGGGGGCGCCCCTTGTAATCCGAGGGCTCTAAACCTTATAATCATGTATATAGCTGCGTGTAGTTAAAGGTAGTGTCATAGTTTTGAGATTAAAAGGAGTTATGTCGTATACTGGGTAGCTGAGATGGATCCAGAAAAAAAGTAGGGGAACTGATTTTCTGCTTTTATTTTCCATGATTTTTTTTTTTTAAATTCCTATTCAAAGATAACTGCAGCAACAATAATGGTAAAGAAATAAATGAAACAGCGGGGAAGGAGGATGCAGTAATAAATGCAATTTGTAGAAATCTGCCACAACACATCTTGTGACGCCACAATAAGTATGTCTCCTATAGTAGCAGTTGATGTATAAATAGAACAAGATTCATGACCCAATCGAGGAAGGAAGGAAATGATAAAGAACTCAAAACTGGCAGGATGGCACTAGTAAGACATATCCAATATGATCCCCAAACATGTTATTTATGGGGAGTCATTTCAAGAGTGTGATCGGTCTGTCTCGTGTCTGGTCACCAGCTATTTATTGGCGGAGACAAGATGGGTGTCGCTTAAGGGAGGGACGGGGCAGTGATAACCCTCATTCTTCTTTGCACATCAACTCAAATCAAATCAAAATATAAAACGATGTTACAACAGGATTATCTTTAACCCTTTCAGGACAGGAATTATTTAAGAGCTCAATTGATCACATTTTGTTCTGCAAATTGGCAACAATAATATTTTTCTTTTAGTGCTACGTGGTTCTAATAAGATGTAATGTCTTGAAAATAATATACATGGTTAGGAACTTTGTCGAAAAGTTGAAAAAGTTGCCAATTTGGACAAACAACAATGATTTTGAATCTCTCGATGTGTTGCCAATTTAAGGATGTTCAATCTTATTCTCCTTTTTAAAATTCCTGGCATCAAACGCAATATGATCATGCAACAAAAATGGACACAGTATGTGCAGAATTTTTTGCTCTTTCTACTCATGCATCTGGTATATTTTTTAAGGCTCTAAATCAAAAGTTATTGGGCCAAACCACAAAATGTGGTCAATTGTCTCGAAAGGGTTAAAGAAAAGAGTACATTAGGGGGTATATTTTACATTTTCATTCTGTACATAATGGGTACTTGAGGTAAGTCAGATTGGATTTTGCGGGGGGGGGGGGGGCGATGTGCCCCCTCTACATAAAATGATTTGGTAACTATGTAGAGGCTTGATAAAATCTGAGCTGCATGGCCTTACATGCTATCCATGTATGTAATATGGTGTAAAAATGAAGCCCAGGAAAAAAAAAAAAGCACTTCAAAATCATCATGTGCTTCACAAAAGTAGACACATGCAAGTGACCGGAAATGCCAGACTCATTTCCCCCCATAGACTCAATGTTAGACTAAAGCGTATGGCCATACGCTTTCGTAAATGGGAGTATTCAGTCAAAGATATCTTAATAATAGCATTATATATTTGAAAACCTTTCTATGCCTGGCTATTTATTTATCCTTCTGAACATCATAATACAAGACAGATATCAAAATTCAACAATTTATTAAATCAAGCCTCAACAAAGTTACCGAATCCCTTTAAGATTAAAACGTGCAATATGATAGCTGAAAGGCAACCATGCAAAGCTCTGTGAAATTACTAGTATACGTTTTGTAATTTTCAACCCAGGTGTATGATGGATACCTAGTAGGAACAGACCACCTTCAACGTTTTCAGGCATACAAGCCATGCTTTCTTGATAGACTCCTCCACTTTTCTTTTCCTTTGCAATTACAATGTCTACACTATACCAATTATTGCTTTTTCAGTGTAAATTATAGCCAAGGCCACTGAATTATGATCTGTTATGTCTTTGTTTCAATTTATATAACTGTTATGTTCCTCCTCTTAATTTTCATATGTACTGTTGGAAAAAAGTGTAAAAGACATCATGTGGGGAAAATCAATAAACTTTGAAGTTAGCTAAAGCCAAGGTTACTACTACAGTAGCTAGCTAAAGGTAATGTTCGTAACGTTAGTACGAGGCTGTGACTTTCCATCCCATTATGGTCTTGTGTATATGGTCCTATTTACCTGTTTACCAAGGGAAACCTCATTCAGTATTAATACTGCTCTTCCCAAGGACGCTGAACGGCACTGTTACCGCATCATCAAGCTGTAAAACAAATATGGGTGACAAAACTTGTCAAATGATGTATATTAGACACCGTCCAAGGATGAAACCAAGGATATCTCTTATGAGAGTAAGGTCAAGAGCATTCACCTAATGGATTCGTCGGGATTTTGTAAAGATAGAGCTTTCACGATCTTCTTATATCGCATTTTATTGAGCTATATATATAAACTTTCAAAAACAAGGACAAACGGTCCAAAGGCCGATATTTGTCTTGTGTACAAATTAAAATTGTATACATGTACAAAATTAATGAAGATAACATGGTAAATATAATAAAAAAATAATGAATTACAGTAAATAAAATAGCTGTAACATCTAACAATACATTAAGTTACTTCCAAGTAGTAAATTGTTTAGGGGAAGAGAAAAATAGCAGAAGGGGGAGGAAAAAAAGGAGAGAAGGAGAAAGAGAAAGAAAGGGAGGAGAAGAGAACACAAGCTACGAAGAAGGGGAGTAACTATCAAGTAATTAAAAAGAAAAAAAGGATAAATACAAGTACAAGTATAAAGTGCTTAAATCATTGGAAATAAGCACATACTGAGATTTCATGGAGAAATGTGGCACCTTACATCATCAATACTATGATTAAGAGTGCTATACATAATACATAATTAAGAGTGCTACATAATACATTTACTCAGTTATGTTGTAGTGTTTTATAAGGGTAAGAACGATACTGGAAACGGTGATGGAGTTGTTGTCACCCCTAACCCAAGTAGAGATCGCCTTGTAGCTGCTATTGTCGACTTGTTGACCACGTTAAAAAAAGGTTGACACAATTCGATTAAGGGCTATCCAATGAACAGCCCTCCTTTCCTTTCCAGACCTGAAGTTCAAGGCTTACTGTATCAACCATGAAATAAATCAAACGCGGCAGAACTACTTTGTTTTACCTCTATACGACGGTAAGTATGGGGGAATCGGTTCTAAGAAATGCGAGACGATGGATATTAAAGTTCAATTTTCTACCCGATATAATAATGATAAATACGGGGTAACATTTTCCCCGCAATTTAAAGGTAAGGTTAAATACTAGTTATGCCATCGCAGAAAAAAAAAAAAAAAAAACTATCTGGGAGATAACGATACTATGTAAGTATGAAGTAAATATGAACAACAATTGTTTATTGTGAAGTTTAGGAATCATCAAATTGAAAATAAAAATGACTAAATCATCCTGAAAATCACACACAGAGAGAAAAAAATGGAAGTCACGGCACACCGAAGCGGCTCTGCTGCAGACGACACTATAACGTGTTGCAAAATTTATGTCCAAAGTTTCAAATGTAGTTTTAATTGATTTTTAATCATTTTTCGAATATGCTCTCTTTCAAGAGCCTCGGATTTATGTGATAGTGTTTATGATATTCTTCCAAAAAGGACTGAAATGAATGAGAAAGCTCATCGAAATTTACTCCTTACCTTTTGCAGAACTCAACCTTCTATTTAATGATGGGAGAGCGGGATATTTAGATTACAATGGTTTACTGGCTACGTTTACCGTTGCCTAGAACTAACGTCGCTTAGCAACGTAAACAGCAATAATGACCATATTATCAGAGTGAAAAACAGTGTTATAAAAGCCATAACGATAATGTGAAACAGTTACAAGTAGTCGGCAGGTTTGTACTTGAATTTGAAGGATTTTGTTTCATATGTAACGATCGTGATTCAGAAGCAAGCGACAGCCTTCCATGCCAGGCGTTTTCTTTCACACCATTGAAAATGATTTTAACATATCCTACTGTTACAAATATTGACATTGTAATGGTGACAGCTGCATGTTGAAGGTTGATAGGTGAATCATATTCCTTACGAGAGCAATCCATACAAGGGAGTTAACTCTTTGTATGCCAGACCGTGAAACACTGTTCTGAAAAATCTTGTGTGAAGAGTCTGCGCGAAATTGCAGCAATGCCACTGAAAAAGTGTTAATAAAAAGAAATTATTTATGGAATGTTAAACTTAATGGCATAGGCAATATGAAACCTACGAGTATTATATTCGGAGATTAACACTGAACAATAAAATCATCATATTAGCGAATTAAATGTTACGTAACATTGCATTAACTGATTAAGGACAACTTTGTTTCTTTTCATAAGTTGCTTATAATGTCACTTTGACTAGACTCGCTGTTTTTGATAAATTGTAGGACATAGTAATAGCACGCTATCTATAATGGACCAAGTGCATTACAGAAATTGGATTGTCTAGACAAAAATGCTTTCATTTTCCCAGAAACCGTTTTGTATATAGAAGAAGCTATTTGCCCTTTTACTAGAGTGTATCATGTTATGTGTTCAGCCTGTGTACATTCATGCGGGAAACAATAGTGCAAAAGACAAATTTCATGGACGTTCATGATATTTCAGTTCCCTAGTGTATAGTGTAGTAATAGGAGAGTCTCTAACATTACATCACAGTCACATGACCTTTTCAGAAATTTGAAATTCTGATACATTCAATAATCTTTATTTCTTACACTCCTTATTTGTTCTACCTTTCAAACTTTTCCTCGATCTGTGCATCTGAATCCTCTGCCTCAGGGCAGGATTGCCCCTTGATGTATATCACTTCAGAGTTCGCTGCGGGGAAGGGGGGATGGGAGGGAGCGCTTGCCCGATATGATTTCTCAGAAAAAAAAGTACTTAAAAAACAAATTGTTGTAGATGGATAAGGGTAGCGAAAACTTTGACAAATTAGAGAACTCTCTAAACAAACTTGTCAGCTTTTTACAGGCCTGATTTATTAAAAAAGAAAACAACAAAAAACAAAAACAAAACAAAACATATGAGCTACATGGACTATGAAGAATAATAACGGCGTCAAAATGAAACGAGTATTCCGTTTTGTGTTCTTTACAACGTCGACTTAGGAAGTCGCTCTCGACCGGTTCAATTACGTCTAATAAGGCAGACGGCCGTTGTGGAAAGCAGTTTTGTAACCGACAATGCTACCCTGTATAAATAAAAACTGCAAATAAACAAGGAAAGGACGCTTCAGGATTTCTCTGAACATGAATATTGTTTAAAGGGAGGGGGGCTCCACATCCACAGAAGTTCAAGACATGCAAGATATCAAGTTAATGCAACAAAGAGGGCCTACATGTATGAAAAGTTTTGTTCCAAAAGGGGAGCGATGAAGCAACCACAACAATGACAACGACAAAAACAAAAGTCAACTTTCAGTAATACCGAACTATTGGGGCAACAATTACCAGGAGCGTCGCAAAACAATTAAGAATGGTCTTCAGCGTTGTTAAGTTGCTAAAAACGTAGCCGTGGAATGAAGTAGCATTACTGACATTTATTTATGTCATGATCATGTGATTTTAAGACTATGTCAGCTTATAAATTATTAACCTGAATATTTACAAAAGTCAAAGTAATGTAAGCATCTTCGTCACATTTTGGCGATGACAAAGTAAACAAAAAACGCACAAACTAAATTAAATAAGTTGGCCATTCATAACCCTATCAGCATGATCAGGAGCAGTGCATATTCAGGTGAAAACTTAAACTAACAAGAACAACTTATTTTTGTATTCTCTCAGCCAAGCTGGAAAAAAAAAGTGCTGCGATTGACGGTATCGTGTTTCAAACGCCCCCTGAAGCAAGCGACTGGTTTTCTCTCAAGTAGACTATCATGGCCATGATGAAACAGGATAGTTCAAGAACGTCGACAGATGACATGGGCCCCAACAAAAGACGTTACCACGACATCATCTTTCTTATCAACACATGATAGGATACACATATGGGCCCGACATTGATGGACTATGACGGTGACCTTGAAGGTCGTTGTCATGTTTTGTTGTTGTTGTTGTAGTAGTTGTCTCCAAACATGTTTAAGATTCGCGTCTTTAAACCCCAAAAAGAAGTGTGGTATAGGCATACTTGTGAAGGCTCTCGACTTTCATACGAGATGTCCTGGGTTCAATCAATGCTATGTGCTTACATCCTTGGACAAGTGGCCTTAACCACACCTGGTCCCTGTTTCATAAAACTTGTTATCAATAACAGCTGCCCCATTTCCATGACAAATTTGCTCTCAGCCAATCAGATTAAAGGATTTCAGTACCTTATAACAATTCTTGTAACTTCTTTATATTGATCATGTTGATAACAAGTATTACGAAAAGGGGCAATGGCCCTCTCGCCCCAGGCAGGGTGCCTGTATCTCTCTTCCTTGCGTGAAAAGTTATTATTTTTCTTTTTCAAGATCATCAAATTTCAGTACCTGTCAAGCCAATCAAATGAAAAACTATCGCACAAAGATACACTAAAACCTCAACTGTCAAATTGTGACCCACAGAATCTTGCTTTAATGTTCTCGCACTAGCTTTTAAAGAATTGGATCTATCTGTTTTTATATCTGTGCATCTGTATCGTACAATTTCTAACAATATGGAAATAAATCTTTTGTGGAGATATGCATTTTCACAAAAAACTTTGACCAATATAAATTATGCTCTGCATGAAAATAGAACCTTACGTCCCAATGAAAGGCGTGACTAGAGAGGTGCGCTGGAGGGGGGGGGGGGGGGGTTACTCCTCATAGCATTTATTCTAAAAGTATTTTTTAAAAAATAAAGCCTTTTCTGCAAAACACAGACATTTGGAAATATGATGCCCCCTTTAAATTTTGTCGGCGAAGTTGAAGAAAAAAAAAATCAGAAGACCCATTTTTTGCTGCCTTTTGATTTTTTCTTTTTTTACTTAATAGCCAGCGAAATATGTCCTAGTGAGGCCTATGGAATATCGTCACAAGAAAAAGAAGCTGTGAATTTGTCATTGATCTCTTTACTCATGTAGTAATGGCTCACAATTCTAGTCTAATGGTTTCGTGTGGTGAACTTGACAGCATGTCGGTGCATTTTCAAAATGATCATTGGAGAGCATGTTACATCAACGAAGTATGAAAACCAGTAGTTTTTTGTTTGTTCGTTTTTGTTTTTGATGTGTTATTTTATTGAGAAGGTCTGTACACTTTATGCCTCTTAAAGTCAACCCTTTCTGTTCATGTTCTTTAAACAAGCAGTGTGGAAGAGTGGTCATCAAATTTTGAGAAGGTCTGTTCACTGGAAGCTTTAAATAAGTAATGATGCTTGAAGCCAGAAGGCCAACACTATGACTGGTAAAAGTACACATTAAGGTCGACGCTACAAGGGATACAGGAACGTGACACCCCCACCATGCCCACTCAGATTTTTAATTTTTCTATCTTTGTTATTGATTCTTTTTCTGTTGCTTGTTTGAAAGATTTCTGGAACATTTCTAACGGCGAACCTGGAGATCTGAGAGCCTTCTTATTTGCTTGTTGGAAAAGTTTTTTTGTTGTTTAACCTGGCGGGAAATGTTGGCAGACGTACTCTCAAATAAAAAAAAAAAAATGTTCTAGGGATACCCCCAAAGTACAATGTGTCATGATGTCGCGAACTGTATCACTCAAGCGAAAGACATAGGTAGACTTGGATGATACGTGGATGATCTCATACATAATGCAATTACGGAGCGGAATTTCGAAGTTGAAAAGATTTCATCTTTGGCAGTGTTATGTGGCAGAAAATGAAGAAGAAGAGGGAGGAGGCAGAGGAGGAGGCAGAGGAGGAGGAGGAGGAGGAGGAGGACGAGGGGGAGGAGGAGGAGGAGAATAAGACAGTAGCAACACCCAGCAACACAGGAGGAATTGTTCTTGAACTGCTTTCTCTTAAAATTTAACAAGCCCCTGTATTCCATTATGTACCAAGGTGAAGCATGTGAAGTGAAAATATCAGGACAAAGTAATCGAGAGCTCTGCTAAAGTTAGAATAACAATGATGTAAGCGTGTTGTATCCTAGAAAAAAAGAAAAAGAGCCTAAATCTGATCGTTGTCATTGCCCTTTTTCTAAGTCATGTACTCGGGAGTCTGCAATTAAAGTTTGAAGTTTTGAAGTTTTACCAACCACAAGATCTGTCAATGAGGATACCTTGATACATGAATAAAATTGACAAAATGGATGTGTATACAAATTAGACATGTTAGCTGCCTAACGAAGCAATGTATCTAGCTATGATAAGAAGGTAACGAATACGAATGGGACAGCTTGTAAAATATTATACTTCCGTACAGCACGTATCACATGTTTCATATTAATGGGGGGAATGATAAGTGAAGAGGTGTAAGTGTACCCAAGAGGGCGGTAGAGTGATTCAAAGTGACGTCAATATTTCAACCAATAACTAATCAGGTGTATCGATGTACATCTGGGACTCTTGTTAAATGCGTGCAACATGGCAAGGTGACGGATCTACGTGGGTTCCGGAGCATCGAGGGCGTCAATGAGCGGTGTAAGCTTTGTTTTCTAACAGGAGGAGTGATCGAAACTCTCCCCTCTTCTGATATTTTGCTGGAGGAAAGGGTCATTCTCTTTTTTTGCCTGTAAAGTGTATCGATGTGCACATGAGACTATTTGTTAAATGCATGCAACATGGCAAGGTGACGGATCTACGTGGGTTCCGGAGCACTGAGGCAGACAGTTGGGGGCAGGGGCGGAAAGAGGGATGTATAGTTTTTATTTCAAGGGGCGGAGAAACTTCATACTTCATTCCAAGCGTTTGCTGGAGGGAGGGGGCACCTCGCTTCCCTGTACTTTGTAACGTCAATTCCAAAGGGGTATTGTCACGGTATGGATAACTTTCCAGGGGGAAGGGGTGCAAGAAAAGGGTAACGCAATTATATTCTTGAATGATTTTGTTACTTCCTTTTGGGAATACAAAAACTCAGGGTTACCTTTCACACACCCCCCGTTGAGGTTCTTGGAGGATTCAACTTTGTACTACATTCGAGGCCTTCACATATCTCTTGAGGAAGGAGGTCAAGTCTTCCAAACACAATGCCCTCAGGAATTGAGGAACCTATGGCGAGGTTTTTAACAGAAATTAACCTATTAAAGACAACTGCTTTATGGTGAAGGCAGAACAGAAGGAGAGAGAAAGTGAGAGAGAGAGAGAGAGAGAGAGAGAGAGAAAGAAAGAAGAAGATGATGAAAAAGAAGAAGAAGGGGAAGAAGAAGAAGAAAAAGAGGAAGAAGAAGAAGAAGAAGAAGATGAAAAAAAAGAAGAAGAAGAAGAAGAGGAAGAAGAAGAAGAAGAAGAAGGAGAAGAAGAAGAAGAAGAAGAAGAAGAAGAAGAAGAAGAAGAAGAAACAAGTTTAAAAGGTGAACGCTACAGAAACATTGAAAAAAGGTATATAAAAAATTGTGGAAACGGAAGATCTCTAACGTTATAAAGTGGATTCTCTCATTGGCAATGCAGTCATGTACGTGTGATGGTGTACTCTCCCGCTTGTTTTTATCCCCGTGTCCCCATTTTAATGTAAAACTTCTTTATTCCTTTGACGATTAAGCTCACTATTTCCATTATCTTGCACTCAGAGTAACTTCATGTTACGTCTTAATTACCCTTAATGGGAAATCGACTTCTTAACGACGGAAGGGTCTATTAGGAAACCAGTGGAGGATTTTTCGATTTTCCTGTCACAGGCGTTACCATGGTAAATTGGTATTTTGGAAATATCTGCCGAGACCTATAAACCACATCGATGTGCAATTCATTCATGAGTCATTCCAATACGATGCTCCCCAAGTGTACCCCTCTCCTTATAAAGGCGACTCCTGGATTCCTCTTTGGGTATACATATACAATCGTGTGTTTTGGGCATGGCAGGAGAGTTACCAGACCTTTTGAAATCGAGATGGGGGGCGGGTGGGGGGGGGGGGGGGGGAATTAGTTGACAATTTCATTAAAACTTTCTAACAAGTAGATTCAACCGAAACAAAAAGGTTATATTATACGACGACAATGCTTTAAAACTGGCTAATCTGCCGACAGAAAAAAAAAAAAGTTATGCGAAATTACTCGATTTTACTGTAATTCCAGAATTATCTTTGGCTGGTTGGATAACTAATCCCGTTACTTTAAGGAATGTGTGCCAAATAGAAGCGGGATTTTTCGTCATGCTGACAGGGAGTATTATTACTAATTCATCCTGATAAAGGACATGATAAACTGGGTTAATCAAAGCAGTGTCTTTGATGAAACATGTGAGTCAACAGTGCAGACAGACGGAACGACACATCCAGAGGGCTATACGCCGTGAGCATAGTCATGAAACCTGATGCAACATAACATAAGCAAACATAGTAACCAGATCTGGGACGCGATTTAACGATATGAACATGAAGTCCCAGACGAACAACGACTCACCGAGCATCTCCATCTTTATCGGAAAATTAGTCTGGAGCAATAAAGTCACAGTAGGAGCACTGTTTAATCCATAACGCTAGGCGCATCCTCCTTTTCATTCGCAGTATCAGGCCCATGGGAAATCGCAGTGGGCCCCTATTAAGGTACAAGTGCGAAGGTTTTCTGCTTCATGCACTTCATGGTTTATAAGGATGGGTTAGCAAGTCCTTGGGGAGAAAGTTTGCAGTGCCTCTATCAAGGTTTGTTCATTTTTTTTTCCCTATCGCCACGAGCTGGGTTGATAAATGCGGTATGGGAAATGGATGGCGCAAAGAGTGATCCAGTTCCGATTTTCACTTACTTAAATGAATATGGCAAATGGGGAAAATATGGATGAACTAGACAACGTTATGCCACACGTTGTTTCCCTTTATTTGTATGTATTGCATGGTATTTGCGAGATTGGAATCTGATTTCACTACATATGAAAGAAAACAGAAAAGCTGCAAGAGGCTCAAAACAAATAATTAGGTCAAAACAGAGATTCATGCAGGAAAAGGGGTATTTCTCTAGTAATAAGTGGTTACACTTATTAGCAAATATACTGCCGTGAGTAATTTCTTTTTTAATAAGACAAAAATAAAGTCGATAAGGATTCGGGAGCACACCAGCGAAAATGAAGCATTTACAATGACATTAAAACGAGATATAATCGAGAAACAAGGGAGTCTGAATTGGGAGGGGGGCTCCCAAATAAAAGATTAGTATTTGCAAAGTCGTGCATTTTCAGCAAATTTGAGCAAATCGACACATTCGAGACCGCCATCTTTCTTTTCTGGCCAACTTCATTCGCGGAGATTTTCTTAAATTACGTATCTTTCGAGCCGCCATACCACGTTCCTGAGCAAGAATGAATCCGAGCTAAGGCCCGGATGGCATCCACATCCAAAATGAATCGGTCAACATCAAGGCAGAAATATCAATGACCCCGTATTGATACGGAATCTGTTTTGGCTTTCTCGGTTGTCTGCAGGTCCCGTCTCAATTTCCTTCGTCGCTGCTCCCGTTCCCCTTAAACTCATTTCCTACTTCATTTCTGGTGGCGACGAGCGCGGACAAACGAACCGGATTAGAGTGTTCAGATAGAAATGTTAGCATAAGACAAGTTAAGATTAGATTTATATTCCTTCCTTTCCACTGAGATGTATTTCCAGGTAAGTGGGAAGTAGGAATAGTTTAAAAGAAACCTCTTTTTAATAATCGTTTTACATCTACTGTAGATCTGAGAGTGTGTTACCCTATATGTTATATAATTGGCTAATACATGGATAACCAGGTTACTATACACTGACATCAGAACACAAAGTCATGGCTAGATTTATTAATCACATAGATACCGAGAGGCGAACATATGGGGGTGGGGTGCACGGGGCCAAAGAGCCCCTCTGATTATTCAAATTTGAGAACAAAAATGATTACCACCCCAAAACAACAACAAACAAACACAACAAATTGTAAAAAAAAAATAATATAATAATAAAAAAAAATAATAAGAAAATGGCAGTTTAAGAGGATGTCTGCAGAAATTTATTTTTACCACTATGGTTTAAAAGGAAAAAGAAATCATACAGTTACAAGGCTCATTATGAAATATTCGGGCCACTCTACCGACTATAATTGTGTTTTAATCTTAATGACATAAATCAATAAAATAGATATTATAAGAAACTATATCATGGTTCTCGAGGAAAGCTACTTTACCGAGGACGACCCATAGATGGTTTATACTTGTGTGCTACCTGTCGTGGGTGTCTTAAATTGTGTTAAAGAAGGAATAGATCATCATGGAAAACGCTTCAATATTTTTATTATTTTTTTGAGCTTTGTTCAAAAAGTAAAATTGATTTCATCTTCCTATGCGCTTGTTAAAAAGACAAACAAACAAACAAACATTGCCAACCTGATCATTCTATTCCTATTCCTCTACGCTTTGTTATAGTGGCAAAAAAAAAAAATCATTTCTGTAGTTGTCCGATTTGACTGTGGTAAGCAGAGCTTTAATCTCGACATAATTCACACGGAGAGGGGGAGTAATAAGTGGAATAATCCATGCACGGTCGATGATGCGATGAAGCATGTAAGCATCTGGTGTATGAAATATATAAATATGAAATTTTAATTGCAATTATTTACATTTCGCAGCTCAGGGTTTCATCCGTGAAGTGAGAAATTGCTCGGCTTTTACATTGTACGAAACCTAATTTATTTTCCATACATAGTAAAAATATGTAAAATAAAGGGGGGGGGGGGATAATTAACAACTCGTTAATTTCTCACATGTTTACGTGAAATATAATTGCCTTTCTACTGTTGTTTCAAATGATTTCATGTTTTTGCATTTATACCATATATGAATTATTAAAAGTTGTGGTGAAATTGATATGTATCGATTGTTAAATCAAATAAGTAATGACTAGTTGAAATGAATTTAAAATAAAGGAATAAATTTAGAAGGGAAAATTATTAATGACGTTGGGAAAACAAGGAGAACGTATAGAAGTACGGAACGGCTAAGACAGTGAATGACTAAGCCAGCCCAACTTAAAAATAAAGTTGAGTTCTTATCATGCAATTACCTTGTGAAAGAAACTGTCGCGAAGCAATTGGGAAAAGTTGATCCTGTCTACATAAGGATTGGTGTATACTGTTAGGTTTTGGATTCATTCAACAAGAAAAAAGAAGTTGACCATATCTCGCTGAAAAGCGTATGCACTGTTCACGAAATGGTTAAATGGGACTGCACACACAAGTGCCATCATGTTCGGCCAGAACACTTCAGCTATTTCTCGTCATATTGCAAATATGAAGGCATTTGAGGAGCAATCCTTTTCAGGGGATATTTCCACTATGATGTTCTATCAAACTGACACAAAATGAACGAGAAAGCTCACAAATGATGTTTCACCTTTTCTAGAACTCAATTTTCTCTTTAAGAGAAGCCCAGCTTAACTTAAAATAATATTGGGTAATTCTATAGCGTTCATATCCATCGTGGAAGGATACGTGCTCAGGGCGCTCCAATATTACCACGGCTCAAGCAGCTATGGGCGAAAGATGTCTCACAGCATTCAAGGAACTCCTTCCTACCAAGCAACCATTTAACAGCTGGGTGGAGGGTGTGAAATGTAGATTAATATCTTGACAAAGGACATCAGTGCCGCGCCAGGGCTCGAACCCACAACCTTCGCATCTCCAGTCAGGTGTTTAAAGCATTCGACCACAACCCCTCTACAAACATAAGAGTAGCAATGAAGTGCCCTTCTCGTCCGAGCATAAACAATAACAACAGTAAACACTTATGCATCAGGTTTGCGACTGGTGACCCACAGTAAACACTGGTGTATCCTGGTTTTCGACTGGTGACCCATTCCCTTTTGCAAGCCCAGGAAAAAACAAAACAAACAAAAAACCCTGAAACTGTTAAGGAGCAAAAGGTGTCTCTGACTGAATACATATTACTTAGATATTTAAAACCATTCCTCTAATGCGATTGTGCGGCTTAGGCAGCCGAGATGCATTTTGTCGCGTCTGTCTATTAATTCCTGAATACGCCACTGGCAAGCTGCAATTAACTGAGCTACCCTGATACAAGACGGTTTATCTGGGTTATAGCTCTTCACGGCAATCTCTCCCCTCCCTCATTAAAGTGTCATGATGCTGCCTGCAAAGACACCGACAGAACTCAGACATGCACCATTAAAACAACAATTCAATTCATCTAGGAGTAAGCTGATCCAGAAAAGCTGAAAAAAGAACCGTTGAGGTGTGAGACACTATACCTCGCTGAAAATTAAAGTTCTTACCTTAACATAGCACTTAATAAGAACATTTCTAAGCGATGTACATATTATTACCTCAGCTTTAGCTGGGCTACACTGATTAGGCGCTCAATTAGTCAGTGAATTTGTTCCACCCAGGTACCCATTCACTTCGCCTCCCATGAGAGAGGTAACTGTAGATTAATGTCTTGGCAAAGGACGTTCAGAGCTGTGGCAGGGATTCGAACTCGATACCTTATGATCCACTAGACCACGACACCTCTGCGTTAAAAGGGTGCTTGTGATTTAGAAATTCATAACCGGAAAAGGGGTCATAGGTGAAGGGTGACATACAATGTGTAATAAACACTGTGTAATGTCCAGACATCGCGTAAACAGTTTACATATAGTGCCAAGTCTAAATAATCAATCACTCTATATACATTTTATTGCCCTTCATGAAAAACATACTGCATCTGGCTATGGAAACGGATGGTGACTGAACCCAGCTGAAAATATTAACCTCTACCAAAACACACATTTCATCGATCATGTCGATAGGAGGTTTGGTATTATTAATTTAACATTATTTTTTGGTAAACATACCACACGCACAGTGTTCCGTAATGAAAACAATAATGGCTGAGTGATGATATTGAATTTACGAATATGTCTAAATAGAAAAAAAAAAAAAATAACGCATTAAATATTTATGCATTTTCTAAAATCCGTATTTCGAACGAAGCGCACAATCTCAATCTTTTTTGGGGTAAGATATGAATGAAATTTCTACCAATTCATTCCCAGATCATATGAGGCGACATTTATCTGCACATACGGCTTCAAGTCTGACAACTCAATCAAATTTGAACTGCTCCTCAAATCCTTATGCGACTGAGATATAACTTTTGAATGAAACTGAACACACTTTTAGAAGCATAAAATCATGGGAACTATATGAATACATATTTCTTCACCTTCATTTTTTTTTCTACATTAGCACTACTGAGATATGATTCAGTAATTTTTATCCGGCGTTTAACTCCTGTAAAATGGTATTAATTCTTTGGAAAAACTACAACAACAGAAAAAAAGATAGAATATTGATATGCATCGATGAAGTTCAATAAATACAATATAATGCAATATAATACATGACGCCAGACTTAGCTCCACGCACTTGCATTAAAAGGGGGAAGTTCATTTGGTATTGCATTTAGGCTCCCACTTCTTTCAACCAGCTACTCTCACATGTTAACAATTATGCAGAGGAGCAGCAACATGATGTTTGGAAAGGGTGACATAAAACACTCTGGATGAGAGCATAACCCGGTGGCGAAGAACTCCCATCAGTGGCGTAGCGCGGGACCAGCCATTGAGGGGGCATTGATGTCATGGGAGGTAGAGTCTCCCTTTTGACGAAAACCTATGACTTGAACGCCACTTCGTTTCCACTATGTCCATTTCTATCCAAGTGACAAGGGCATCTGTATGTTCTAATGAAGTGAAATCGAATGTCATGTTGTTTGCCTAAAATGTGACGTCCATAATCGTAACCCTTTCTTTCTACAAAGGGACTTTAATAGGTGGTGGGGGTTGGGATGACATTACAAGGAGAATGTAATGCGAGAGAATACTGCCATCGATTGACCGCTGTTGCGTGAGGGTGTCGTATGATATTGTTTTCAAGTTGCCTTGCCCCTCTCAATTTCTTTCTCTGTTTCTCAATTTTCTTGTCATGCAGGATGGGGGGGGGGGGGATTCGAAAGGAACTTTTCTTTTAGCTTGTCGAAAGGCGAGAAAACAAGGCCATTGAGGGAAGGTGTGCGGAGTGCCGTATCATCTTCTTTTCACGTAGCCCCCTTTGGTTCCTTTCTCTCTCTCTCTCTCTCTCTCTCTCTCTCTCTCTTACCCCCTGCGTGCCCCCATAGAATCTACGCCACTGTCTTCCATTGACGTGACAGAAGCATTGTGTAAACAGTGCAAGGGTTAGATGGATGCTTAATAGGGAAGATCCACAACGTCTTGAACGTGTTGGAGTGCCAGGCAAAGAGCAGCGGTACAGCATCACAAGGAACATTTCGGATTGCCTTGAAGCGCCTTTGTAGCCCATGCTTTCAAAGGTAACACTTATATTGCCATTCATGTATAAGTTGTCCCACAGTAAATTTACACTGAACAAATTATCTGCTAAACGAATAGATAATGTAAACAATGGAGGTACATTGTCGCATGAAACATTATGGAATGCCTTGGCACGCACAATACATGCTTTCAAAAGGAACATTTCGATTCATGTAAAGATTGTCTTACAGTGAATTTTATACTGAATACCCATAACAAAACATTAATTTGCTAAACGAATAGCGACAGAAAGCAGCGGTACAGCATTGCTCGGAACATTACGGAATGGCTTGGAGCGCCCACGCTAAATGCTTTCAAAAGGAGCATTTACAGTGCCTTTCATCTAAACGTTTTCTTACAGACTTACACTAAATATATTAAACATGGCAATATAAAAACTGCTAAACGAATGGGCCATGCCAAGAATAGATTACAACATCGAAAAAAACAACAAAATCCTAATGGGATGCCTTGCTGCGTAAATGTTCTAAATGCTTTTCAAAGGTAAAACTTTAGTGACATTGATATAAAGGCTATCTTACACTGAATTTTATACTGAATATTCAAAACAAAATCGTATCTGCCAGACGAAAGGGCTTTGCAAACATTGAAGGTACATTTATTACAAAGAACATATGGAATGCCTTGCGGCACAAATGTTCTAAATGCTTTTCAAATGTAAAACTTTAGTGCCATTAACATGATTAATGTAAAGGTATCTTACACTGAATAATTGAAGTGAATATTCATAACAAAATATCTGCCCAACAAACTGGCAATGCAAACAGCGGAGGTACAATATCACAAGGAACATCATGGAATGCCTTGCGGCGCAAATGTTCGCAATGCCTCCCAAGGTAACACTTATAGTTTCATTCATGTAAAGGTTGAATAGACACTGAATATTCATAAGAAAATAGTATCTGCCAAACGAATGGGTAATGTTGACAATTTATGGAGGTACAGTATTATATTGAGAAGTGCCTTGGGGGTTCATGATACTCGTGTTCTTAAAAGGACTACATTTTAATGTCATTTGTAGAAAATATGTGTTAAGTATAATGGAGCTGATAGAAAGTAAAACTAGCAGACAATCAACCGACACCAAAACCTGAAAACTGAATAATAAAACGTAGTATCTGCTACACGAATAGGCCACGCAAACAGTATCTAGAAAAAAATAAATAAAAGAAAATCAAATGCCTAAGAGGGTTACCAATACTTTCTATGGGCCTACTATCCTAAGTACTAAAATGTCATTGACTTTAAAGTATTGTTTTGAGTTATGCTAATGTTGAAAAATAAAACTTGCAAAGAATAAATTAGAATTTACACTGCATGAAATCAAATTGTATCTGGCAAATGAGGCCATCGCTAGAGGTTTGATTTCACAATGAATTTTGAGAAATGCCTTTAATAGAGGCTTATTTTACCAATGTTTTCAACCGGCCCACCTCTACGCCATTCATTGCCATTGATTAAAGCCTTCATAACTTATGAAATTCGAAAGTGTTGGATGAATTTACATGAACCTGATTATTTCCAAAACAAGTTAGTCCAAAGTTGTGTTGATGATGGAAAATAAAGCTTGCAGAGAAAGTTTCATCTTTCAGAATAGAAACGTGAAAGTCTTATATGAATATTATACAATTTTTTATGGAAATTATGGAAATAAGAATTAAAACTACTACAAAATATCAAAGAAAAAAAAAATGTCAGCAGTGACATACAGTAATTAGGACTCCACATCTGTTTTTTTTCAAAACTTTGTCAAAACCCTTTGGCTGATAACCACTTTAAATACCTTTCAACGAACTTCGTGAAGGATGGCCCATTACCATGAACATGGTTATACTTCACTCTGTCATCGTATGTGCACATGATGGGCCCAGACTAAATGATCGACAATAAGACATCCCTCTCCATCTTCCGAGTAACGGATTATAATACGGGATGATGACTTTGTGTTCCATGCACTTCCCTCTCCTTAAAGAGAAGATTGAGTTCTGGCAAAGATGGAGATTGCTTGTGAGATTTTTCATTCTTTATACGTCATTGAGGAAGAGTATCAAGGGAGGATTGTCCCCTGAAAAGGATTGCTCTTTGAATGCCCTGATATTCGAAATATGACTAGATAAAAGACTGAAAGTTTGGGCCATACTTTCTGACACATATGTGTGTAGTCCCATGTGCCTAATCCTGTATGCAGTGCTGTTCATTGTCACGTGATTTCCAGCAGGATTTTGTCAACTCTTTTGAACGATTCAAAAACCTCGGAATTATCAATTAATATGTACTACATAATCTGTCTTTCTCAATCATTTCTTATTGTATAGCAATCGTGTGAGCAGAACCTACCTTTATTATTTAATTCACTGTAAGATTCTTGTAAGACTTTCAGTTCGTAAAGAGCATTATACCGAATTTGCCTAGGCCGCATATGTCACGTATTACAAAAAAGGTCATGGGTTACTGCTCCGAGCTGGCAATCATTGTGCATTATTTATGGATGGGTTTTTCTAGCATGTTTCCAGTCATGCCAGATAAAAAAATAGAATTGCTAAAAATATTTTCAGAGTCATAATTCTTGGTACGTTCCAAGAATTCATAAATGTACTGAAACTTTAAAACCAATAAGTATTGCTATTTAAATGATAACAGAATAAATAGCGGACAATGGAGAAGGATATTCATATCAATATGGTGGATGCAACTCAACTCTATAATTGTCGGCATTGTGTGCGAGGAAGACGATTTCACATAACATTATACATGCAATTATATAGTCTGCTAAGAGCTAGAACTGTAGAAGGGAGATGCCAGAAGTCATACGGAGTCGTAACCTCCTTGCTCTCAGCAGACGATCATTATACAAGAGTAGGCCTTATAAATCTTATATACATGGTCCTTTTCAATCTAATAGTTGATCCCTTGATATCGTAAGCTTCAGAAAATATCAATGCTAATGCCCAATGACAAGCGACCCATCAACTCATATGATTTAGTATAGTGACCACCGTTCCAAAGTGCCATAAAGGTACCGAGTATAATGGTGATATTTCAAACGCATTTGAGGGAGCTAATGCCTCGTCAGTATGATGTTGTGATGTTGACGACATAATATAGTGCCTTCGTCTGAACACGAATCCCTCTCTTCTTCTCTCGTCGTTTTTTTTTTTTTTTTTTTTTCTGGTTGCAAGAAGGGGTCAGGAGTGGGATGCTGGCCCGAAGCTCTGCCGGTCAATTCTAGTTCGCGTCTTGTCTGCATTGGCTTAGATTTCATTGCAAATAAGCAGATGATATACTGATAGGAATGGTATGCCACAGTCGCACACATGAATATTGCCACGCTGTTAACCAGGCTAGTGTTACGAGCAGGACACCGTGTGTGAAATATTTGGCGTTTAAAGCAAGTGAGAACGAAAGGGTTATATATTCACCCATATCGTCTCCGAGCTGCGGAAGGAATGGAAATGATTCTCTTACTCTGGAATGATCTCACAATTCGCACGTACAGACGTAGAAGAAACAAGTTTCATCTCACTCCTCTATTTCAAATTACAAGAATTGCACAACTCTTGAAATCATATAGAGAAGTTTAAAATAGAGTTGTATTTCCAAAGAAAGGAGGGTAAGGAATAAATGAAAGAGAGAGAGAGAGAGAGAGAGAGAGAGAGAGAGAGAGAGAGAGAATCAAGCGCGAGTCAGAGGAGCGGGATTGAGGAATATATATATATATATATATATAGAGAGAGAGAGAGAGAGAGAGAGAGAGAGAGAGAGAGTAAGAGAGAGTGTGTGTGTGTGTGTGTGTGTATGCGTGAGAGAATGAAGGGGCACATCGAAGTGATACACTAAAATAATTAATTAAACAAATAGAAATAGAGATAGTGGTGAAGAGAAAGAGAAGATATATATAGAGAGAGATGAAGAGAGAGAGAGAGAGAAAGAGAGAGAGAGAGAGAGAGAGAGATGGAGCAAGCAGTGGCAGAGAGACAGACAACTTACAACAAAAGTGTTTGCAAGCACTTGACTGTGACGTCTTTATTAGAGAGCAGTCATTTTGTCAACACAATTCTGTTCGCTGTTCAAATTTGCCGAAATAATTCCATTGTTTGTCTAGATGGAGCGAATTTCCCTTTAATTTCGAAGTTTGCTCAGACAAGCTAAAGATAATTGTCGATTGAAAAAAGAATACTTCAACGATTAGTAGATTAGTAACTAATATGGAGCACCACGCAAACACTATCATAAAAATACATTGGTTAGGTCGATGCTAAACATGGTAAAGAATTGTACAAATTGCCCGGTAATTCGGCACCAGACGTAAGAAAGATAATTAAAGGGCCCCGTCTAATATAGAGTTGCGATTGATTCAAATCGATCGCAACTTGAAATCAATCTCAACTCCTATCTCTTAACTACACATTTGCGATTGATTTTAAGTTGCGATCGATTCGAATCAATCGCAACTCTTTTTAAGACGGGGCCCTGATGCGTTTTAAGAGGCTTTGACGTAATACATTGAAATGTGACTTCGATTATTTGGTGTTATGGCGAAGCTTGTAATCCTCCAATCAGTCAAAATGTAGTGTCTTTTCTCTCTCTCTCTCTCATAATTTAGATTACTTATAATGTATGTTAGATGATATAGCAATTTATGAAAAAGAAATATATAGAATAGAGAGAAATAGAGTGAAGAGAGAGGGAGAGGAGAGAGAGTGAAAGAAAATATTGTCAACAAACATTGTCAACAAACATGCGCAAGGTAATTGTAGAAGTGAATGAAAAAGAAACCCTGCTTAATCTGAGCTCTTCGATTTAAAAAAGAAGATACATGTATTTTTTTGTTAACTGCAATAATAACATTTTTCGAAGGAACTTTACATAATTATGAAACAGGTGTTTTAGAGTTTACCATTTTTTCAGCCTATGTAAGCAGTTAGTAGCTTATCATAGAGGTCATAGCCAGATTTTAATTCGATATGAATGCAGCACTTGCCATTGCATAACTGCACTTGGCCTTTAAGGCAATTTCATATCGAGTTATCGTGGGAGTAAGACGTAATGCCCATCTTGGCTTTCATACATACGGCTAAGGATGCACGTTCGCCTGCTATTCGACAATAACATATTGTTTTGCCATCATAATGCTGTGAAGTTCCTCGACACGCACAAACTAAACTCATCCTCTCTTCACGCACGCACACACTCATTTGCACGCGCACTCACACTCAGAGCCCAAGAACACAGGTTTATCATTACGTAACGAATTGTTCTAGGATGACATTAGATCTAAACTATTATCTGTAATATATATTTCCGACAGGTTCGTGCACTTAATTTTGATTATACTATTCAACAATGTTTACATAATCGTGAAAATTATTTTTTTTATACCTAAGAGATATATATGGATAAATTATTCATTATTATTATCTAAAATCTACATTTTATTGAGGAAAAAAACTTAACGTTCATTTTCATGAAAAATAACAATAATTCCATTCCTCCCGTGGACATGGTGGAACGAATAACCCTAAAATCGTCTTATGAACTGGAGACGTAATGTGTAATTTCAGTTATTACAGTACAACCACAGCATCTTGCTTCCATTCGCCGTATAGACTGATTTTAAAATTTTCAAAAGGTATACCACACTCCCAGTCTTAGTTTTTAATTTTAAGAAGTAGAGTGGCACAGAGTGACATGCAATCACTCTTACAGAGTCACAAAGATGCGAAGTAGTAAAAATCTGATATTTCCGCTGTGAATCTAAACATCCGTCATATCGGGTAACTTACGTCTAAATTCAATCGTTTCCCAGTTTTTATCTCTCCTGAGCGTTTACCGACTTTAGATAAATATAAGCGAAAATAATTCATGCATAGTAATGTCAAGGTAAGATGATGTAGGTTTCTACTTATCTCACTGTTCAGGTTTAAATTCTGGGGGGGGGGGGGTCGCAAATGAGGAGATCATGACTTGTTTATGCATGATCATTATTACGTAGGTTTTACATGTCTGTATTAACTATGGTAGTTGGATGTTGTATATTCCCACTGTGCTGTCGCTTAATACAACTGCAGAATAAACTTAGTATAGCTAAGCATAACGAGCATTGTGCTATCGATGTATCGTTACATTTCATCCATGTTAAGTAATCATATATGACTTGGATTTAAGTTTTCACATTTCAGAAAACCGATCTTTACCGAGGGACTATTGCTGTCCTTATTTCGAACAAATAAGGGGTTTTACAGTTATCAACTAGACGTCTATGACGTCATTGATTCAGGGGTCAGCTGTACACGGACGCCGGACGACTCGGTGCGTGCGGGGGGAAGTTCTTACGTAACTCGTGTAAACTCTATTGATATCTCTTTGTTTGACGGTCGCTGTATTTCATTCGAGTATTGTTTTCAAGTTTTTGCACCGAATTTGTTAAAATATGGATGACGAATCGAAGGTCTCTATAAATGATATTAGACTTTGGAATATGGAACAGTTGAAGAACTTTCTGAGAGAGAGAAACCTGCCAGTTTAACGTCGGACATAAGTCCTTGTTTCCGGTGATCGGTCACACGCATTAAATTTCATGTTAATAGTGCCACAAAAGCAATGTTTAAATGCACAATCCGTTTTTGCAATTTTCTAGTAAGAAAATCTCAGTTAAAGTCATAGTAATAGCTACTAATATTATGTCCAATGAGTAAGGAGAAGAAATGAAATAATAATAAGAAATGTACAACGAGATTTTTTCCGACATAAATTTATGCTCTTGCCCGTTCGCGGGTTGAGCACTTCGATCAGACATTATTGACGGAGCTTTCTATGTACAATTGACCTGACCCCGGAAGTCGTTATCGGAGATTCGCGCAAGCGCAGACGATATCTGTGAACCCCCTTATTGCTTAACAAATAAAGAGGTAAATATGCCTAATTTATTCCGTTGCATAAAGTACCGTGCTAGGATTTAACCCTTACCGTGTCACCAAATTTCATATTTGCCTCACGGCCTGCTCTTAGCCGTTTTTGTCTATGTTTTTCCAATCCGATGAAATTTAAAGTGAAGACTAATATCAACTGCTTTTTTATTAGCTCAGTGTGCTTGTCACTGCATGTTATTGATAAAAAAGAATTCTGAAAAAAAAAAAAGAATTTGTGATCTTCAACAGGGACAAAAAACTTTCTCCAAAAACTACAAAAAGGAGGGGGAAAATAGAACCACTATTGTGATCACAACAGTCTTCCAAAAGTCTACTGTTGTTTATTTGTGAACAATACACGAGAAATATATTTAAAAATAAAGTCAACACTTTAAAGTGGTCAGTCAGGCATACTTTATTAGGAGGAATCAAAATGCCATCAAGATTGGTTTAATTTTATAACTAAAACACAGCAATATTAAAGTGGGAAGAAAGAAAGAAAGAAAGACAACAAAGAAAAAAGACCAGTGTTTACGTCTTTGGGCAGACATTTGAATCCTGCCACTTGGAAATCATAGACGGTTGGTTGCTGTAAACGTTTGGAGGATGTGACTAAAGTTACAGCTCCTTAGAAGTGCAGTCTCAGTGTTTGCTCTTGCAACTGCATTCAACAAACATGAAATCGAATATGTGGGTCACATTTGCGGAATTAAACTCTCAGAATGGCAAGTGCCGCATTCCACTTTGAGCATGTTTAGAACTCCCAATGGAAAAACCACTGATGCGCCCGAGCTAAATGTTAAACATATTAAAATGTTAGAATGGGGAAACAGTCATCAAAGGGGTCGATAGAATGGGACTGCAACCCCTTTGACAATTTCTGTTGACAATTTCGACATTCTTAAAAACAAAATCAAATTTTTGTCGGCAAGTTGCAAAAACGGACGATTTTTTTTTTCCTGCTTTCTCGTCTATTGTCAGTTATCCTGTCGACAAATTTGGGCGAGAAACTTCCTCCAATTCAAAAGTTCTGGCGACGCCCGTAATCATGGACATCTCAAGAAACATATTGCGGAGAATATGATGGGTATATAGACATGATAGAGAAGTACATCAACTTTTTTAAAAGAGTGGTACTGGAGTGTTTGACAATACATTATGGTATCAGCTCTTTAAAAAATCGCAGGCGAACTTCCAAATTGATGAAAAGTGATTGTCATTTCTCTAAATTTTCTTAACAGAAGGACAAGAGTCCAAGCTGAAAAAAAAAACAATGTTGAGGAGAACATGATAACTATTATGAAGAAAAGGACATTTTTCTCTCAAAAGAGCGCTACTGGAGTGGATTATATTACCTCGTGAACACCGCAGACGAATTTGAAAATGCTTTCAAAGTGATAATATTTGGGTAATATTGCTGTTCAATTCACACCACGAATGGGGACTAGAGTTCAGGGACCAGTATATATATGCTTATCGTTTCATAACTTATGTTCTATTTTGTTGATGTATTTAATATTCTCATTTTGTATGTGTACTGTACTGTCGTTACTATATACATTATTACTTACAGTGAGAAAAGGGACATTTGTCTTTGAAAAATTTTCTAACGGAGTAATTTACAAGAAATGGCGATATTGGTTTTTGAACACGGCAGACGGACTTCCTAATTCTTCAAAGCCTTACTTATTTTTTGATAATATTCTTCTTTAACTTGTAAAACAAGTTATGACTCGCAGAGGATGAATATTTGTATACCTGACATGCCTGAGAGGCGATCTATCTCCAGTAAGAAGGGTACACCTGGTATATATGGCATGACCATAATCATTCATTAATCATCTTTAGTGTGCAATATACAGCTGATTATACTCTCCTCTAAAAAATAATGGACTGTTGTCCGGCATTTGCTCATGATTAAGATATTCGCGATAAAGGTATGTGGGTTGTGGGGATCATGCACTAGTTTTTTTTCGTAGTTTTTTAAAAACTTGTAAGTTTCGAAACCTCGCGACGCTTTGAAAAAATGGCCCGCTTCAAGCGATAACTTGAAGCTATGAAACTACATGTAAAGCGAGCGGTCGTTGTTAAAACCAGATATTTGAGTGTACGCATTACATGATCAGATAAGATAGTTACGGCCGCACGGCACATAACTCCGGATGAGACAACCCCCCCCCCCCCCGATGTTCGTAGTTTTCACGTTACGCAATATCAAAACTTCGAGTAAACTTAAAGTTATGAAACCATTAGTGCGTCCGCACGATCCGTAACTGCAAGATTGCTTTAAATTCGGAAACCAGGGACCGTCGTGTGAACCAAGCTATTAAGATACGCGTCATTACGTTGATGCCGATAAATGATTTAATGGGAGAGTGATGGAAACAAGAACATAAATCTTGATATCGCAATTTTCCCGACAATGCTTTATGTGAAATAAAACCTGGAAGACTTGCCACGACCAGGAAAAATGAATAAAAGTAGGGTAATCATCTGCGTGCGTAGAAGAGGCACGCTCGGCTTAACAGCCAAATCTTTTTCACGTATTGGTGGTTTTACTTTCAGAAACAAAAGATGCAGGCTTAGAGATGGACGTCATGATACGTGAACTTCTCTCGTTTAGAGCTGGTTTGATTGATTTAACGTTGGGGTACGATGGAAAGAGACTGGGCTTGGGTATTTAATCTAGAAATAATTAATCCCAAACGATGCGTGTCAGCCTGTGGAAGTCCACAATTTATGTCTTCGATCTTTATAGGAAGTTACTTGGCGTGCTCATGTATCGATAAACATGGGGACTGAATCCACTTTAAAGGGGACTCAGAAGGCGGAATATAAGTGAACAGCCCTGCAGTTTGTATTGTGGGCCGTACGCCAGTGTGGCGGCCGATAAGGTTCCATGACGGATTTTGTACCGTCATTAAAATCTGCCCCGGCGTATTTGCATGGGGCTCTTGATGAATAAATTCGCCATTACTGAAATCGGGTGTAGACTCGACTTAAAATTTATACTCTACTGCTTTGATGTGACTTTACCCTATGCCTACGTGAAATGGGTGGTCTCTGTATTAAGCCTATGGGAATGAGAGAGTTCAGAAGTCAACGGGTTAATACTCTGTGACTTTAAAATATTTACCTTGTTACTTTTTTGTTTGGTATGTCTTAATATTCCGTCAGATATCAGACCGTCACTGCTGTTATAACTGACGATGAATTAGGTTAATGATAATAAATCACCGACAAAACAAAAAAACTTGCCCGGCTACCTCGGAGCACGTGACGAAATGATAAATGACCGTCACTTTATCCACCTGCTGAATTTGGTGAGAGCACAAATCCGCCAAGGAACCATTGTCTGCTGTTACATCGTCCCCATCCCACGACGAATAAACCACTAAGTTACGTAAGTCCTGCCTGTCATCGCGGATGTGGGCGGTACAAAATGTTATTTGATATATTCCTTTTCATATAATGTTGGTTGAAATTGTGGTTGCATCCTGAGGCATCACAAAACTGTATTAATAAGTTATGTTCAATGAATTATTACATTGTGTTCCTGAGTGTAACGAGAATCATCACTGCATGATGTTCAATGCTTGATTAATTGATTTACAGAGGCCAGTGAGGAGCAGTTAATAAAATTAATGTAACTTATATAGCGCCAAATCCACTCTGTGGATTGCTGAAGGTGCGTTAAGAATTAATAAAGAATTAAACAGAAATGTTTCTACATGATTTTTAAAAGAATCAAATGTAATACACTTTTTTGATGTCTTTAGGAAGGCTTTTCCATAATTTAAGACACGTGTGGGCAAAATGATCTTTCCCCCCAAAGATTTTGCGACTTTAGGGATCACAAGAGAACTGGAAATGGATGAGCGTAAAGATCTCGCGGGGATGTAATTCTGAATTAAAGAGGTATTGTATTGGGGAGCAGAACCGTGAACGCAGTGAAATGTGAGCAACACAATTCTGAAAATAATGCGATATTTGACAGGGAGCCAGTGCAGCAACTGCAAAACAGGGGAGACATGGGTACGCTTGGTGGATAGAGTAACAATGCGAGCCACCGCATTTTGAAGCTTCTGGAGCTTGGACAACAGATTATCGGGTAGAGACTATACCGTAGACAACTGATAGAGACGCCGTTTTCTCTTTTTCCTTTCATTTTAATGCATTGCTTGGTAATCATTTTGTACTCCGGACGTATAAGATAACATTCGACCTTGAAGAAGTATCAAGAAGAATTTGAAATATCAAATGATTGTTTGTTTGTTTTTCCAAAGGACGCCTACATCCTAAAAAAATCTAAATCTGGCATAAATGAGTTTTTACTATGCGCGTTAACAAGAGAACAAGTGCGAGTCAAACCATTAGGGGAGCATTTGAAAACACATCTGTTTGATTTGCCAAACAACAACAACAAACACATACACAACAAACACATACAAACAACATCAACAACAAAACATCAAACAATCTGAAAAAAAAAAACACTTAGGGGGCTGTACTACACTTGGCACACAAATGTTATTTTCTGACGTATGACTGCGGAAGCGATTGAGGTAGTGTTTGTAATCCTGACATTATCCATGAAAGGAAGAAAAAAAAAATGCAAAAACAGACGGTGCAAAAATTGCGTTGAATTACTAGCGCATGCACGAATAAGCCAGTTCGTAATACAAATGACCCGAAATGATCCTAATGTGTACGCGCACACGCATCTGTTTTGGTGGACGCGCTTCTTGTTTGACATGTAAAATCATACTGGTGCGCGCATCGTAGTGCGTACAAAATGACAGGGTATAAAGGTCAATTGTACTCCTACAAATAACCTTTATCTGCGCATGCGCAAATTGTAATTATGAACTGGCATATCCCCTTCATCGGCTTAGCGTAGGTACTACAGCAATCGAAATGACTCCCCGTATGCGACGGGCAAGGACGGCTCCTTCCATATTCCCTGGATATACCAAAACTTT
>CM046843.1:18941132-19023632 GCA_025618425.1 Heliocidaris tuberculata
AATTGTTTCTGTAATTATTTTTGTTGTTGTGAGGAAATGTATATATCATTGGTTGTCTCGAAGTTACACGACCTTTTCCTACAAAACAATTGTGATGTGAGAACCTCGATACCACTTAACTACTTAATGGTAGGCGAACCCCATAATTAATCAGACAAAAACGCAAACACGGCCAAGAGAAGTCCTTGATATGTGTTATTAATGGGAGTAATACAAAATAGATAGATATGGAAGTATCAGTTCGGAAATGGTATATCATAAACTATAGAATTACCGGGGATGGATAATTTCGAAATAATTTATTATTAATACTGCAAGCACCGTCTCCACTTTACAATGCTGCAAACAATTTGAAGTAATTTACCAAATGCAATATTAGAGGCAACTGAAATATAGAGCTTTTGGTCATCAAAACTTATTAACTGATTAATAATAATAATGATAATGATAATAATAATGATGATAATAATTATAATAATAATAATAATGATAATAATAATAATGATGATGATAATAATAATAATATTGATAATAAAAATAATAATAATAATAATAATAATAATAATAATAATAATAATAATAATAATAAAATAATGATAATAAAAATAATAATAAAAATAATAATGATAATATTTGATATTTTTATAGCGCTCATATCCATCACATTGATTACACATTCAATAATCAAATCGATTTCTCTGAACAAAATATTTGTTGCATTGTACACTTCAACTAAACCCTGGGCACACAATATTAATAAAACAACAACAACAGCAACAGCAACACAATGGAGGATACGGTACGTCGAAAGTAAGGATTATAAAATAAAACTGATACAATAATTCCCTTGTTTGCCAATGAGACTTTCTACCATCAAACCATAGAAAGAAAACCGGACCGTGCCCTTCACAATCGTCCAATCTGAATTATCACCCCTCATTACACGGTACACGCATTTCTATAGCACTCTCTTAATTCTCCTTGATCTACCTTCTCCATCGCAATTGGATTACGCATCAGGTACAACAATGCCATACTGCAGAAGCCCTTTTCAACATGTCCAATGAGTCCAAATCCATTGCAATGAATTTGATTGTTCCATGGAAGTTGGAACCTCACAATCGTCATTGATCTTCAATTAAACAAGAGTCCGGAGTCCGAGGAGTTAATTATCAACAAGCTCCCAAAGGCACATCCCCTCTAATTCAAGAATTTTTTTGTAAGCGAACATTATTGGATTTATCAACGTCGGATCGGACCCAGTATGCCGAGCGGTATTATCATGCTTTATATTCTTGTATTGTTACAGGCGATAGGAGAACATGTACAACAGAATGAATTTTGCCTTTTGAATCGAAGGCTCAAAAGGTTATTTCAAGGTTTTTAGGTTTAAGTGGATCCTGAAAGGATCAGCACCTCGTCATAAAAGTTCTTGCCACAATTGTGTCCTAAAATTGTTAAGATACTCTTAGACACTTTCTCGTCAGGTTCCTGTAGGCTGCAGTGTTCTGTAGTTTATTAAACTTAATCAATGCGTTATGAATGACAAAAAATGGTAGATATTTTTACATGATGTGTTTTAATTGATTTTTGTTGGAGTCTTTTTCCAAACGTGGACGCACTAAACATGCTAAACTCTACATTTCAACACTGTTGAGACAATACTCTGTACAATAATATGAAAGGGGTTTAAGACTTACCTGAATTCCTTATTTTCATATCGTTGCCAAAGACTATGTGAAAGGGAAAGACATCAAAGAATAAGTTTGCCCTCAGCTGAGCATGTCCATTCATCACACTGGAAAGTCGTACCCTCTCCGTGTACTCCTTGTTGTCAAAGTTTATCCTAAATTTGACATAGAAGTTGTCCTTTCCAGACTGCTTCTCCTCAACTATAATCACAGAAACATCCTGGTTATAGAACTGTTTAGCCACCTGTCGAAGTTGGCCTTTGACGTAGTGAGTGTATCCTTTGCGCCGTGTCCTGTAATGTAAGGTGAGACCTTCAAGGCTCTCATCTGTGCAGAAGAAGCTTGGTGGCTTCATCTTCGGGTAGCTGAAGCGCAGGTACTCGTGAAGGTTGTCAAGACCGTTGAGGAAGTCCCGAAGACTCCTACCAAGTACTCGGAGCATCTTGTCATAGTCGTACTTATTGAGGAACTTGACAAACTGGATACCAGTCTCGTCCATGAACTGCTCCTTGCTGTACCCTGTGATTTCATGAACAGCCTGGGCAAGTCGAGGGATGATCTTTTCACTGTACATCCTATGGGTGACGAAGGTGTACTCGTGCACCCTTGATTTGTCCCTGATACGCAACCAGTCATTCTCGCCGAATTTCTCCTTGATGAACTCGCACACACTTTCGATTAATAACCCGTACATTTTGAAGTTTGCAAGAGTTTTCCACTTTATGTGAAATCCAATTGGGAAGTAGACGTTCCCATGTCGTCTTTATTTCAAGGTGACAATTAGGTTAAGCTGTAAAATAAATGAAACAAAAACAAAAGATATTAATTTATGTGAACAACTAAAATGTATATTTGGTGTGAAAATTCCAGGTAACGTAAGGTTAAGTTAAGGGCAACAGATGGAAGGCCTGCAGTACCAAACATTGGCCTCTCGTAGGCCTTCATGTATCTATTTCAAATGTTTAAATGTTCACAAGACCGACATAATTGGTCTCGTAGACATACGGTCTTGAGGATACTCAGCCTTTTGGACCTTTCGTTCTATATAACCAGTTGGATTCGTTGACTGCATTATTACAAAGCCGTCCGAGGAACTGTATCTCCCAAGAAACCGACATCAATCAAAAACATCGGTAGGTCCCCAGCAACCTGTCATTCTGCATTTCATGTAATTGATTCTTGGCGGAAAATAATTCTCCGAGGCTAACCCCGGATGACATTTCTGAGCTCTAACATCAAGTTTCGGAAGATCATTGTATTGGGAAATATTTTGATCGAGATACTGCACGGACAAGATGCATGCATGATGTTCCGGGACGATATGGTTTCATCTGATAATGCGAACCTAATACTTCAATGGATATTACATGCCATCGGACATTTATCTAAAACTAATGCACAAGATACATTGCATAGGAAAATGGACCACAGTGACTGTCAAGTTACTCTTAACCAATAATACGAAAATATTGCCTAATATCTGTTCTCAAGACAAACAAAAATGAGAAGAAAATTGAAATACATACTAAAGGTTGAACGCTGCGACAGCAAATATGGCATGTTATTGTTCTAAAACATGGATTCTAAAGAGGACCCCTATGGAAATCAGGTTTTGAAGATAGAATGTTATTTTACTTATTAAAGAAAACAAAAATAATGAATGAAATGAATGAATCCTGACTTTAAAGTTGGCAATGCTTTGACAGTTGATTTACCCAAATAGAAAAAAAATAGAAAATAAAAAAATAACCGGAAAAATATACACATCTAACATTAATTGATAAAGAAATCATAGCTTTACGTTCACATACACTGTAGTCAGTTTTGTTGTGGTTTATTAAGAAGATCTGCCCCCCCCCCAAGAAACAAGCAATGTGGCGAATTGTGACAATTATGGATACATTATGTCGTTTACCCTTAATACCACCTGTATGATAACAAGCTCGTCTGCCTCGAGATGTCACATCTAACCTTTAGGGTGTGTCCATACAATGTCTTTCTTTCCTTTGTAAAAAACAAAAACAAAAAACAAAAAACAAAAAACAAAAAAAAACTTTTAAAGAGATATTTGAATGGTGGTCGCTGTTCATTCCTTGAAAAGATCTCATGTCACGTTTCTATGGACGTCGAGATATATGACATCGTATGGACAGCGAATTGAGATATTTCTTGTTGCAAATATTAATGTGTTAGGTATCCCAGCGTGTGATACAATACCATATGGGTTAATAATAGCATTTTTAAAAGTCCATACGCTGTGAATCAT
Source organism: Heliocidaris tuberculata (assembly GCA_025618425.1). Taxonomy (NCBI): domain Eukaryota; kingdom Metazoa; phylum Echinodermata; class Echinoidea; order Camarodonta; family Echinometridae; genus Heliocidaris; species Heliocidaris tuberculata. The sequence goes on from CM046843.1 coordinate 18,945,090, forward strand.
ATCGGCGTGCCATAAAACACAGCGCCATATCCCGTATGAACAGCGAATCTATAGGACATTTACTGTCCATACGGTGTAAGATATCATAACATGCGATGAAACGAGGCGTGGACTGCGTATGAACGACATAACCTATTAACCCATTACCTACGGACAGGTGGCTCCTGTGTTAAGCCTATGGGAATGAGAGAATTCAGTAGTCAACGGGTTAAAGGAGTTGGATTGCAGTAGAATCTTGGAAAGTAATATCTTTGCATGGACGCACCTTTATACCCCATGTGGTATGTTGTCATGAAAGAGTAGATGAATAGGGTTTATCATAATGGAACTCATGCGGAGACGTGGGGGGCAGTACGGAGAATAGATGGACCAATATCGTGAAAGTGGTCCTTCAAGGTACCAATCAACGTTTATCAGTAAAAATGAATGATTTTCAATGTCATCGGATATGGTAAAATGGTTGCAAAAGACAAAGCAAACAGAGTCAATAGATATGAATTGTAGAAAACATCTTATAAGGTGTGTTTTATAATTATTGTGTTTCTTTTGCGTGTGTTTGTTGCGTTCCTGGGGAAAAATGTACTCGAATGCAGCACACCTCTGGATGTTACCTCTGGTTTGCGAAGTCTTTCAACATTACAATGAGTATGTGGGTAGTAGCCTACAGTTAAAATTATGATGCTTTTGTCGCCCCCATCCAAATCTTTATATCCATATATCTCTCTATCATCGTCGCGCAGATTAATACATTTGTAATTCCTGCCCACGATGCGTGTGTGGTGCTAAGGCAAAATTTGAATAACTATTATTTTGTGACTGAATGAAACAATGACAAATGGCGGAAAATGCAAGCCTTTTAAAAAAAATTAATGAAAGTCAATATCAATTGAAAACTTCATTTCCAGAGATGCATATCTGATAATACTAACCATGATGACGATAATGATAATGATAATGATAATAGTAATATTAAAAATGACGATAATAATAAAATTAATGAATAGTAATAGTGATAATGATAATAATAATAATAATATTAATAATAATAATAATAATAATAATAATAATAATAACAATATATCGCAATATATAATCAATGCTTCATTCTCTAAGTGCTTCACGATGTTACTGCTTTATTGATATTTTTATATCTATATAATTTATTAAAACAAAAAAAAAAAAGTATGTCCTTAGAGCTTTCATAAAAGTATCGACAGAAAATCCTAATGATGACCATGCTTTCAAATATTCAGAGATGAAATGCCAAGGAAAAAATTGTATAACTGTTATTTTGTGATAAAATGAAACAATGGCATATGGGCGGAAAATGTAAGCCTATCAACAAATTCATGAAAGTCAATATCACTTGAAGACTTCATGTCCAGAGCTGCATATCTGATAATACTAGCTATGATGACGATGATCAAAAAGTGATAACCCACGACAAAAAGTGATAATGCACGACTTAGATGGGCGAATGCTACAAACTTACTTAAGACGAGATGAATTGAGCGTAGTTTCATGTAGGCTGGAAGTCCATGTTTGGCTGCGCTTGATGTTATGTCATCAAGGAAAGTAAATGGTGGCCCTCTTTTACTTTGCGATTCTTGGCATTTTTATGGGGTTCGTAACCACTTTGCTTGACTTTATATTTATTTTGTTGACCCGTCTTAAAAAAAAAAAAAAAAAAAATAAAAAAAAAAATCATGTTTTGCGGCTCGAGAACTAATGATATGCACTGCACTCAGTTAAATCACAATGAGATGGAAAATGAACTCGACAAGTCTCGTTCATTATCCAACTGTGACTTAACATTTGTGCTGTGCATATTCACTATTGCACTCACAAACATGAATTATTTGTATACTGCCAAGCATCGAAAACCTTGTTACACAGGGGCAATCGTGTGAGTGTATCCTAAAGGACCATTTATTCACACAACTGAAGGGTACTAAGGAGTTGCCAACGTCTTCTTTGAGGATTATCACTAAATAATTCTGATAGATTAAAAAGCAGCTGGGAGTCGGGAGAGTATTTCCTATGTTCATATACGAAGTAATGCAAGAAACGTGATGGAAGCAGGGCATGCGGAGAGAGAGAAAGAGAGAGAGAGAGAAAAAAAAAGAAGGAGAGAGAAAAGGGAAGAGAGACAGAGAGAAAAGGAAAATGGGATGGCAGCACTTCAATATACATACATGTATAGAGGTAGAGGCAGATACAGTGATATACAGAAATAAAATATATATAGGAGGGGGGGGGGGGTAGATATGTAGAGAAAGAGAGAGATAAAAAAAGATATGGGAAGGGTGAGGGTCATTTGCACGAAGATGGATAAAGACAGGAGATAGAGAGAGAGAGAGAGGGGGGGGGGTTCAAAGAGTTTTTATGCTGGCATGGCTTTTATTCATTTAAGAATGGAAGCAAAAAATAAGAAGTACAACAAATATACTAGTCACTTTATTACTTGAGCTAAAATATGCCACGTTACCTAGCGTAACAAAAATACATGAGGGACAATGTGTTTATTGCATGGTAATGACTTGTGCTATTTTCAAAACAACCAAGCTGCAGCATGGGGAGAAGTACTCTCCGTATTTTCGTTTAAAAAGTTTTTTTTTTTTTTTTCTCCTGACATGACTTTTAGTCATGAGCAAGATCATGAATGAAAACAAAAATACGATTCACTTTTCTACCTCGCCTTCAGCTAAAAGGTGTCACGCTACTTAACGCGACAACGACACATGACCATGATGACGGGCGATTTGTATTACATGGTATTGTCATAGCAACCAAGCGGAAAGTCATACCAAAAATGTAGTATAATTATGATAAGGTAAATAATAAGTCATTCGTCAAACAGCTGTGTTTTCCCATAGCAGGTAAATGTGAGATGCCCCCTCGGGCGATATCCGTTGGCATGCAAAATATACATTAGCTGGAGTAACCCCCTCTTCGTGCACATTTCAAAGTATATTTGTGTTATTGAGCCGCATATGCTTTTCCGTCCGTCAAGGAAAATTCATCCGCCTATCCCGAATTACTTCAGGACCATACATTTCTGCAATATGTACCTCATGATCCTTAGAACATCACCTTTGGTCATACCTCTATACATTCAATATGGGAAATTTATTAACGAATTTGCAGAGGCGACGGAACGTCGGGCTTGGACAATGGAAGTGGAGGAAGGGGCACCTTTTGTTTGGCTGACAAAAGGTGCCCTCTCCCCCTATTTCTATTGTCCGAGCCCGACGTTCCGCAGCCTCTGCAAAATTGAAAAAAGACATCGACTGATGAAAGCCATCATCGACCATTCGGCACAAAACCATCGACTAATGATAAAAGACGCGTATAGCTTTTCAACCAGCATATTTTAAAGGATAATGAGATAAAGAGAGGATAGAGAAAAGCATTTAAAAAAAAAGTTTCATCAAAATCGGTTACAAAATGTAAAAGTTATGAAAGTTTGAATAGTTTCCATTTACTTTCTATGGCGATCCTCAAATTGGCAATTTTGCTTCAAAATGGCAGTATTAGAATAGTAGTACAACTCTCAATATGTTTTGTACAAAAACAAATTAATATTTTCTCCATTATCTCCAGAGATGCTACTTGTCCTTTTGTGAACTCAACATACGTTGTGTCAAATACATTTTCCCGTGATATATCTTGAGCTAAGAAGGCGGCAAGCTGCACCTTGAGAGATATTGGGGAAAATGTGGAATTTTGTGTACAAAACATATGGAGAGTTGTACTACTAAACCTGTCACTTTGAAGCAACATTGTCAATTTGAGGATCGCCATAGAAAGTAAATTAAGAATTTTCAAAATAACTTTCTCATTTCGTAACCGATTTTGATGGAACTTTTTGAAAATTTGTTCTCTCTATCCTCTCTTTTCATTAAAATTGATTTTTCCCCAGGGTTTCATTTTCCTTTAAGTATCAAGTAGAGTGTCACAATGATTATCTTTAAAAATTCTGCTTCAAATACTGACATTGTGTGGAATCTTTGGCGATTGTGCAGGATATTTGAAAAGCATTCTTCCCATCTTGAAAACGTGTAACTTTGAAATCTGTATTAAAATCCATGCACACCCTTCAAACTATTTCTACCAGGGATAAAATAAAATAAAACATATTTTAAAAACCTCGGGGATTAAGGATCTGAAACAAATCTACCTATATTTCCTTTGTTTAATGATCATAGCGATAGCAGATGTGTGTTATGGAATCGGAGTACATTCAAAATATGGACCACTTTTTTTTTTTTTTTTTAGTCTTTTATTGTACTTGAACGAGGCTGAACGAGGCTGTCCTTGAGACGTCATCGATCGAATGCAATCGATATCACTTCTTGACCTTGGTAAGCCATAACCGTCAACACCTATGTATCAGGGAATCCCGACAAACACACGGATAAATAAACACATGTGACATAAATTGGATTTAAAGATATAGACATCTGGGTTAGGCAGTTGATGATGCATTGTGGTAATTCTTGTTTGGAGGTGCGGCTGGACCCGTCTGTGAACTAGTGGCATAAGAAAGAAAAAGAAGGAGTAGAAGAAGAAGGTGGGGGGGGGGGGGGGGGGGTGTATGTGCACTATTCGATAAAGAACCCGTTAACAAGCATAACGGTTAAGGAACTCCACATTCAATATCAATATTATTACAACAATGCATAACATTGGTTCAAAGCAAAGTCTAAAGGTGAATAAACCCTCTCAGAATATGTGGACAGCTTGCTCACGTAGAAACCAACAAATAAGAAAATCAGATAACTTAAAGTCTATAAAAGTAGACACGGCTTAAAGAAGTTTAGAAATTCAAAGCGCACTCTTGAGACTTCAAATCTCCTTTTGCTTATACCCACATAAATAATTATATGTGTTATATAGATTTTAAAAAAATACTTAGAACTACTCACTGTTTCCCAATCCTCAGCATCAAAATTATGAGAAGAATCTTGTAATGCACACTGCAATCGATGAAGTACAAATCCGTTCTAAACATCGGCATGATCATGGAGAAATCCATGGTTGAATATTGCCTATATGGTTGACGAATAATCCATGTCAGACTGATTTGTAAGCCTTTTACACCCATGACCTTTTTTCTGCCTGAGAGAAAAGGAAGACGAAAATCAAAGTTTTCGTTTCCATGGCAATCAGATGATGCGCCTGCAGATTGTCTGTACTCCCCTGGGGGTGAATCCTCAACCGACACACACGGATGACCCAGGCGATATTTGTCATGTTTGGCTTAAAGATGGAGTTGAGTTCAGGACCCCATCTTATTAAGAGTTGCGATTGATTGCAAATGATTTGCAATTGATATCTATCGCAACTCTGTACTTAAGAGATGGGAGATTGGAAATTTGCGATTGATAATCAATCGCAAATTTCATTGATTGAAGGACTGGCGATCGATTCGAATTAATCGCAATTCTTCATAGGACGAGGCCCTGGTCATGCGATTACACTGCAAAAGAAACTGTCTCAAAGCAATTGCTAAAAGTTGATCATGTCTAAATATGAATTGGTGTAAATTGTGAGGTTTTGGAATCAGCAAAATGATAAGAAATTGACCCAATCTCGCTGAAAAGCACATGCAATGCACGCCAAAATGGGTGTATGGGACTGCACACACACATGTGGCAAGAATGTTCGGCTCGAACACATCAGCTATTTCTCGTCCTATTTCGATTATGAGGGTAAATGGAAAGCAATCGTTTTCAGGGGACATTTCTACTATGATGTTCTTCCAAAGTGACAAAAAAGGACTGAGAAAATTCCCAAATTATTTTTCACCCTTCCCAGAACTCACCCTACTCTTTAATCTGAAACGCACAATCGCCATGCATGAAGTCAAATCGTATACATATCCAGCGAGCATGGCGAGGGAGATCATGAGGTATAGATGGAGTGCTTTAGTCCGCACGATGTGATGACAGGCCGTGTTTCATGTGAGGCAGATGTGCATGTGATTGGTTAGTTATGATTTTGAAGTCATGATCAATACAAAATCCAAATGAATCGTATACGGTTTTGCTCTACAAGCATCTATCTCATAATGGCCAGAACAATAATAATATACGTACATAATATACATATACATACACAGAACAAATCTACTTAAAGGCTTCTAAAAACACTTAAAACACTCCGATACAAATTCAATAATGTATCGTTATAATGGGGTGACTGCAGACTCCACCTGGTTAAAAAAAAGCACCATTATTATGCCTTCATGGCGTGCTGTTTAAGGGTTCATTTATAGTTTTGGTGAGAGTTGAAGGGACATTACGTTTCTGATTATTTGATACACCTAGATGACATTTCGCTAAACGGACCCCCCGACTGCTTTTTTGGGGATAAATCATGATCAGTGTCATTACTCCGGATTGATTTCTCATCATCTCTATTAATTGCAGACCCATTTCATGCACTATAAGATAAGAATAAAAGCGGCATGATGACTTCTTATTTTCCCTTTTACGTGTGGGTCTTTTTTTCCATTCAGTTTGTCGTTACAGTAAATTAACATGAAATTTCAAGTGAATAAACTATCCACTTTTCAATAATAATATGAAAAAAAGTTGAATAGCTTAACTATATCTTTTGCATGCTAATAAACACGGTAATCTGCATCTGTGGGTGACAGACAATGATGGAAAAAGTTTAAATTCGTGAAGTTGAAGATACTTATTATAAAATTTCCATTCTGAATTACTTTATTCATTGGATTTTAATCTTTCCATGATTAGATATCGGTCCGTTATCTCCTTGGTTGCTGATGTCTTCTGTTGAAAACTGAACGTATTATGAATGGGTTATATGTAGAGAGGAAACAACAGCATCTTAAAACACTTTATTACCAAGCTTTCCGTAATGGTATGAAATTATAACGGATTTTTTTTTTTCCGTCAAATATCAGCCCTATCCACGAGGCGGAAATCAATTATCTATCGATGAGATGCATTGCGTGGATATAGATCGGGCCCTTGGAAGACCAGAGCCAGTTTGGAAATGGCTCTGGTTAGACCTTTTCAATTTTTTTTTCGTTATTATTAATTTGTATATTTTCGTGTAGTCATATAATATATATATATATATATATATATATATATATATATATATATATTTTTTTTTTTTTTTTTTTTTTTTTTCATTTTCATGCTGAAAAAATGCCACATCAAATCAAACCAGACAACATCAACAAAACCCAAAGGTATCCTTGAATACACTCGCGTTTACCCCCGATATGATCATGTGAGGCTGAACTTTACAGAATGCCACTGATAATAATCATGATAATAATTAGTGTAGGAAGCGATATACCTCTATCCTAAATGGTAACGAATTTTAATGATAACCTTTCTTCTTTAGTACTGAAAGTAAATACAAAAAAATAAAATAATAATGAATTCTTTCTTTGAAAATCATCCACATGATAATCGAAAATACAACATTGTGCAACGCACCTTTTTCTCCTCACAATGCTTAAAGGAGAATGAAACCCTGGGGAAAAATCAGTTTCAATGAACAGAGATGATAGAGAGAAGCATTTCAAAAGAAAAATAGGTCCTTCAAAATCGGTTACGAAATGAGAAAGTTATGGAAGTTTGAAAAGTCTCAATTTACTTTCTATGGCGATCCTCAAATTGTCAATGTTGCTTCAAAGTGTCAGGTTTAGTAGTACAACTCTCCATATTTTTTATACACAAAATGTCATATTTTCCCCATTATCTCTCAAGGTGCAGCTTATCTCCTTCTTAGCTCAAGATATATCATGGGAAAATGTATGTGACACGACATATGTTGTGTCAAATACAAGTTCACAAAAAGACAAATGGCATCTTTAGAGATAATGCAGAAAACGTGAAATTTTGTGTACAAAACATAATGAGAGTTGTACTACTAAACCTGCCATTTTGAAGCAACATTACCAACTTTCATAACTTTTTCATTTCGTAACCGATTTTGATGGAACTTTTCAAAATTGCTTCTCTCTATCCTCTCTTTGCATTAAACTGGATATTTCCCCAGGGTTTCATTCTCCTTTAAAGGGATTTGGTAACTTTGTGGAGGCTTGATTTAATGAATTGTTGAATTTTGATATCTGTCTTGTATAATGATGTTCAGAAGGATAAATATATAGCCAGGCATAGAAAGGTTTTCAAATATATAATGCTATTATTAAGATATCTATGAATGAATACTTCCATTTACGAAAGCGTATGGCCATACGCTTTAGTCTAACACTGAGTCTATGGGGAAAAATGAGTCTGGCATTTCCGGTCACTTGAATATGTTTACTTTTGTGAAGCACATGATGATTTTGAAGTGCCCTTTTCCCCCCTGGGCTTCATTTTTACACCATATTACATACAGTGAGGCATGTAAGGCCTGGCAGCTCAGATTTTATCAAGCCTCTACAAAGTTACCAAATCACTTGAGAACTGAATTTTTGAAATAAGGAATTGTAAGGAAATGACCTGGGTTGAATAAAAGCACTTTGTAAACCGAATGGGATTCATATCGAATTTTAATTTGCCTCCCATCATTCCTATTGACATAAAGAACACATGACTTCCTTTGTGATGAGCGTGCCCCGCTGTCATGGCTGTGTACTGCAATTCCATTATGAGAAATTCAATTTCCTTTTATTGCTTTGTAGTTAATTAAATCTATACCGGAAGTAATACACATTTTTTTAACTGATTAACTTTTCTGCCGCATTTCACTTGAACTCTTTATTGCATTTTTAATAAAGTTTTTGTGACGTTTGTTACCTATAGTTCCATGGGAAAATGCCAAAATGAATTTTCTCGTGATGACAAAGGCTGAACCATTGTGCGATTTACTATCGGTTGAAAACGGATATGATTCAACATGTATTTGATGTCTTGATCTAAAATGGTTTTAATTGGATTTCCATTTGTATTATTGCTATAATTGTTTCATTCCTAATGTGTGCATGCAATTAGGATTAAATTACATTTTCATACATAATATATGCTTCCCTTGTAGCGATAAATTGTGATATCGACTGCACACAGGAAAGTACAGTCATATCTTTTAATTCTGCCCAATGTTTAGATTTACATGACTGAATTGATCACTCAGACAATCCTGGAAAAACAAACAAACGCACAAGTATATCTTCGAAACATAATCATTTAAGATGGCATTAAACTAGCAAAACTTGAACAGCGCCATCTTACAGTAACTGCTAAATTGAGATTATAATTTGAAAAATTAATTGCATTTTATTTTGAATTTCGACAAACAGCTGTTTGGAAAATAGGCACATAATATATTTTAAACTATTATTTTTGAAGTTGCACATGTGGAAAATTGCCTACAGATACATTCTAAGCTTCTACAAACTAGAATGGGGCATGATGGGAAAATGAGAGGCACAGACAATTTTCAAATCCTGTTGAAAGATGGCGCCATTAGGAGCTTCAATTTACTGTCACTTTAAAAGGGATAAGGCCATGAGAGTTACAAAGCAATAGTCCATTTGACAGTGATATGTAGTCAATCGTGAACCTAGAAAATGTGTTGTTCATCTTATGCAATTCAACCTGTGATGCAACGAAGGTTATACTACGGAATCGTTTTGTATCACAGGTTGCATTGAACAAGATCAACAACATCGTTAAGGTTGAGTCCAGCGCGACTTTGTACGTAAGTTGCCTTGAGTTGCCTTGAGCTTTTTAAATATGCCTATACATGAGGCTATTTGGATTCATGCAAATTATGCAAAAGTTGTTTGTTCGGCATTAAAGCTGAAATTATTCAGAGACAATATGGAATCGAAAGTCCACAAAACAAGCTTCAAATGATTTTTTTTCCTAGGTTTCTGAAATGTCAAGTCGACTAATAAATTCCTCTCAAACTCTAAATTTCCTAAATATATTAATTTCTCCATGTTACAGTCAGTATCAGTGCATGACAATTCCCTGATTTCGCGGATGATGGACACAATGATGGAAAATACATGATCCAAGGCTTTTAAACCACGTAAGAGGAGCTTACAAAGTTCTGACAAGGAATTCTACTCCTTTTACGGTTCATTTGCCTTTTGAATAATTAAACATACGAATAATGTCAAATGCAAAAAGGCATACCGTGATGAAGACGAAATCTATTAAATGGGGCATACACAGCTTTACCAAAGAATCAGGCCACTTTAAAAAGGAAAGTCCACCCTGATTAAAAGTTGATTTTAAAAGAAACAGAAAAATTAAAGAAACAGATCAGTGAAGGTTTGGGCAAAATACGAAATAAGAAAGTTATGATTTTTCAAAGTTGTAATCCATCAAAGACAATTTGGCAACTCCGTGACGTATCTTGCGACCTCATCTCCCATTTACCCTGCACCCCCAAAATCACTCGTATCCATTTTCTAAAAAAAAAAAAATCATACATGCACCTTAGATATAATAATAGCTCATATGTTTTTACAAAAAACCTATATGAAACAAATATATTTCATCAAAATTAAGAAAATACGGCTTTATGAGATTTTCTAGACTGAGTAAATGGGAGAGGAGCTTGCAAGATACGTCACGGAGTTGCTAATTTGTGTTTAATTGATTACAACTTTGAAAATTCATAGCTTTCTTATTTCTTATCAGATTTTGCTCAATCTTCCACTAATCTGTTTTTCTCATTTTTCTCGTTTTATTCAAATCAAATCAATAGCAGGGTGGATTTTCCCTTTAAAGGTTCTTGAGTGGTTATCATCATGAATTAAACTTTGTTTTAGCTCGATTCCCTAAAGTAACAGTAGGTATTGTACTCTCTCATAGTTTCATGCTCACTTTCCAATAAAAATCATATGTCACAGTGGGAATATATCTCTAAAATCACAAAGATCATTATAAAAAAAGGAGAGTCATTTTCTTGGTAGGCACATACCCATTGTCGATATTCATATAACCTTGCTTCCCATACATTTTCCTGATTGGTTTCTAAACGCAAACACACACACACACACACACACACACACACACACACACACACATATATATATATATATATATATATATATATATATATATATATATATATATTTATTGTAAAATAATTTATTGTGAACTTTTATATATATATATATATATATATATATATATATATATATATATATATATAAAAACACCCTACACGAAACTTCACTTTAGGTAAGCGGGTTTTTACATTGAATTTCTGCGCAATATTTCCGAGCTATGTTATCATCATTCATTCATTAAGTTACTTGTGATAAACTGTAGTCATGAAGATATATGTATGCTGATATCAATATGAAAATGTATATTTTTGTTACCAAATGTAATATAAAAACACCCAGCTATATATATCATTATATTATGTGTGTATATTTAAGTATATGCTATATGTTTGTATTATAATCTTCAGAACGTGAAGAAGGCCGGGAAGGCAGAAAACTTCTTGGTCTAATAAAGTTGAAGTTCTGCTACGTACTTGTCTCCTGTCTCATCAATATATATATATATATATATATATATATATATATATATATATATATCGCATTTTATTTATTTCCACGAGAGTTGCCAAAGCTGTTGTACTTTTTTATTTCCTTACACTTATATACATACCTTTATAAGATATGTGAAACGCATCGATATCATTTCCTTTGTAGTTCAAGGAAACCATACACTTATTCTAATATACTAATGTATTCAGCACAAACTTCTATTCACCGTCATACGCACATTCATGTCTTATGCAAGAAAATATGATCAGAACTGAAACACAAAAGAAAATGAAAAGGTAGTTTTTATTGCAGGTTTCCTTAAATAGTCACTCGAGCTTAAATCATGTTTTTTGCTTCAGGGAGATGACATTTCAGAAATGAAAACATTGATTCAGTGTCATCCGAATGCACGTTTTTTTTCCATAAAATACTCATCTCCAGATGGTCTCGTCGTCGCTAGAGATGAAATATGAAAAGCCCCAAAATCATTTGGTAAGCCTTTTAAAAATACTTTCAGACTTCTTTGAAAGCGACAAGAAACAAGATCTCGGATGAGAATTTATTCTTCTAAAGTGGAGTATCATTGTTAAATATTATCGTGGTGCTTTTACACTGAAGTGTATTCTCAGTACTTTGAAAGCTCTGAAATGATTTTTTCCCCTTCTTTTGACTTGATTTATTTCCTTTCAGTTTAATCCTACTTTAGCAAGATCGGATATTTTACCTTTTCTGTTTAGCCCTGCAAAATGATTTTTAGAATTGAAAGAAAAAAGAAGAAGAAATTCCTCTAAATGTCCGATGTATTAACAACCTCTGCACTAATGTTACCACATGGTGTTCAATCGTAGAAATCGTGTAGCTTCTGCAATCAAAAGATGAACAGGCTGTATTACAGCACACTTTCCATTAACGACCAAATCCCATGAAAATGCTCGCGATTTCCTGATGGTAGTCCTGGGCATTCGATGCACCAGTATACTTTCAAGTCCTGTCCTGGTCACTGTCATCCCTAAGGCGATTATCGCACGAGACGTTTCAATCGCTTCCTACTGTTCAGGTGCCTGGGAAACCATCTCCCAAACCTCTACTTATGCCTACTCCACGATGACGGGGCATCCTCCTTCAGAGGGCGTAGCCAGTTCATTGTTAATGGCTGGGGTGGGGTGATTCAGCATTTAACGAAAAAAACCCAAAACAAAACAAAACAACAAAAAATTGCCAACGATTTTCTGACACACATTTCATTTTGGTTGGGAGAGGTTGGGCTATATATGATTTGTGTGTGCGGCATATACAAATTAGCATAAATCATGCCATTAGGTGCCTTTTAGTGGAGAATGACCTGTAATATGACCTGGAAGTCGGGTTGGGCATCGACAAAGACAGGCCCATAGTACCAGAAGTTTACTACATCTTGTATTTGAATAAAGCCCGATCAGCTATAAGCCTACTCGCATCCCTCTACCCTTTCTCCTGCATATAGCAGGAGTGTCAGGAGTGGGATAAGAGGGGTCACAGCAGCTCCCCAAGCCTCCCACACTAGTGAGTCTAGTCTAGATTCTATCCGTTTTTTATATTTGGTTTATTCCCTAACGCTGCTCTTTCTCTACACGCATATCCCACACAGAGCGCGACTCTCCACTAATCGCGCGATCCCCACAATTTCACCCGTCGAATTTGCGAGGGTCGATTTGGAAGGGCTATATCAGTTTTAGCGTTGGGGGTGTATTATTTTCTCAACGGATCGCGTTCGTGCGCGAACAGTCCAGGCAGTGGACTATTGTGAGTCAAGCGCTATACCCTCCTACTAAAACCACTATGGTGAAGCATGTGTTAAATCCGCACACGCTTTGAAGGGATCCACGGCAGGAGATGTGTTTGTTTTGGCATGCCAATGATAACGATGATTGGCCTTCTGTACAAAACATGGTGTCAGCAGTGGGATAAGAGGGTCACATCAGCCCCTCATGCCTCCCTAGGAACGCCCCTGCCTCTCATACGTGTGCAGGCAGCGCTAAAACTGCACTGATGAAGCATGTGTTAAATCCAGACACGCTTTGAAGGGATCCACGACAGGAGATGTGTTTGTTTTGACATGCCAGTGATAACGAGTGAAAACAGAGTGAGACATGACTTCAAGCACGAAGTGCACCCATCTCACGTCAGCCCCATTGGTAAACGATACCAAGGATGGACAAACATATTGACATTGACCGTCGCGCAGGCATCACAGGTTGACCAGGGAGATCTCCATGGGTGTACATAATTCACGCATAACACCATGAAAACATAAATATAGTTAAAAACAAATATGTTGACGACTAAGGGGTGTTCCGTCTACATCAAAATACGTTAGACAGTTCTAACATCAACGAAAACGGTAGACCTTCCTTTCCACGCTATTCTTACTTCTTTCGAGAACCCTGATTGGGGTTATTTTGGGGGACCAGATCTGCAAGATTCCTAAATCATTTGTGCTTAAATACACATCATCTCTTAAATCAACAAATCAAATTTTAAGGGTGCTTTTTGGAAGCAGATCCTTGAAATGTCTTTAAAGGTTCCCTTCTATGAAATTCTAATTCTTGGTATTTTGTACATGATACTCATCTCAATTGAAAAATGTAATCCGTTTACAATGAATACGTATCTGAATATTTTTAAAATAATATTTTCCCCAGGTATTCAGGCCTAAAAGAGTCTGCTAAGCTCCGCCCCCTTTTAAACCCCGAATTCTCGTTCTTCGAGCATGATTGACGTGTGACGTCACAAACCGACATTGCCGGTGCTTGTTTACAATATTTTGCATATATCACGCGTGCAAACTAACTTGCAGTTGTATACCACCTCGAAAACAACCTCTAAAGCGATGTATGCTGCAACGCTGTGTCGTTGCAGGTTGCAGCAACATCACAAAGGAGGGTGTAAGTCTACATTTATTCCCCAAAGACCCAAATATTAGAAGAAAATGGACCTCAAAAGTGAAACTAACTCGCGTCCATTGGAAGGGGCCGAGTGACCGCAGTGTCGTGTGTTCCGAGCACTTTTGTGCGGAGGACTTCCTCGATAGTACGGGGCTGCATGCGGCGTTTGGCATCAAGAAGAGGCCGTCCGTGAAGCAAGATGCCATCCCCAAAATCGAACTTGATCTACGGTATCTATTGATTATATATCTATTGATCAACTATCACTGTACCTACACTAACTTAGTCTACCGGTACTTATTATTCATAGCAGCACAATGAAAACAAGTAAGATAACAGGAGAGCTTAGAGTTTTCTAATGTTAGAGTTTTCAATGTTAGAATTTACTAGAAACAAAACGCTACCACCCCACGCACCAGTAAAACCCTGCCCCAAAATTAAGCCCAGGCAGGGTCAGCAGGCGAACGACCGAACGGCGCGGCGTGTACACCTGCGCACGTCGAGCTCGCTGCCTCGATCAGCTTCAGTTCAGCCTCATCAGGACTGGGGCATTTTGCAAGCGCAAACAAGATTCATAATTCGTGGATATGCGTAAATTAAAATTTAATCGGCAATCTAATTATTAAAAGGAATTACTAGTTATAATTCCCAAGTTTCCCGTCGATATCTTCTCCGTTATTGAAATCAGGGACGTCTCTGTCATATAATCAGAATCTTGGCCAGAATCCGACATGTCTGATTCAAACATTACGGCCGTGCCCCTAATTCCTCTTTTATTTCTTCTTGGTTCTCCAAATCAGATATATCTGATCCCGAATAGGTGTCTTCGCTGTCTGAAGAAGATGCCATCGTTGATATAGGATTTAAAAAAACTAAAATGAAGGGCTGTAATGGCACGAAGTCGAAGCTAGGATCTACACGAAGTTCAATAGCCTACACACACACTTTCAGCTTGCGTGGAGTCAAGCATTCTGAGTGTGACGTCACATGACGTCACCGATCGCTGGACCGATTTTCCAAAAATTTTAGGGGCGTTCCCAATTAGTTTTTTATTTTCAAGTTTACAGATTAATGAATGGAATTCAGGTAAAATGGTTGACAGATCTGGATTCACAGTAGAAAAGTCTACTAATTGAAGTTCCTTTGTAATTCCATAAAAGGAACCTTTAAGTCTTCTTTTAAACGCCAGTGAAAAAAAAAGAAAGAAAAGAAAAGAAAAGTTCATTGACAATGACTCTTCTTAAGAATTATAAAGTAAAAAAAAGGGTCCAAGATTTTTTTTTTTATATTGTTTTGCACTTTCAAAATGTATCTTTCTGCATATTAAAGACCTCGTTCTTTAGGGGTTGTTTTGAAGGAAAAAAACAACAACAAACAACAACACAGAACAGTCATGTGCTACTCCAAGGAGTAATCACAGTTCTGTGATAACTCCTTGGTTACATCTTAATATATACAGAGGGAAAACTCTGGGATAAAGATTGATTTTTGTATCTGTCATACATCTGCTTTACGAATTACTGCATGCCCTGGTAAACCGATCAACTTCAGAAGATATTACCATTTTAATAGCAATGTTAGCATTGTGATATGAATAAGTTGAGCTGACACGGTTTGCTTTACCAGAATGCATTTCTTCTTTCGATATGTTGTGAGGGACAAAGTCGGAAATCGAATCTATAATTAATTTTATGGAGTATATTCGTAATTCTGGGAGTATAAAAAACAAAACAAAACAAAACAAAACAAAACTTGCTGGCATGATGATGATGATCGCAGCAATGATTTAACAGGGATAGGTGTAATATATGCTATATTTCTCATAATGTTCTCATCACCGATGAATTTTTAAAAGATAATATTCTCGAATCTCACTTTTCACAAAATTGATTTAAAAGCCATAGTATATTGCATACTCCCACATTAAGGTTAGTAATATAGATTTAAATTAGGATTAATTTGATATACATGTGCCTACTAAATAGCTTTCAGGAGCACTCAAATTACCTCACAGTTATTAAGCTCAAAACCTCAAAATCTTCCCCTACGTCTTCTCTCCCTGAAAACAACACAAAGGCAATCTTACAATATCTGTCAATGTGTCTCCTGACTGACTCTATTTAATTACCTCACAGTTGTAACCCTCATAATCTTCTTTTCCTATACGTTTTCCCTCACTTGAAACTTTCAAAGGGCAGTCTTACACAATCTCGCAATGTATCTCCTGAATGACTCGTTTTATTCCCAGGAAATTCTTCGATCTTCTCGAGTCTCCAGGAACTCTATCCTCAGCTGCACTTCATTGCAGGCTACATTTGATCATGCGATTAGATTGTCACACCCGATTGCTCGCTTGCCCATCCATTCATTCGTACAGCTGATGTGGCTTCAAAATGCCCACTCATACTCGGTGGCGGCAATTGCAGTCAGTGAAACGATGGGGGTAAAATGTATGTCGTACACATGAACCCTTATAAGCGTCCGGGTGTTTCAGTAGCTGATTAATCATGGTGTTGTAAGTCTGTAGTCTAATCGTTGCCATATACATCAATTGCACGCAACATTTAAGGCAAAATCACGTTCTTTAGAATATCGTTTATGTCTGAAAGAATTGCGAGGTCAGGGCCCTGTTTCATAAAACTTGTCATCAATGACAAGTTGCAATAACTGTTATAAGCTACTGAAATCCTTGCATCTGATTGGCTGAGAGCAAATTTGTCGGTAAGAATCACCGACAAAACACTTGATAAAACGCCACCCTGGAAGAGAACAAGTTTCCACGATCCAAATGCACCGATGCCATGGATTGATCCAACAACTGTATAGACATGGTCGAAGGGTCGGTGCTTTTCTTTACATATGACGGGGGTGCGGGTACATTTTAGTTAGTGTAGCGATTGAGATGAGTAGCGAGTGAGATGTAAACCGCCCCCCCCCCCCGCCAATTTTCCAACCCAGCTGAACAAAATGATGGGCAGACCTCACAAAGGGCCCTTTGTGAATTGTAATAAGTAATTCCACTTTATCTGGAAACTGTGAACATACATCAATAACAACAAAGTTAAATGTCTAAAATATCAAGCAATATCCTTTGCATGGGGTACTGACATAATCTTAGAAACGTGCTTAATTTTTGATTACCTGAGAATTATTGGGTATCAGCTTGATTGTGATAGTTTTTTTTTTTTTTTGTTGTTCTTTCCTTCTCTTCGATAAAGCAATATATGATTTCAATATCAAAGAGAAGGATAAACCATAAAAATAAAACACACGAAACACCTCCCCCCCCCCCTAAAAAAAAAAAAAAAAAAAAAAAAAATCCCCGTGAAATACGAACAACAAACAACAACAGCGAAAAATTGTGAGTTCCCTAACTGGTCCTTTTTATGCCCATGCGAAAGAGTCTTACAGTGGCAATGGGAATGGCCAGCCCCCCCCCCCCCCCCCACAACAACAACATAAACAAAAGAAGATGATCTTGAATTTCAATACAATTCAAAACAATGAATAGGCAAGGCTGTTTAGGTGACTTCCACCTATTTGTGGATTGATAGCTGGTTGATGGAAAGTTATTACCAATCCGGACTTGGAGCAAGATAGTTGCAACAACGAAAATGTAGAGATAAAATCAGTGTTTATCAGTATGATAATGATTCCTCCTTGTTATTTTTCAAACGAGGACTCAAAATATAGTGTCATCCCCTGCGGAAGCTCGTAAATGGGTGAGCCAGAAAAGAACCCCTATTATCCCCCTTGAAAGACTTTAGAATACAACTATGACTCAATTTAGGATGCATTTATCTTAAAGCTCTGGGGCGTGATAACCGTGACCTTGCCAGTAGCATCCCGAGGGAAGTGGAGGAAAGGCTTTTCTAGAAATTCGTGATCGAAAATTCATAAGACTAACGCCTAGAAAATATCCAGTGTGTACGTCACTCCTCTATCTTTTGATCCAGTTCCCTAATTGTCGGATTTGCTTTTCCTCTAGTGCATCTGCATTACTATTAGATAAGTTAAAGAATTGAAGGTTGTTCGAAATTTTGCAAAACGCATTTGTCTTTATTGATCGAGGATGTAACACATCCAAGAAACTTTTCTAATTTTTTGTACTATACATTTAAAAAAAAATTGTTTCTAATGATACATAGTTGGTAAGATGTTTTATATCATTAAAAAAATACTGTGTGTTGTAGAAATTAATATTGAAATTGAATGGTTCAATTATGGACTGGGTTTGGGTTAACAGTATTTTTTTGCGATTACTAATTCCCTATTAAAGCAAATAATAATGAAATACCCATTTTAAAGAAATGCACGAGTACATAGGCATGCACATTGTGCAGAATTATACTATGTACTCAATTGCCAACTGCAGTGATGCAGTCGAAAAATATGTGCTGGTCCTCCCCCTACACACACAACCCTTCTCCAGCAACGCTGAGAACAGATCGACGCCGCTGAAAATTCTGGGCTACAGATTTTCTAATACGGTATTCAGTGAATATAACAGTTTCCGTTTTGCGTGATCTGACAAGCGGAAAGTTTCCTGAATGCGAAAATGTCTGGTTTTACCGAATTATGAGCGAATATAGCATTTACTGTTGTGTTAACTTCGAGGAAAACGGCAATTTCAATGGGGAAAATATCACACTTAGCATGCTTAGTTGAGCATGAAAGCAAGCGCTTTGTATTAAAATTGTGCGTCGGATTCCTAGAAGTACTTTATATATGATTTAGTATGAACATATTATTAGACTCCGTGGTTACAGTTGACGATTTATTTTTTCCAATAGCAACAGCAAAAACAACAACAATATTAGTAGTAGTAGTAGTAGTAGTAGTAGTAGTAGTAGTAGTAGTAGTAGTAGTAATTGTAGTTATAATAATAATATCAATATTAATAATAATAGTAATAACGATGATGATAATAATGGTAATAAAATGATAATAATAATAATATTGATGAAATATAATATCTATAACATTAATATCAATAATAATAATTACAATGATAAAACAAAGAGTGACCATTACTTTATCACTTTTTGGGCTATACTGACACTAAAGCATATTTCCATGACATCTACACATGAATAAGATCCCCTCTCGTTTCTATTGGAGTGATGAGCAAAAATTAATTCCCATTCATTTGACGAAAAAAAAAGAAGAAAGTTCACCATAACCTTCGTTATTTTGAGTTCCGGAGGTAATTACTAACTCATCGTTCAACTTGACAAAGGGCGGGCTCGATTCTGAATTTTGCAGGTACGCTTTTGAACTCCCTTTTAACAGGTTGTCGACGTTCAATGCCAGTAATATTCTTTTTCATTCCATTTAACTACCAACAGGGCAGGGGGTATTAGCCTCATAATTCTTGACTAAGGTATTTCAATGCGAATAGGAAAAGTATTACCGAAAATAAGCCATTAAAAAGAACATATATAATGCGTGATGAGGATCTCTTCGCACATGCCCTTTACAATAGCTAACATAATTTATTATCAAACTCACTTTAAATGTAACCCTGAGTGTCTTGTAATTGTCGTGAAATAAATAATTCCGTTAAACATGCTAAAAAGTATGAAGTAAAATAAAGAGGAAAAAATAAAAAAGCAGTCTGATGAAAGGTTGAACGAAATCGGAGAAGCAATAATAAAGTTATGGATTTTGGAAAATTATGATCACTGTACACATGGAAATTTCAAATTATCCGAATCGGTATTAAATGCCACTGTGATGTAGTGGCGGACAACCCCTCACCCAACCCTTCATTTGCTCCAACACACACACACACACACACACTGACTAAAATGTCATTTTTTTCAAAAATGTATTACTCAGTACTAGTATGTTGAGCATACCTCACTCTTCTCCAGCTTCTCTATCCACTTTTCCTTCTTCCTCTTTCTTAAAGCGTCTATGGACATACTGTGATATGCGCTATATAAATATATTATCATTATTATTAGGATTTTTTTTTCTTATGGACCTAAAGCAATATGCCATCTGAAAATATATGTTAAGTACGGTAGTGCTCCGATGGAAAAGGAGAAAACAGCAAATAATGATAATTTAGCGTAATACAAACAGGAAATATGTGACTATATCACAATCGATTCACCAAATTGCCGATCTGGGTTTCCCATACATCAATAGCGATCTCAATTTTCAAACGTATTTCAGACTTTCGTATTCCTTGTCGAATTTCTTTCAAACTTTCACAGTCCTATTTTGTTTTTCCTTATTTTTCTGCTTTTGCACAAATCATCCTTTTAACAAGGTTGGATTGCCCTGCAGGACAACAATTAGCAACGATTTCCGTAGAAACCCATTGCTGAGATAGAACTAAAAGATTCTGAGAATATCGACATAATACAGCCATGTGAATAACACGTGGTCTCGTATGTGCAAATGCTGGTCATGCTGGTTGTGCTATTCTGTGAATTTCCAGCAAGTGTTCACCATATTAGTTTTCACTAGTTTACTTACATTTAGCTGGTCCAAACGAAAACATAAACAGCACGACGAACAATACAGAATTACTACCAGCTTACTTTCAAAATGTAATTTTGTTTAGCATAACTATCTTAAAAATTGGCGTCAGATGAGTCCAAAGTATATAGCTTTAATGCCTTCCAGTTAAGACATTGATATCCCAAGCAGTATGTGTTAGCATCTAGCAAATATTCTGTACTAAGGAGAATGTGCAAATTAGCAAGCCAAAACTCTCTCCGCAATGAATAACATCTTGCCTTTATACATGGAGTGATCTAATTTGTAAGTCACAGCGATTCGTTAGTAACCCATTCTCACGAAAACAGACTCAGGCAGATCACTTTCATATGGTATCCGAATGGCATGAATGGGAATTCGTTTAACATGATAATCATTCTTTTGCTGCGATTGATGGATAAATGTCAAGTGCTCGCCTGAATGTTAATTCAGCCCTGTTTTATTGAATTTACACTTCATTCTTAATTCACATTACACACTTTTTTTCTTCTTCAAAGATCGGAGTAACATTCCGTAATGATTTAAGCTAGCAGACACAACAAAAGAGAGAGGAGAAAAAAGAAACCGAGAGATATAAATCGTTTGTGTTTTAAATCTTAAATATACTAGTTTTGCAAAACAACGCCCTTATTTATAACTCAAAGTTGGATAGTTTATGTGATTCACGAGAGAAAGAGAGATAGTTTATGTGATTCATGAGAGAAATAGTGAAAGAATGAGAGAGAGAGAAGGGGGGGGGGGAAGACTGAAACAAAACTGAGACGGATGTTGAAAGATAGGGAAAGAAGGAGAAAGAAAAAAATACATAGATATTGAGATACAATGGGAAGGATGATAAGCGATTGGGGGGGGGGGGTGAGATGGGGAAGAGGACGAGACAGTAGGAAGACGGGGAGAGAGGGGCAGACAGTATTAGAGGGATAGATTAAGACAAGCATAAGATAGATAGACAGCTAGAGGGAGAGAGAGAGAGAGAGAGAGAGAGAGAGAGACGGAGATTTTCTTTGAAACGGTAACAAAATTGACACAGGCATATTATGCAAATATTTGCAACGCACATAGATTATCACAATACTTTCTTGAGGTTGTCTTAATGTCACAAAAGGGCATTGCATTGTGTATTCCCTTTGCCTCAGAAACCTCATCTGTCTCTCCGCCTCGCACTCCACTTCCATCCCTGTCCCATCTCAAATCTAACAAAAATACACACTCCAACCATAAACGCAAACCTTTCGAATCCAAATCCTCAAAAGCAAATTCAATTTTCGTCCATGTACAATATCAGAGGAATCACAGGGTATCTCTCATTACCAGGGCAGAAATCCCTCAATTTCAAAGCAGCGCCTTTATGATTAGAGCATACGTGCTTTAAAAAAGGAGTCGTGTTGTATTTCTCTCCACTTGCAAATAGAAACAAATCCGAGACGAGTACTTCGTGTGGAATTTTGTATTCCCTTTTCTATATTGGATGTCGGTTGGATACCTTGCAGTATTTACCCTAGGGATTGAATTTCTACTTTTCTTTATTCAACTCGAGTATGTTGACTGATGGTTTGCCTGTACAACATTGGGTTAAAGTCCCACCCAACATTGCCAGAGTTGGCAGAATTCTGCTTTCTGGCAGAATTTTGACCGCTTTAGCATCTAGCATTATGCAAGGCAATCTAGCAGAATTTTAGTATAATTTTGGTGTATTGGTGTTTTTTTTTTGCTTGTCAGCCCCCCCCCCCCCCAAAAAAAAAAAAAAAAAAAATGCTGATAACCTTTTTTTTTTTTTTTTGCTTGGCAGAGAATATTTTGGTAAAAAGTCTCCCTCCAAAATGTTGATATATATATATATATATATATATATATATTATATATATTTGCTTGTCAGAGCATTTTTGAGTAAAATTTTGATTGAGCAGTAACATTTTTGATTTTGCAGAATTTTCGCTGCTCCCTAGCAGAATAGTATTTTTTCGCTAGCCACACCGTCGCCTCACTGTTGTTACTGTGCTGTATTTTCTCTCCACGGCGCCTGATCCTTGGGAGACATATTTTGGGTCTCTTCCTTGACTAAGCCCAATTTATCTGTATTACCAGATGGAAACCCGTAAAATATCTGAATTTCGGCACTTTTACACTTGATATTCAGTACAAATCTGACCACAAGCATACCCAAGCGTATGACCTAACTGTTTTCGAAATTTAAATGTTGTATAATGCAGGCCTTATTGGTAAACAAAACAAGAGTATGATTTTTGTGTGAGGTTGCCTGAAGATATTTCACTTTAAACCATCATCATCATCATTTGTACCTTATTCTTTGTCAGGTTGTCATTATAATTTTCACAACATGGTAAATTCATTGACGTTCTCCGCATGACGGAACAAAACGGTAATTGGGTAGATGATTCAGATTAATTGTTTGTTAAATGAGAGAGTTTGAGGGTTTGAATAAAATCCAAATGCATCGCATGCTCTGGGTAAGGTAATATGCACCATGCTTCCTGCATTATCTTCATTTTCGATTGCCATTTAGTATTTACAACGGTTACATGTCGTTTTCCCAAAAGTTCATAATTCTGAAGGTTCGTTTGTCCAAAGATTGTATGTCCGGATGTTCTTTACTCAGAAGATTCGTAATTTCGAAAATGATAGAGGGTTCATAATTCTGAGAATGAAATTGGGTTCATAATTCCGAAAATGAAAAAGGGTTCATATTTCCGAAGGTTTGTAAAACCAAAAAGTTGTGTAGGGCTGCTCTCTTGCATTTTCAGAATTACGAACCTTCGGAATCATGAACCCTTTCTTATTTGCGGAATTACGAGCCCTATTTCATTTTCGGAATTGTGACGAACCTTAGGAATAACAAACTTCCGGAGAAATGCATCAAATGTTCGAAATTATGAACCCTATTTCATTTTCTGAATTTCGAAACCCTGCTATGGGAAATTTGTGTTTCGGAATAACGAACCTTCGGAAAAACGAGTATCCCCTTGACAACACGTATTTCATTATAGGAAGCGGATGATAGAAGACACAGTACTGCTTGGATACGCATGCATTGTGTTGTCCTAAACCTATTGGGGACAAAGGTTGCTATTGATCAGAAATATAAGAGAAAATAATTATTGAATTTTTTTTTGAACTGAATTTTATTTATTTCCACCAAAATCATTAAAATAAAAGTGTACAAAATTAACATATATATATCATAAAGTGGGGGGGGGGGGGTAACAAAAGTAAATTACTTATCTAGGTTATCCCCTTACAAACAAATACATCAAATTATCAAAGCAACATTGAAACAAAAAATGAGCCAAATGATTGTGAGTTTAACAATATCCACAACATATCCTTACTCCTTCATGCTCCCCAAAAGGAAATCATCGGGTATGTTGTTTTTGCCCCTCTCCCCCTTCCCCTTTATCCCGTTGTCACAGTCTGCTTACGCCACCGGTGTCGACGAAGAACTATGTGTTGTATATAGACATACCGTTCTTACACGTCGACGGCACACATGCTTAATCATACCGCATATAAATGTGACATTACTAATTGTATTTCATTAGCGTCACGCATGTTACAGTATAAGACACAATTATGGATGTCATGTCTTTAATGTACCACCGACTGTGTGCATACGAGAACAGGTGTGTGTACATAAAGCTATACAGAAAAACATACCCACAGGCACAATGGATAGACATGGATCTCTAAATGCATGGTGTTAAAAAGACTCCATAAAAAAGTAATCAAGATCACCATAAGATACCATATTTACCTTTAACCGCTTATAAATAATTATATTAACGTATTATCCCGTTTATTACACGACATAAACTTTGCAGTAGCTTTAGAATACATGTATAGAATATCATTGCAGTAGCCGATAATTATTTATTATCTTTTTCATGTTGGTATCATTTACATCGGTTAAAATATATCAGACGACTCACTGTATTTGGGCCACACCAGAAGTGTACATGGACTTTGAACGAATTCACAATTTGCGTTTTAATAAAATGGTATAATAGTAGTGACTTATTAGCATGATTAGTAAAGTGGATTCCTAATATCAAGTCAGGATTTTCTAACAAAATGAAGAGAAGGGGTTTTCCGAATTGCGTATTATTTATATTTGATAATTTTCATGTACACACAAAATGCAGTGGGATCGAAACCAACAAACTTACTTCATTATTTGTTTTTAAATTTGTACATGAACTTCACATGTTCTCATTTTATTCCATTACATATAAAAAACGAAACAAATAGATACAAATCGAGGAGGCGAAAAGGAAGGAAGAGGGGGCAAAATAACTGGGAATTAATTGGTAATATAATAATTTATCCTTCTACATCTTACAGTAGGTTTGATATCTATATCAGCACACGATCAAGGGCAATGTAATTTCGAAATAGAATTACGATTGACACTAAATAAAGGAAATGCGTAATACAGACGCCGCCATATTAACTAAATATTCAAGACATGATATTTAAGAAGATATTGAACATTCCCATTTGACAAAAACTTGATTTGTATAGTAAAGAAGTGGAACTGAATATAGATCAGGTTATGAAGTTTTAAATTGACTGCATTTCTATTTGACTTAATAACTTGAATTATACATTTTCGACGTGAAATGAAAGAACTTAATGATTCCCGACTGTAACTCGATTTCTAAATGACGTGATATGAAGGGAATGTAATTTTTAACTGCATTTATGAATTCATACAATTGATATTCAGACCTCGAATAACTTCAAGGGTGCATATTAAAGATCATTTAGAAATTGTATATCTCTGAATGTCGCACGGAAAAACCACTTGCGTCGCACTTCAGGTCGATATGGAGGTGACATTAACTATTGGGAATGCATTCCATGGTGGCGGTGTCACCTCTACGCCACATTTGGACACTTCTTCCCGAACCGAGCATGCCCAGTGTGGTATGTTTCGAGAGCCGAGTGAAACTGACACTAGCCGAGGTATTGATGCACTCGAGATTCGCCTCCATCTCTTTTTCTTTTTTTTTTTTTTGTTCTCATTCATGAATATGTGAAACGTGATAAGACATTCCATCCATTAAAGGGTATCATACTTCCAAAACTAGTTCCCCCATACTGATGCACAGTCATGTTAGTGGATGCAGTGAGAAATACTGTATGCAGTTGTAATAGCTCCCACCGGAAGTTCATTTCACTTGTAAAAATGCGTTTGAATTTAATATTATTAACTCTGTTATGTTCAACTCAAAACACACCAAATGCTCACTAACCATGGTGACTGAATTGCAAATTCAAACCACCGAGAGTTATTTTTTTTAAATGTGAAGAACCGAGTGCATATATGATATTTGTTGAAATCATTACAATCATAGTTGTATTGACTAAATATTGCTGAAAATGGAAAAGCTTAAAGCACAGTAAATAGATGTGGGTGCATCATGTGTACAGGAAAAGTATGTCTTTATAGCAGACCTAGCTCTAGTCACCATTACTAGTCGAGAGCACATAATGCATTTATAAGAAATTCTATCTCCTATAAAAGATATTCCCTAATTTCAGAGAGGCAACTGTTTCAAAAAGGCATTGCTAAATACAGCATACGAACTAAATCTTACAATACATAGAAAAGTTTGCGAAATTTTCCATTAAGCCTTTTTTATTGCAATTTCATTTTCGTGTTATGTCTGTTATGAGAACCTCATATAATCGGATCCATTTGATGCTTTCTTGCCAGTCGCATCTCCTCAATGAGCTACAAACGTACTTAGATGTCCTCTCCTCCGTTTTGCATGTGACGTAAACCATACGTTGATGAAGGTGACGAATAGTGCCATCAAAAAAATTCATGCAAGGTACGCTGATCGTAACAACAACGGCTCTTGGGAAGATTCCCAATGTATAACCTAGTGATATTTGACCGGATTTTATCACGCTGGTGAATTACGGTAAAACTCGGGTAGGCGCAATTTAGCTTTTAATGTAACCTGATTATGTGATGTAGGTGGTTGTACCATTCCATTTTGTTACGATGTTTTACGCATGTAGGAATTATAGATATCGCTTCTGATTTCATCGTCACATGATATATGATTATAAGGTGGAAGAAGAGGACACCAAGGTTCTTCCTTCTAAGAGAATGTATTTATAGCGATCCCGGCCATGGGTTTAAGTAACATGTAGAAGATGGCTTGATTCATATCGTGTTGGCACTTTCTAATTTTGCAGACACACGTTTTCGTGCCTTGAAATATGCAGTAAAAACATAGGAAAGCAGTGACGCAGATGTTGATAGAGAAAGTAAGACAAATAACAGAGAGAGAGAGAGAGAGAGAGAGAGAGACAAAGAGAAAGAGACATACAACATGTAAAGGTGAGGTACGCAAGCGTTGACGTGATTTATATAGGCAGAAAAGAAATAAAAGGTACCAAAAGAGAGATAGGTGGAATGACAGGGAAGGTAAAACATTGTTGGTAAGATAGCAAGAGAGGGTTGAAACACACACACACACACACATACTTTCTCTCTCTCTCTCTCTCTCTCTCTCTCTATATATATATACTATAAATTAAAAAAAAAATAGGGAAAAAGTGATAAAGAAAGCGATTGCCTCAAGAGAAAGATGAGAGGTTAAGATGGAGTAAAATCGGAGCGATACAGAGAGAGAAAGAAAGAAAGAGGGAGAGAGAGAGAGAGAGAGAGAGAGAGAGGGTGGGGGTAGAGAGAGAGAGAGAGAGAGGAGGGGATGGGGGGGGGGGGGGGTAGAGAAACAACAAACTGAGATGAAAGAAGAGGAAAGAGCTATTCCGGCGGACATCTTACTGATAAATAGAGGTAGATGAAGACACCGTGCAAGGCACGCATCCCTTTGACTTCCTAATGCAGGTTAATGGCCAGTTGGACAGCGGTTGATTGACAGGAGAACCGATTGAGTATGTGAATCAGGCGAATGCACTCGGAAATCTGGGTTAACTATGATAGGACTTCTCATCTTTCCGCCAAAAGTGCGATTGGAGAGGAAAATGGACAACCTTTGGTGTCGGAAAAAGCAGGGACGACTTCATTCAGACTGCGATATTAAATTAATGTACTGAAACTGAAAAACAAAAAATTGGAGAAACTCTTCTCGGACATTTCGTCTGCACAGAAACTGAAATGTCCCCAGTGTAGACTTCTGTTAAATAATAATAATAGTAATAATTAAACAAATATAATAATTATAATAATAATTAATAACAATAATAATAATAATAATAATAATAATAATAATAATAATAATAACAATAATGATAATAATAATAATAATAATAATAATAATAATAATAATAATAATAATAATAATAATGATAATAATGATAATAATAATAATAATAATAATAATGATAATAATAATAAACCGTTCTTGTATAGGGCACATTGCGTTCTGATATAACGTCCCTATGGGTTTCCAAAGAATGTGGATATTAATACCCCGGCTTTAGCTCCGGCGGCCGTAATCAGAGCACAGTGCATTTCAAGAAATAAATCCTGCCCGCGACCCGTTTGACACCTGGGTGGAGAGTGGCAAGCGTGGATTAATGTCTTACCAAAATACTTTAGTGCACGAGCACGTTACAACTGAATATTCTATTGTTACAACTTATATGTATTAGCCACACTCCTCTTTGCACAGTGGAATGTTTCTATCTCCGTTTTCTTTAGAAGCCTGTCACGTACCAAACATGATTTTTCAGTCACTGCTCTACGCAAAGACTATGCTGATTAGTACTTTAGAAGGACGTGGATCGAGAACATTGTTGGGCACGACCACCGTGTTTATATTATGTCTCATGTTTTACCAATGCATGTATAATCATGAATCGGCGGCGTGCGATTCTACAGTAGATGTAATACGAATTTATGAAAATCCAATCTTAATACTTTCACTGTCCTTTGCATCACGGTCACGCATCCACGTTTCTACGTCAAAACGAGATGGAGATTAAAGAAGTCTGGAAATGAATACGCAACATTGTGGTAGTATATGAATTAGTCTTGTTTGCTGGAGATAATTTTATTAATTAAAAAAAAAAAAATCCTGTATTTCGAGGGTAGATATTTTAGGGCAGATATCATCAGAGGCAGTTATCAACATGATCAAGAGTTGTATTCCAGGGGTGTGATAAGCTCTGAGGCATACTGTGTGACACATCAAATCGATGTTCTGTCCACAACAAAATATTTAAGAGTACAATGCAAGCATGATAATGAACCACTGTTTACAACAATAATGACTGCAACAAAAAAAAATAATAACTTACTTCCCTCATAGCCAAATATGACCAATCATGCCAATAGGAAGGAAATATTTTAAACGTAGTATACAACTGGAAGGTGGATCAAATGACCCGACTTTGAATTCAACCAACGGTACACCAAGCGTCCATTATGACACGACATCATTTTCCTCTTTGCTGCTCTTCACCAGAGAGAGTAAAAACAAACCAACATGAAGTAACATCATGGGAAAGACCTTGTGATTGAGTTCCTCAGTGACCTACCTCCATGCACGTGGTATTTATGCCATGATTGAATTTCGACTTGTTCTGGGATCGATAACTGGGTTTAATAGTTACGGCACGGTAACCGAAAGTGAGCAATCGTTAATTGTTCGTGCAAGCGCTATGCATACACCATGAGCGACGAAATATTGATTTGTAAATGATATGTATTCCTTCCTTCCGTGCCATTCGTGTTTAAAAAAGGGTTGTCCCCATGTTACACATCAGTTAGTTAACAAGTCGGCGTAGTAATGAATCCTTCTGTAGAGTGAATTGTTGTAGAGGAAATATTTTACCTTTGAAATATTAAATGGGTAGAACTAAATAAGCTACGATTCGCGTTAGCTGATTGAACTCTTGAATAATTTCATACAAACGTTGGAGGCTGGGATCACTCTCATGCCCTTGATAATGCTAAGACAGGGTTATAAGTATTATATAAATGATGATTAATTAATAATCCCGATTTCTAGTAATAAATTTACCTTTTTTCAAGGGAATGGAGGGGGGGGGGGAGCTTATCATTGGGTTGTTTGTACGTGAAATTACACAAATTTTTCGCACTAATAAAACCTTTTTTTAAAATAAAACAAATCACCCTGTCAACAAGTTACGTAGCTGTTCCAACTTTTTATCAAATGTAATTATCTTCTGTACTTCTGAACACTCAGTTGTCTAGAATTGTCTTTGCACTGAAGGTCACCATAAATCAAGAACATAAAAGAGCAGCCTATAGAGAAAAGTACAAACGCCCATCCTGAGTACTTTATCATGGAAATATCTAATCAGTGGCACATAATTATCATGAGCAAAGACACGATGCGACAGAACGGATCTCCTCAGATACCAGCGCACACCTGATCAGTACATGAAATTGAGCAAATGGGACTGGGCGTGAGTTCACGATGTAGTCTAAGCGAGTGTCCAAATTCAATTTCGCCTAAGAGCTGTCCTTCCCAAACTCCCCAATCAATTTGGCAAATTGTCCGCTGTTGTCTGTTCATCGACGAAGCATCTGAAGCACGTAATTGGAAAGTACATGACGAGTTTATCAATTGGGGAATAAATTGAGCGATCTATCAATGTATGCAAAGGAAAAAGGTAGAAATTATTATCAAGTCTCATCTTCACATTTTCCACATATTGGTGTGAACATGGGGAAAAAAAAGAATAAAGAAAAGAAAAGAAAGAAAGAAGAAGAAGACCCCCCCCCCCCCTCGCAAATAGCACTGAAATAACCTGCATATAAAATGATAATTACGACGGCTACGTTTCAAGCACGTAACCATGTTGACTCTTTCCACATGTACCTGTTGCGTTATAGGAGTATACAAAATATCTGTCATGAAATTGCTTTTCATGAAAGCGAAAACAACATTTACATGGTTGTAGTGGTTGAACTTACCCCCAATCTGTTACTTGAATATCCAACCACCAATTTAACTATTCTATAATGTTTTCGGTTTGTACTCAAAAATTTTCTGCGTTGTTTCAAGCATATGCATTGCAAGGGCTGATGAAACTCCAACGAACGGTGCATATGTTCAAGTCAACATTTTCTCCATAAAAGAGGCTCTAAATATCCAGCATAATAGTATAGACACGTGGATAATAGCACAGCAAATTTTGTTTATGATGCAGTCATTCAATCATCTTGAAGTTTACGCGGGCTGTTCTCGAATTTAGGTTAAACTGCTCATAAACATGTTAATAATTACCAACTGATGCACGTATAGTTGAAATGCTATACGTATCAAGCGTATGTAGATTCTAGCACGTAATTATATTCTGAATGGAAATTCATGTATTTATAATGTTTGGTATCAAACCTCGCTGATGCAAAGAATCAAAACTGAAAGTAAAATATAAACCCCATTCAATGGCATTCAGTCCACTTCACTCGTTCCGTCGTTCATTATCAGGCACAGATATTAAAATTAGACCAGGGAAATGTAACTCTTTAGTTACATTTCCCTGATTAGACTATGAACATATTGAATCAGGCGTGCGCGAGTCGCAGTTTAAATCATGTAAACAATGAGGAAATCATAGAGCAGTGTGAAGGAATTTATGAAATTAAAATAAGTCTAGGAATGAAGATACTGATATTGCATTACTATGATTGGCTTGCAAAATGAATCACCTGCAGAGTTTTGTTAGAGGCTCATCTAAAGCGAAAAAAAAAATCCTCTGTGCAGGTTGAAATCAAGCCTTATACA
This sequence comes from Heliocidaris tuberculata, assembly GCA_025618425.1. NCBI lineage: Eukaryota > Metazoa > Echinodermata > Echinoidea > Camarodonta > Echinometridae > Heliocidaris > Heliocidaris tuberculata. The sequence continues at coordinate 18,976,796 of CM046843.1, forward strand.
TTCATATGGCTCTTCTGCTTTTCTTATAGAGAACCGTGCATTAAAAAGTTCCCCTAAATCTTAATTTTATTAAATAATAGCAATGATAATATATAGTAACAACAATATTACTACTACCACTACTACTACTACTACTACTACTACTACTACTACTACTACTACTACTACTACTACTACTACTACTACTACTACTACTACTACTACTGCTACTGCTACTACTACTACTACTGCTACTACTACTACTACTACTACTGCTACTACTACTACTACTGCTACTACTACTACTACTACTACTACTACTACTGCTACTACTACTACTACTACTACTACTACTACTACTATTACTGCTGCTGCTGCTAATACTAAATGAAAATCAGAGTTATAATCATAGTGATAATAACTATATTAAGAATAAAAATAACAAAAATATTAATAATAATAATAAAAAGAACGAAAAATAATAACAATAATAATAATAATAATAATATAATAACAATCATAAACATAATCAAAATAATGATGATATTAAGAATAATGATTGTAATGATGATGATAATAATAATAATGATAATAATAATAATAATAATAATAATAATAATAATAATAATAATAATGATGATAATAATAATAATGATAATAATAATAATAATAATAATAATAATAATAATAATGATGATAATAATAATAATGATAATAATAATAATAATAATAATAATAATAATAATAATAATAATAATGATAATAATAATAATGAAATAATAATGATAATAATAATAATAATAATAATAATAATAATAATAATAATAATAATAATAATAATAATAATAAAATTAACACATAAATGTAAAAGAAAAAAAGAAAGGGGGGGGGGATCCGGACCCCCTGGATCCACCCGACAATATCTTTTAACCCATTACCTACGGAAACCTAGTGGTCCCTGCGTTAAAATCTATGGGAATGTGAGAATTCAACAGTCAACGGGTTAAAGTAGTTGGAAGCAAAATCGAGTGCTTTTTACTCGTTAATAGAGATCAAAAGGTTACCATCGCTATGACATGCACATTATCGGAGAGGGGAAAAAACCTGAAATTATTTTGCTTAGACACTGCGACATGTTATTTTATTAAATCGTATTTATTTATTATTTTGCATTTCAATACTCGTATTTCTTTTTCTTATTACCTTGACAAATCTCTTTTTTGCAGACATTGAGCCTTGTTCTGACATTTAAGATCTCTTAACTTTTGAAATTCGTGATGTGATCTTTCAAAGGATGCAAAATGTCAAAAAGAATCTTAAAATACCCTGTGTATTGTACAACATTCTGCATCTAGACAGAGACATAGCAGCCACTTTTCACTTAATCTAAACGAAAATTCTAGTAGCCATTGAAATGAAATATGGGGCCTCAGGAATGCTGCTTTGTGTTGCCATGGAAACATGGACGATTGATTAGAGAAACGCATGACTGATCGTAACATCTGCCTATGGAGAGGGCAATCCATACGTAGCCTCGCCCTTTCGGGATGACAATTGACAAATTTCCTCTCAAAGTGCTTCAGTGATAATGAGAGCCACTCAAACTTTCAATTAGAAAAATAAGGGATTATCGTTGTTCAGCCAATATAGAGATAGAGATAGATTAGCATTATAATACTGCTGCCATATCATATTTTAAAGATTCAAAACTAACGATGCTCAACCTTGGTAAATACAGATTTCGATAACATGTGAATGTTCATTTCATATATTTACCTAATTTTATCATTTGCTGATAGTTTCCAATAAATTTTTTTTTTTTTTAATGCCGAAACGCCTGAGTGGTATGGTATTCTCAATATGATTATACTGAAGATATCATCATAAAGCACATCTGTATAAACATTATACATCATAAAAATTTGGCTTCGCAGAAGGTATCCATAAAATTCCGCATCAGAGTCGTAATAAAATGTCGAGCATGAATATAAGTGAAGCAGGAGACAAACAATGGCAACCTAACTCTTCAACCTCTTGTGGTATCATTTCGCTGTATTTATTAATATTATCGTGACATTCACGTGATCTAATCTCGTGATTATTGTGGGGGGGGGGGGAATAATTTGTGTCAAGTAAATTCCTGTTGTGCAGTCGAACCCTCTGGGGAGCGTTTCATCAAGCGTTTTGTCAGTGATTTTTACTGACAAATTTGCTCTCAGCCAATCAGATGCAAGGATTTCAGTAGCTTATAACACTTGTCGGTAAAAATCACTGACAAAACGCTTGATGAAATGCTCCCCTGGTGGCAGCGAAGTCGTCATAATATAATGCCCGAATCACGCGAGGCTTCATTTGCTGACGTCAGGACCGCGTCAGTGACTTGAACGGTCTCTTGCGCGTCATAAAAGAGTGATATCGTTTAAAGAGTGATTGCAAATTAAACAGTGCAAACAATACTTTTATTAACTGCGGTATGGGTTTATTGCCTTCACTCGCTCGATTAGCACATTAAATTATTTAATGTAATTGTCATGCATCCCACCGCTGCCACCAGGGCGCCGTTTCATTAAAAAAAGTTATCATTAACTAGTTGCAATAACTGTTATAAGCTACTGAAATCCTTGAATCTGATTGGCTGAGAGCAAATTTGTTAAAGAAATTTGTTAGTTGTTATCGATAAGAAGTTTTATGACACAGGGCCCAGTTGTCATGGTGGTAAAGGCTTTATTTTGCTTACGGGGTACTATTCCACAACAGAGAGTACACGTTGCAAACAATTGATGTTTCAGCCTCTATTTCCATGTGTGTGTGCGTGTGTGCGTGTGTGTGTGTGTGTGTGTAAAACTGAAAAACAAAAAAAAGTAAAACGCGATTCACACCTAACTTGCGCCCGAACTCGACTTGATTGTTACCTTAATTTCACCCATTTTGAGTGAAAAGAATGAACTTGCATGTTTATTTTGGTAAAAGTTAACCAAATATTTGGTAGAATGTACCCGAAACTGAATAAAATCTTACCCAACTCCTTTTCTTAGGGTTCTACTACGGACTGGAATAAATATTTCCCATATCATACATAGGATATGTAAGTGGAAATGTTCTGTAAATTTGCGAAAATTCTTGCAGGTTCCGGCTTTACTCAACCTGTGCTATGCTTTTATGTACATGTATCTGCATACGAAATACGATTCACGTGCGAGGACAGATAGTCTCCACTCAAGGGATCATTAGGGAGAAATGCGAGCTTGTAGAATGCAGAATTATACGACCCGAAAATTAATCCCACTTTAGTGTACAAGCTAATGCTACGTGACTGCACGTGTGTGTGCCTGTTATATACGGTTATATCACTGCGGTAGGTCATCCCCATAATTCAATACCTGTGCCCTGTCACCACCACATTATCCCAAAGTTACCAAAATACGATTCCAGTATTGGGTAACAGAAGAAGTAGGCCGACGACCATACGTAACAAGCACCTGTAGGGGTTACAATTAGCCTACATTGCATGCGTTTTTGCATTATCTTAATATAAAGGAATGGTTCATAGGTAAGGCATAAATATAATTCTTAAGCTGATGTTAAATAAAAATACCTATAGAAGAATTATCAACAACAAAAAAATTCTGTTATTTGAATATTTGGATACATATCTAATACCATTATGTAGTTTGAGACACCGCAATTCGACATTTTCTCCTGACTACAGTTTCGTCAATATCCTTGAAACGGTTTAATAGCTAAAGAAAATATTGGTATGATTATCGCAATGGACTTTCCCAAAGCTGGTAAGATAAATACTACCCACATTTTAAACATCTTTTATACACATAATTTGTAAAACGGTACGTTTTAGAAATCATCTTTTAAAAAGATTAAGCCTAAGTGTACGCATTATTTGCACATTGACGTGCGAGAAGTAGACTAGCCCACGGGCTATCAACGATGGGATTAGGGGTGCGGGTATGAGCCTGGATTTGGAGATTTTCAATATTGAAATAGAATGTTCTTCGTCCCACATGGGAAGATGATTGGATTATCCGCAACGAGACGATTGATGCCCTTCATTTACGATTCATGTTCAACCCACGAATAGCTTCTCCAAAGGTGGCAACTCGATTCGGCAGCGAAAATGATCAGGGGGCATAGGCGCCGGAAGCGGGGGGAAGGGGGGGGGGCAGTCGCCCCCCCCCCCAAACGAAAAAGTGGGGGGCAAAATGCATTTTCGCCCCCCCCCCAAAAAAAAAGCCCCCCCCCAAAAAAAAAAAAAAAAAAAAAAAAGGGAGAGGAAGAAGAAGAAGAAGAAAAAGAAGAAGAGTTGGAATGAAAATATTGTATATAACTTAGAAAAGTGGTTATTTTTCGCTCGCTCGCTTCGCTCGCTCGCAAAATAAAAGATTATATGTGTGATTTACGCCAGTGCTCGTAACCAGCTCTGTTGCTTCGCTATCTCGCTTTCGAGTTTCTTCGAAAATTTTTACGCGACTTGTCCCCCCCCCCCCAAAAAAAATCTGCGTACACCTCTGGTCACCTCCGAAAATTTTTGACATGAGCCCCCTCTCCCTCCAAAATAGTGAGCCCCCTGGGTTGTTTGCCCCCCCCCCCCCCAATCCAGAATTGCTTCCGGCGCGCCTGTCAGGGGGCCCCCTTTTATTACGGTATCTCAATTAATATGGCGGATCCGGGATGGGCTGGGTTTATGCCCCTGGTAAGAAAGTGGACATTTTTTTTAAACGCTCGTCTAGTGTGGATTTCGCATGTTCAAAATGTTGTCCCCATCCTCCTCACTACAGTGTGAGTCAGAAAAAATGTTACACTTTTTTAATTGAGTATTGTTTTAACAATTGTGGGATTAACAGAGTATCTTTAGCATGTATGGATAGAGTATATATTCCTTTGTTGTTTGATAACATTTGTTTCAATGTTGTTTGATAACATTTGTTTCAATGTTGTTGTTACGGTTGAGTGCACAACAGCCATTGTTTGAAAGGTAGTCAAAACTCATTTGCGCCAAGTGGTATGATTACATGCTGAAACAGAGACAACAACATTCACACAAACAATGAGCGTAAAGTTTATGCATATGTTTAATCAAGACAAATAAACATGATAACCAATAAATAAATTAATAAATAAATAAAGCCAGAAGCTATTCCACAGGAGCTGTTTAGAATTAGCTTCAACAGCCCCTTGCCTGAATTGGAATAACTCAATTATCATTACAAAAGGCTTTTTTGCTAATTGTGCAGTCTCATCCAAATCAGACAAGGCATTGTTGATGTTGGCACAAATGGGTTTTCACCCAGACACATTAATGGATTCCTATCCAGTAAATTCATTACTGATTCCCCACGAATATGGTATCAAATAAAACTGGAAGAATTATTCTATCTAACTTTGGTGCAAGAATTATGATATTTCTATCATATTTGTAATATAAGCATTTTAACAAGGGTAACATTTTTTTTTTCTGACTCGCACTGTATAACGTATAGCAATTTTCGATCCCCATAGTAAAGTAATAAATGGAATAGTTGTGACAAAAACGGAAGATCGTTTCAAGAGCAGTTGATGTCATGTCTTTGCTGCAAATGTTTTTATTATTTTTCGTCAATGATTTGTTCCATATGTTAAAGGTAAGCCCATATCCTTTACGAAAGTAATAACAGTGCATTTTATCATGCTAATATTGGGTGTAGGTAAGGAACAATTTTATTACAGCCAGACCTACCTACTTTACAAAACATTTACACTCCTTATGCATGTTATGATCAGGTTGTTCTGATTTTTCAATATTTGTGTACGAATTGACACGAATCTTTTAAAGTTGCCTTAAACTGAACATCCCAAATAGCGCCATCTTTCAAAAGAATTTCGAAAATATCCGTGCGTTTTATATTCCATCATGCACCATTCTTCTTTGGAGAATCTTATAATGTACTTGCAGGAAATTTTCTATATTTGCAAGTCCAAAGTAATAGTTTGAAAAAAAAAAAATGTAAATTTTCCAAGCCAGTTGTTAGCTTAAATTGAAAAAAAATAATGCAACTAATCCGTAATTCTTAATTAAGGATGGAACATAAGATGACGCTGTTCAAATTCTACCGGTTCAATGCCACTTTCATGGACCGCGGAACCGGGGGGGGGGGGGGGGGGGGGGTGCCCACACTTTTTTGAGTACACACGTTAAAAAATTCTGGGGAAAAAGGCTCGAAAATTGTCCTAAATGAGCGAAATGCGATCAGCCCCCTCCCCTTTCAAAAACGCTCCGCGCCCCTGATTTTTACCGTTCCGTCCATTAACGACCAAATGTGATGAATAAACTTCCTTCAAGCATCTAAATTCGTATTTAGATAATATATAAGTACAAATTCGATGCCCTCCAACGAATCAGTCGTCACATCAGATAACCCACGGGATGTGAAGTGCATGCATTTATGCATATATCTATACCGATGCACAGTTGCGTGGCAATGAATACTTATATTATAGGTAGGTCTATATACTTTAGCAAACCATGAAGTGTCCCTTTAAGAGTGAGTGCAGCTGATGAAAAACTTTTAATAAAGGTAGGTTACTACTTACCAAAACATTAATACCTCTATAAGGGCGCGTGTGGCTGCACAATAATCTTTTTTTTTCATAATAAAATGTTAAATATTCATATACAAACGACATGAATCTTGTAACTGTTCCTTCCGTAATTGATCGTAATGTGGTGAATACACTTCCTTCCAACATCGACAAACGTGTCTAGATTGGTAATAAAAACCATGCCAATGCCCTGTAACAAATCAATCATCATAACATATATGTGGGCGCCGTGTGAAGTCTACGCAATGGATTTCTACAGATTCATTCATGTGTGGGTGCTTTTGTGTGGTACATAACTTGTGTGCCACATCTATCACAGCAAACAGGGGCGCATCTAATTCATTCACGCATTGGGAGCACTAGGCATGATAGAGGCAATGCAAAGGTGTGAAGATACAAATCAAATACTTCTACAATAGGTATAAGTATAACACTCGGTGTTTCATATCAACATAAACATACTTTGTTAAAATTTAATCCTTTAACAGAAATTGGAGACAGGCAAGGAACAATTAGAAACACTGGGGAGAGCTTTTCACCATCATCATAACCATTACTTACTCTCAAGATTTATTCAAACTGAAAGAACGACTTTAATAATCTTAGAAGACTTGATTACATGAATGCATTAAACACATTTGGCTATGAATATGCCACTTCGTAATTAGTACATGGTACAAATTATCTGTTTTGGTGGCCTGGACCCGCTACTTGTTAAACAAGTAAAATCATACTGCTTCGCGCGTCATGGCGGGTGCAAAATGACAGCACATGAAGGTCAATTGTACTCGGTACAAATGACCTTTATCGGCACACGCGCAAATTGTATTCACGAATTGACTTATTAAGTTGTTGGAGAGTTGATGGTCCATCTTTCAAGACTGGCTACATTAGCAATACACAAACCACTATCTTTTAAACTTGTATTTTATAGATTAGAAATGATTCATGTTATGTAATACTAGGAGACGGTTAGAAGCCCTTATTGTGGTTACAAAAATGTTCACTTCTAAACTCCACTATACCGGTACTATATCAAACTTTATATAAAATATATATATTTCCGGATTTGATGGAAACTAAATTTCGGTATCTCGTATAAATTGACTGCATTTTTTATCTTATATATTTCATATAAGGGCTACAGACACCGTAAGTATCAAAGGGTGGATATTACCACCTTAAAGCAGCAATGAAATAGCAGACCTGCTTCAAAATAAGTGATGACGAAGAACTTGCAATATTACTGATGACAATACCTACTACTACAACTACTAAAAAAAAAAAAAAAATTGAAAAAGAAGAAGAAGAAAAAAAGAAGACCCCTTTTTAAACTTCGATCAAAATAACTATATAATCCATATTATTGTCATGTTACCTGGGTATACTGTCAACATAGCCTGTGATTCTTAACCCCTGTATATGAATAGAACTGGGGGGGGGGGGGGGGGGTGTTTCACAAAGAGTTAAGTTGGACTTAAAGTCGCACTTAAATTCCTAGTTGCGTGCGGTATATGACACATCACCGCATTGGTCAGATCATGCTCAGGGGACACGCGCTATTGGGTAATCTACCAATGAGATTACGCGTTTAATACCGTATGCGCATTGGCACTTAAACATGACTTTAAGTCAAACTTAAAGGAAACCAAAACCCAAGGAGAGAATCAATGTTATTGGAAAGTGAAAATTCAGAGAAGCACTTTACAAAAAGTTTCATTAAAATTGGTTAAAAAATGAGAGAGTTATGGAAGTTTGAAAAGTCTCGTTTTACTTTCTATATGGGATCCTCAAATTGGCAAATTGCTTCAAAATGGCTGATTTTGTGAACAACTCTCCATTTGTTTTGTACACAGATTTCAGATTTTCCCCATTATCTCTCAGGGTGCTCCTTGTCTCCTCCTGAACTCGACATATATGGTGTAAAATACATTTTCCCATTATATATGTTGAGCTCAGAAGGAGATTAACTGCACCTTGAAAGATAATGGGGAAAATCTGAAAATCTGTGTACAAAACAAATGGAGAGTTGTTCACAAAATCGGCCATTTTGAAGCAATTTGCCAATTTGAGGATCCCCATAGAAAGTAAAACGAGACTTTTCATACTTCCATAACTCTCTCATTTTTTTAACCAATTTTTAAGAAACTTTTTGTAAAGTGCTTCTCTGAATTCTCACTTTCCAATAACATTGATTCTCTCCTTGGGTTTTGGTTTCCTTTAACTCTTTATGAAACACCCCCAGGCCTCTGCATGACTCTGATCCACCGTCGAAACCACTAAAGATACCAAATAGGTCAGTATTATGGTAGGGACATCCGGGATGATCTTATGCTCTTCTGTCAAGCCGCCGAGAGCGCGAGGGGCATCACTAGGACATCAGTTATAGAAGTGGAGCTGGACTACTCTACCAACAAGGAGAGAGAAAGAGAGAGAGAGAGAGAGAGATGGGGGTGGAGGTTGGGGGAAAGAGATAAAGCAAAACGCCAACTTTACAAACAAAGAAACAGAACATCCCCCCCAAAAAAAAAAAAGGGGGAGGAGAAATAACAACAACAGCAACAAAGCACATAATTTCATGAATTGCTATATACATGATATAATTTACACGAAGAATAAAATCAGCCATTCATAGTTTCACAAACTTTTCAACCTGTAATCACAGGTTGAGAATGAATCCAATCCCCCCCCCCCCCCCTTTACGGAGCAATGTCTCTTCACACTATCGCTCTGATTACAGGGCAATGTGTCATAGTGACTTAACAATTTTTGACGGGCGCGATATATATATATATATATATATATATTTATCTGCTAACATTCGTAGCCTAATCATTATTTTTTGTTAATCTGTTTGAAAAATATATGCAAATATGAGTTTAAGGCTATGAATTCTTTGGTTGCTTATTAGCAAATTCTAATCCTACTTTTTGACCCTAATTATTGTATTTTTGTTTCCTTTTGGGGAGGGTTGTGAGGGAAGTTGATAGGACTGCAACAATCATTACAGAAGTAGGTCCCCTTGTTAGAGTGGTTTGCATCCTTTTCTTACACAGAGTAGATCCTTGAGGCGAATTAAGAACAAGACTCACAAGACAAGCATGTACTGATGCATGCAGTTTCATCATTTTACCCAAACAAAGAAGAAGACGGTTTTCCAATTTGCAAAGACGGATTTGTGATACAATCTTAAAAGATGAAAAACAAGACTCTCTACAAATCCCATGGATGATGAGTCGTAATACTCAGGGGACCATCGCGTCGCTCGATGTCATCCGAAGACTTTCTGGATTTTCACATTCTGTCGGGATAAATTGACGCTTGACCTGTAACATGGGGCATCCACGTCAATGTAACTGGTGTTCTGACGACGAGAATACGTTCTGTTATTGTAACATCATCAGCTTAATGTTTGCCTTTATAAGGGGAATGGTTTGCAATATTCAACTGACACATAAATAGAGTACAAACACATGGGCATGACTATAAATCGTCCACTAGTATAAGTGGTTTAGAAAGATTTTTTTTTTTTCATTCTTACACTAGATTTATCACTTGAGTGTCCATTATCACGAGTAATAGTACAACTTGAGGAAAGCAATGAACGCTAAGGCAAGTTTATAGATGGACATTATTAAAAAAAAATAAAAAAATCACAGGTCCGAGAATACTTCCTTGAGGAACTCCAGTAGATATGGGCATTGATGTTAATGTAAAACTATAGTGAACAACACTATATCTTCTACCTGCTAAAGAGACAATTTGGAGGTACGGTTTATATTTCTGAATGCGCATTGGATTATATACGTGCATATAGACGGGTTCTGAACAATTCGTTCATAAATTGGAATTCAAAGAATTAAACCAACTTCGCTATTAAAACCCTCATTAAACGGTGGACACTCAAAACCAATCACATACAAGGAAAAAAGTGTTTATGCAAAGGCAATTTACGTAACATTGATTTTTGACGGATCAGGTTCTTTGAAATAGGTTGTAATTGAGACGTGTTAACCGAGACGTATAAATATGGGTCACGTCCAACAGCCCACCATTCATGGCAAGCATGCCTACATAAAACACAAACTATTATTTTGCCCAGAAAGCGTGGAATAATTGAGGATCGATATGGAAATTGAAACTTGCCTCTAACTTTTCTATAAAAGTTTTTTTTTTCAAATTGTCTCACCCTCCCCCTTATCTCTCTCTCTCTCTCCCCCTCTCTCTCCTTTTTTTTTTTTGGGGGGGGGTGTTATCTCATACGTCGCTGCCTTTGTTAGTGCCTCGCGACAACCGAGAAATTGTGCGAGCGCCTGAAGATCTTGAGTGGTATCGTTTTGTTGAAATAAAGAGAACAGATTATTCGAAGAACAAATTCATATGATTCGAAAATAATAAAATTTACAACAGTCTTTAACAAGTCTGCAAGCGATAGGATTATTCAAATTAAAATTGAAGGACATGTGCAATAAGAACAACGAGTTTTATCATCTTAGGGGGATGTGAAATCATTGTCAGGTTCAATAACTGAAGACTTCATTCTTTAATCACTGCTATCTTCAGGAGCTGCAACTTATGCTCATTTCTTTTTTTGAAGAGTCAGTAATTCATCAACGAGATTGCGCACGTGATTGGAAGGTGATAATGATGGCAGTTGTTATAAATGATCATAAACCTTGACAAGTACGATCTGACGTATACTGAAAATACATGTTGAAGACTAAGTCCGAAAAAAACTTTCAGCGGGCCAACGTAAAGGAAATGTCCAGGGATTTCCTTAAAATTATAAATAAATACATATCAAAGATGGAAGTTCTGCTCGGAGATTTAGTAAATCACAAACAATAAATGAATAAATGAAGAAACTCCGCTGAAAAGTTGCAATTACGAATTTTCGCCATTAGGCGAAAATACTTGACAAAGCCCTTAGGTTTCTTCATTCATTATATAATTCTTATCTACCTATGACGACTTCGCTGTCGCTTCCTTTAATGCAGGCGTGATTCAATGGTACTTAACCATGTTAACATCAAGCTTTCAACACTCACCGGTATCGGTGAAGACTGTGGGATGGTTTCGCAAGTATATCTCCTTGCAAAAGGGCGAGTGTTCATATTAAAAACCCAGTTGTGGGTTTCAGTGGTCTGCGATAGTGATATTACCTACGTGCTATATTAGCCTCTGGACGAGCCTTTCGTCATCTCAAAATTAATTGTTCGCCGTTCCATGACGCATTGCACAGTCAGAAATCTGCATAAACATGATAAAGTTACCCACTGACCATCAGTCTACGTCTAAACATAATTTCAATCACATAAATACATTCTCTACGTAGTTGCAGGCAATTTCTTCGTAAGGCTGTTCATCTTGCCATGGAGTGATTTATGGTTGATGCAGAGCTCCTGGATGAGAGGCTAACGACTCTCTTACAATATTACAACATCGCGTAGAGCGGTTGATATGACATTCCGGCGCTGATATTGAAAATGTAATAATGCCACTAACACAGGCTCAGTGTTCTGACTATATGGAAGATAAGCCTGGCCTACTTCATGTCTGCTACAAGACGAGTCATTTCACTTTTATGTTTATTTATAGTTTTTATTATGCCCTGAAATCTGTCTTCAGCTTCTCTATCCTGTCCCGTGGTTTCATGTCTTTGTTATCTTTGATATGTTAATTCTTATGTCGAGGGGAATATATTAAAGGGGTAAAGTGGAGTAACGATCATGTTTAACAATGTGAAAGAAAAATGTATTAGGAATGACTGATTTTGAATTCTTATTGTGCATCGAGAGGCTTTGGAATCATCAAAATAACACATTGATTTAATCTTTGGAAAAAATCACAGAGGTTCAAAGACATTGCACACTAATATGGAAACATGGAACAACATATACACAAGTGGCATCAACATTTTTATCTAGAGTATCACATTATCTCTAGTCATATTTGGAAAATTCATGGGATTCAAATGGATTAGGAAACCTTAGAAATAATTTTCGCTTTACAAGAACTCAAACCTTTTCAGTTCATTTTCCCCGATATGATATTTTACATGTTTTAAATAAAAAAGTGATAGTGAAACAATTTGAAAAGTCGGCCATGCATTGTGTGATTACTATAATGATCGTTGGGGATGTTAAGAAAAAAAACAACTTGATTCAATAATTGAAAATGATGAAAATGATGACACTGATAATTGATCATGTTTTTGTAAACATGAGACAAAATAATAAGAGCTGCTTTATTACCTCCCCAAAATATATTTTGTGTGTGTGTGTGTGTGAAAAATGACACACAGCTCGAAGGAGGCATGTTATGCTATTGTACGGTGCCTCAATTTTGTAGAAACATAGCAAGAAATAAATAAAAAAAATAAAAAACCTGAATTTCATATTTTTGAACAGAAATTAAAAATTAAATCATTTTTAATTAAATAAATAAATAAATACATAAATAAAACAATTAAATACAAAGATATGATAGCCTTATAAATAAAGCATCTCCTGGTTGAGGACTCACTTCTACAAACACGCTATAAATGAGTCCTTGTCAAAATGTATTACGGGTATATCTGTGACGATTTCCGCACGCAGTCGCCCAGTCAGCTTTTCACCCCCCCCCCCCCTTTCTTCTTCTTCTTCTTCTTCTTCCGCCTTTTTTCAAATATCTCATTAAAAAGAAGGAAGGGAGAGAGATTTAAAAAAAAAATCATCATCGTGTCTTTAACATTATAGCTTAAATGCGCCTCCAGAAGTAAAGTGTGACCAAAACATTACTCTATTTTAAAACGTAATTTGGTTCTGATTACTTGATTTATGGCAAAACCTGAGCGCATAATAATTATGGACGCTTATACGATTATATACAATTCTAGTTATAACTACACTGATGTCGGAATCTAATATGCATGTGCAGTAAAATGTCGGTGGGTCTCCCACCCACACCATCAAAAGTGACTTCTGCAAATGCGTAATTAACACAACTGTTGGACATGATCGGTTAGCCTTTTACATTATACATTTTCAAATTGCAGTTAACAGTTAAAAACTGACAACTGAAACCGCCGCTTTTGTGAATGAGAAAATTGCATTGCGAATTTATAAAAGAAACAATGTTACCAAGAGCCTTTAGCAGTGATTCAACATAATATTGTGCGTGGATATTTTAGCGCTGACTCTAAAGATAACCGGCCGGTGTGTGTATATGAAGTTAATAAATCATTTAATGTTTAACTGCCTATGACGTTCACCAAGGGTATCATAGAAGGTCATGTTCGTTTACGTTTCCTCCTGAGGTTTTACCTATACATTGTAGCTTAGTCCACGTTATAAGCATGTAATACCACAGTCACACCAACAAGACCCACGCCAGACCGACAACAGACCGAACACAACAATTACATTGCCAGGAAAGGCCAAGAATCGGTCGGTTTGAGGTCGGCGTGGGGTCGGCTTGGCGGTGTGACTGTGGTATTAGTTGCTACCTTCATCAAATTTACTTCTCAAGGTTGCTTTCAGGAATTTGTGTAACGGATACAGGAAATTCCCGTGTAAATGTCTGAAAAAATGTGGTCTGTTCATTTACCGGAATATTTTAGAAAGGAATATTACAGTGCAAAAGCTCGCACCTTTTCTATCAACCTCATAAGGCAAACCTGTATGCATTTTTTTTTTTTTTTGGGTAGAAGTTTGAGTATCAATAAAAGAAATAATCATAATTAAATATTTTCAATTGCCATTGCAACAAACCAATACTCAAATAAAAAAGAATTTCGTGTTCTTATAATACTTAAAGATATTGTTCGTATTATATATTATCGGGGAAATAAATGAGATATACCCATCTGCCTTTGATTTCTTGAGCTTTCCTTGCTACCTGGCCTGGGTGAAGGATCAAAGCGTTTTTATAGTTTGCCGAATGAGGAACAAACAGTCATGTCGTTTATCTGAAGGTTCATAATTCCGAAGGTTTGTATTTCCGAAGGTTCGTTACTCCAACGGTTCGTAGTTCCGAAAATGAAATAGGGCTCATAATTCCGAAAATGAAAAAGGGTTCATATTTCCGGAGGTTCATGATTCTTAAAGGTTATGTAGGGTTCTATTGCATTTTCGGAATTCGGAATTTCCATCAGTTTAGGAATTACGAACCTTCGGAATAACGAACCTTCGGAGCAATGCCTGAAATGTTCCGAATTATAAACCCTATTTTCATTTTTTTTCGGAATTATGAACTCCCTGTTGTGGGAAATTCGTGTTTCGGAATTACCTTCGGAAAAAAACGATAATCCCCCCCCCCCCCCCCCCCCCACAACACTATGTACGTCAGTGCCAAAGGTGTGCCACACTTTGTACAATAAGAAAATACACGTTTATATCTTCATGACATTAGGGTTATTTCCTCTTAAATAATGTGACATACTAAAATGATCTGTAATAATTTGTGCCCTGGTGCTCTTCTGTTATTTGCGCATCCAATAAGGGATGATTTTCTTATTCCTACGATATACAAAATAGGAGAGGGCATATTCGACCTAAATTCGAAATTGACTTACCATAAGATGGAATTACTCCTTTTCCAGAGGCTACATGGTAGTGGACTTTTCCAATTTTCGGTTGGATAGTAAATGCGCTTATCTGTAAAAATGAAGAAATTAAATTAAGACAGAGGCTTTCATAATAACTAAAGGTAGTCACGGAAAGGGAGTAAGAATCTGAGATGATCAAATTAGAATGTAAAAAATGGCTTGATATAAGAAAGTACTTTGTGATCATTATTTATTTTAAAGGTCCGTACTTTGGCAATATTTTTGTCAATTACTTATTCGACTCATTTCTTAGGTCTAAGCTAATGTGATAAATTTTGACTCTATTTTATGAGCTGTATAATCCCAGTCTAAATGAACAAATAACAAAAGGGCACTCCCGAAAAAAAAAATAATGGCCCCAAGTATGCATATTCACATCGGCGCATTTTTGTTTACTATCAATTTTCTTTCGTTCACATTTCCTTTTTCCATATACACCCCCCCCCCCCAAAAAAAAAATTAAAAAAATGCATGTTTACTGCAAGAAAGCAGGTCTAATTTATCGAAACCGTCATTGCCTGTAACAATATTGAGTATAATGTGTTTTATTTTTAATTTCTAAATATTATAAAAAGGGCATTTTCAAACAAAGATTTTCTGAAATGATGTGTTCGTCAATGCTTTTATGCATTTTCGCATACTCATGCGCATTAATCATGTTAATATAGCGATGGCTTTTTATTTTACTTATCATATCAAATCATAATTTAACCATACCTATACGTATGGAGATTACGTACGGATTATATAAAATTCATCAAGAAACCATATAACAGATACGGATTAATAAAAAAAAAAAAGAGTGAATAATGGTAGATATGTGTTATATATGGTTTCATTTAGAAACAATAATAAATACGGATACAAAAAGTGAAAGTCAGAGATAAAGAGATGTGCTTTAAAATATCCAAATGGAATCATCTAAAAACTGTTTTTATAACAAAATAAGTAAAGAAAACAAAAACAAACAAGAATGCATTCAGATTTTTTTTCACTCACTATCTAAAATGCAAAAATAAAACATTGCGTATTCAGGAAACATTGAATCTGTTCGTACAAAAATCGATTTTCTTCTCCCCCCCCCCCCCCCCCCCCCCCCCCATCCAAGTCCTGTTCTACCTGTGTTTTGCAGTGAGTAAGATGTAATTAAAACAGTACTGACAAAGGCCTGACCAAAACACAAGTTGCTATTGACAGAAAATTATCATTCCCTGTATCATTTGTTCCAAGGGTTGCAGATAACCATTATGCATTACCAAATTAGGTATCAACGTCCTTGTCTAGTTTTATTTGTACTTTCAGTTTTTGTCCCAGGTTTTTTGCGATTAGCTATTTATATTAGTTGAATGTACTGAAGATCCTAACGAATAACACAATAAAAATTATATTCATTGTCATCATATAATGAATACAGAATGCACGAAGATGTATCAATGTATGCTTAACTTTAACTCTTTTGCATCAAATTGCTTTATCAAATGTGTTAATCTTTTTTTTTTTTTTTTTTTTTTTTTTTTAGCTTCCATGGTCTTAAAAAAAAGCAAGTGAAACGAAGAAGCCTTAACTAAACATAAAGGTGAACATGAAAAAGATAATTTGATATATTAAACTAAAAAGGAAAACAAACAGATGAACATACAGCACAAACTGATGTGAATGATATAACAATTTTGATGGCATTTTTTTAAAATTACAAACTGTATAAGACGCGCGTTTCATAAAACTTGCTACTGATAACAACGAACATAAATCTTTGACACATTTGCTCTCAGCCAATTAACTTCAATGATTTCATTAGGCTATTGTAACTTGTTATTGATAACAAGTTTTATGAAACGGGGCTCAGATCGGCAGCACAAACACTCACTCACGTCATACATTCATAATAAAACTCGCAATTGCAATGCCCTCAAAACTCCGGCACAGATTGCTAATCACTGCATCATTTTAATGGTTTTATATCTTGTAATCGAATCCTGGAAGCAGCTTATATTTCAGTTACCTTCCCAGTCCCATTACCCACGAAGTAGGAATCAGAAGCAAAATATAGATATAGTAATAACAGCAATCTGGATTTAGAGGACGATTTATACAAATGTCTCTGAGCGATCTATCGTATCCTATGAGTACTTATTTAAACATTAGCGCAAATATCTTTACAATCGTGCATTTACAAGTTACATTAAAACACATTGCTGCTTCAGCAGCAGCTTAAGGGTTAACGATTTGCATGTATGGGCATAAAAAGCATTAACCATGATCCTATTCAGCTCTACCCTTAATTGTTTTGGGCTTCGCATTACTCCGAGAAAACATTAACTCAAACTCAAACTCTTCCCTTAAATATAAAGTTGAGTTCCTACCAAGTGATTACACGGTATAAATAAACTTTCTAAAAGAAATTTGGAGATGTTGATTGTGTGGTGCATGAGACGTTTTTTTTTTTTTTTTTTTTATAATTATTATTATGAGGTTTTGGAAGCATAAAAAAAATGATAGAAAATTGAATCAGTGTTGAGGAAAGTCACATGCACTACAGACATATCGTCAAATAGTCAAATTCAGAATATGAGGTCATTTGAAGAGCAATAATTTTCAGGGGACATTTCTTCTTTGATATTCTTCCACTTTGGTATGAAAAAAATAATGAAAAACCTCACAAATCATTTCCTGTTTTACCAGAGACCTTCTCTTTAACGGTGATCGCATCTAAGCTGTGAAACTCCACCCTCGATGTCGGCTTCCTTCTACTTCGACTTGATTGCATACTAACGACAAAGATTCCCATAGGGGGCGCAGGCAGCATGGGCAGGGGAAGGATGCCAGAGAGTCAATACTTTTAAAGGCCATCTAGAGTGCTAGAAATCGATTTGTATTTTTAATGGGAAAACACACGTTAAGCAATCTTGAATTGCTCGGTAGAGACTTCAAATTGAAATTAACATGTATATTGGAGGTACTGGCACGAGGTGAAACTAAAGCGCATACCAAAACAAAGCCCCATCATAGATATGACCGTATTTTATTTCAATTTAAGGTTGTTATCTTTCATTGATTATTACTCAATTTATGTGCATTCATAAGTAAGTGTCGTTAAACATTAAAATCAAGCATAACAATATTCCAGTAATTAGTACATTGTGCAAATGACCCTGTATTGACCCCAAATTGGTTTGGTGGATGCGCTACTTTTTTTCCAAGTAAAATCATACTTTTGGCCGCATCGTGGTGCGTACAAAATCACAACTTCGTAATTTCAGTTTGCGCATGTGCAGATAAAGGTTAGTTGTACCAAGTACAATTGATCTTAAAAAGCTGTCATTTTGTACTCACCATGATGCGCGCATCAGTATGATTTTAGTTGTTTAAAGGGATTGATTAACTTTGTGAAAAATTGTGAAATCAGCTCAAATGCAAGTGAATTGTGTGCAATCCTCTAACTACATATATAATTAAGGATATGTGAAAGTATGAGAGAAAATGGAACCCGTTTACTATCCTAAAAAAGAGAAAATCGTGATCGATCGCTAGCGCAAGTCGCTCGGCTTCTTCGCTGCGCTGCAGTCACAAAAACCAAGCTCCGGCGCTTGGCGATTTCAGAGCGGGTTTCCAGCCCGTACGGTATTCTGTGATAGAGCGAGGTATGCCAACCGTAAGAGTTCTTCAGGGTTCGGTGGTACTCTATCCCGACATCAATGTTCAATCGTAAATATCTTGATATATAAACGACCGATCAGCTTATTAAACTCAGGCGATACCTGTCTGACCTAAAGGTTTGCAATTATAATTACAGCATTAGCTGGAACAGTGATTTTTTTTTTCAATCCTGGGCAAAGTTAATCAATCACTTTAACAAGTAGCGCGTCCTCCAAAACAAATTGGGGACATTTCGGGGTCATTTATACCATGTACTTTGAATATTACGATCCGACTTATTGACAGCGTATAAACATGATAACGGTCAATAATTGTACTTGGTAAAAATGACCTTCATCTGCACATGTGCAAATTGTAATTAAGAACTGGTGTATTGTTAATGGTTTACACTCATTTGTTTAAAACATCAATTAATTAATTAAAAAGTTAATTCTCTCAAAAAGAAATATTAGGTTTTCAAATTTAAATCAAACTGACAATAACTTGAAATTAATAATTTCTTGACGTATTTGACAACATATATAGGCCTTCACACGTTTTCCCCGATTATCGTGGCGTACGTCTCTCTCTCTCTCTCTCTCTCTTTGTGGGTGCGTGTGTGTGTGACCCTCCCGTCCTCCCTCCTTCTCCCTCTCTCTCACGCCCTCTATCAGAGCCTGCTTCCTTGTATCTGCATTATTTTCCTCCCTCCCCACCAGGTCCCTCTCTCTATCTTTCGTCAAGTACCTAATAATTCAAGCAAGGTCCTCCCCTTATTTTATCATACTCGCTCCTCTCTGATTTCACCTTGCCACTCTATTTTGTAGAGAGAGGAAACAACATCGACAAACGTTCTGTTAAACCGGTGAATTATAGCTATTGTACTAGGACCTTTTAGTCAAATCTCTCTTGTATAAGAATCCATCTTCCTATCTCCTCCAGGAATTACCTTTTCTTCAAACGAGCGCATTCTTGACTCGCTTCAACTCCACCACTTGACTTCAAAAACCACTAACACCATGAACACCTCCTCAGGATCGCCGAAAGGTATTAATGACCGGATGATTATATACACGTTGATGCACTCGACAATGTCCGAAGCCCTTATCAATTGAATACGATGACTCTATTCCGTTCAGCGGAGAAGTGCTACCGATCGCTCCATTATAGATTAGCCGCAGTGCAAACGATCTATTTGGAGGGTCATTTAGGGAGTCGTTATTTTTTTAAAGTAAAAAACATCTTGCCTTTTCTGATAATGTAATCTTTACCTTAATTTAAGTATACACTTTTCACACGCTCTGCCTAAGATGCGTAAAAGTAGGGCGGAATTTACTTAGTTTGCATCGTCCCCCTGAGGGCCAACCTGTATTATTTTTGGCGCAAAGTGTCCAAATATTGGCTCTCGATTTAAATGTCATTACATTCTGAGGAAATTAACAGTAACTTGGCGAGGCAACACGACGCATAAATATACCATTGTTAAATAAAGCACCATGCATATAATTACAAGGGGATTTTCTCAAAAGAGATTTCGAATTAGTTGAATTGAAATAAAACCGATAACAATTATGGTCTGATATTTTCATCAGGAAAGTAAGTGGAAATTTTGAATCACTAACAAAATAAAAAAATAAAAGTAAGAGCGACATGCATATAAATGTGTATGAACGTGGGCTTGAAATGTAAATTGTAAGCTCTGAAAAAAAAGGTTAAGATATCTAATGAAGATCAGACAATAAACGAAAAATGTAAAACAATGCCCCCCAAATTAAGATAGTTATGTCCAATTGGTGAGGAAAGATCTTTCTCTAGTGGGTATAAAATTCCATACAGTTGGTTAATTACATAATTGCTCTCATGTTAGACATTTTTACACGTAACGATTTTTAGAGTAAACGAAATGTAACACAATATATGTGAATATTAAAGAATAAGGACGTATCAGAAGTATGGGATATATTTATAATGCACAGGCACAAAAACGTTATAAGAAAAAAATATCACCACAGTTAACGAAAACACATATGTATTCATCTTCTAGAATAGAAGTCATAGAACAGCCAATGAAGGCTCAAAGATACTACTAGTTAACCACACTTCCTTCTAGCATGTTTAGCATATGAGCAGTGTCATGCCTTTGACAATGAAATGACATAACAATAAAACATTCCTATATCTTTGGTATCATTCTATATCTAGCTCTACTGTAAATTTAGCATCGTAAAACTTGAGATCTTATTAAATAACAGACGCTTATAAATGAAATGGAAGGCCACGGATTGCCGAAAATGTCTTGAACATGAGTTGAAGATAAAAAAAAGATGAATATGCCGAGTGCATTCACACGAAGAAAACGCGCAAATATTTTCATTTACACCTAAGAGTGGATGCTGGATGGCGAGAAATGAAACAAACAGAGCACCACTTCGGCTTAAATGGGGCTCTCAATCAAACCTGAGTATGGGTCAGTATAGCTAACCAGAGACCTATGTCTTCTTTTAACTTCGGAAGGAAAACGTTGACAGGCAAGAGTCTGCGCGGGAATGAGTACATCATACGCTTCGAAAATAAGCGAATCCATTTACACTCTAGAAAAATAGAGCACTGTTGCCGACCGCGTATCTCAAGTATTTCCCTCTTGAGATGCAGATTGAGGGGTCAATATTTTGAGTGTCTTCGTATTACTACGCTACAAGCGTGTCAAGTGTAACAAGTAGCTCGTTATCATTTGTTCAGTAAATAACGTTCATGCTTCTCGCTTTTCTCTATGCTGTTCCGTTTCATTCAATGATAGGACTACCAATCTAGCTCGAATAAAATGTTATTCGTTGGCTTTAAACCTGTTTTCTTTTAACCGGTGCACAACGAAGACCCTTTTATCGACATGCCAACAACAAAAAGAGAGAAAGAGAGAGAGAGAGAGAGGGGGGGGGGGTGAGAGAGAGGAGATGGATAGATACAGAAAGAGAGAGAGAGAGAGGGGGGGATCAATAACACGATTTCTTTTCTTTAAAAAATAGTTGTCTTAATAAGATAAAAATACTAAACTTTAAATCATGGGGAAAAAATGAAGCGACCATCGTGTCATATTATAGGTCCTTAAAAAAAATATCGGTGCGTTTTTTTTGGGGGGGGAGGGGTTGTTTGTGAACAAACTTAGTTTTTACAAGGTGTAATCAATTAGAAAGTAAATTATCATAGGTGAACGAAAAATAGGCTTAGATATTCTGGATTAAAAAAAAAAAATGCCTTCATATCATTAAATCAACCACACATGTATGTGATATTGCTAGTGTATATGTTCCAGAAATCAAATATTGCAAGATATCGTCAACGTAGAGTACGCCTTTAAGAAGTGGTATATCAATCAAAAACGAAAAAAGTACTATTAAAAAACAACTGTTCCTTAAAATTGTGGAAATGAATTATACCAAACATAAACGAAATCGAAGTAAAACTTCCATACCTTTAAAAATCATGCCATAAATCAACTTGCGCATGTGGCAGTTTGCAAAAATATAACCTATTTTATTTGCTATTAAGGTCATACTTTTGGTGGTATTCTTAACCCCAACCAATATACAGCGTAACAGAGCAGATGGCCAAGCAGGCTATATACATGAATTTCCTATTTTTCACTTTTTATTGTCAGACGATCGGGAGCATACGGGTAAATCAGAGTCCGTTACTCTGTATGGCTTCCATTGAGTGGAGCGAGCACGTTGAATTGCATCGAATCACAAAAGAAGATAAAACAACAAAAATTGTTGGAAAAAAAAAATCTAGAAGAAACTGACAGTGTACAAAATGCACATCACTGTAAGGCGGATTTTTTGTTTGTTTGTTTGTTTTATTAATGCTTTGCTGTTAATGCTTATATGTTTACTTTGAGGAACTCATCGCAGGCTTAGCTATGTTCGCTAGTTTCCAGGTGAAAATTAGTTTTCATATGTTTATGCTTTTCGAAAAGATAGCTAGTGTTACCTGACGATTTGTTATTCTCGAAAGCCGCCTAACTTTAAGCGAGACTTAATCCCCGCTTCAGTGTGTAGATTTAGTCGACCGAATTTTGAAGTGACAAATGTCTCCCTCTATTAATACTCTATTAATACTACTACTACAACTTTTTTTGTTTTCTTACAACTAAAACTTTAATGCACTTTGTTTTGCTTGTAATGATCGAAAATGTTTTTGCACTAAGTTGTGTTGTCTATTATTTTGTATATTGTTAATTTCACAATACTTATTGTTATATACTTTGAAAAATGAAAATGTAATGAAATCAAAGCTAAATCACTAAAAAATATGAATCTAATGGTTCTGGAACTGAACGTAAATACAAACAAAATTGTCGCGAAGGAACTGTTTTCTCATGCTCATTTCATGTAAAAAAAAAAAAATAAAATTGCTTTTTAATTTTGTTACATAATTATTGCAATTTATACGAGATTTAGGGGATGACAAAATTAATGGTCTCCGATACTCTATCTTAATGTGAATTTGTCACTTTACATTAAAGAGTGAAGGAATTTTCACTCCTAATGGAGAGGTAAAGCACACCATTTGAGTGAGCATGGCGATATTCCTTCATCAGCCATCTCACTCACAACAGAGTGAGCCCGTGTTCCGCTCAATATCATATGCAGAACTGAATTATTTTAACTCGTGAGCAACCAGTGACGCAAGGCAACCAATGACAATCCGGCACGTCCGCAAAGAAAAAGTCGTCATCCGTGCACGCGCGCAAATACGCGCCTTGGAGAAAACAGTTTTACGAATTACTGTCGAATCGTGTTTGAATGGCCTGTGCTTCCTTATTCCGAACCAATATACATAATAATATACACCATTTCAAAATTAAAGTCATAAGCTTTCTTTTAATGTATATATCGATACATGCAATTATGCAACAAAAGCAAATTCCGTTATCATAGTTATCTAAGTACACCTAAATCTATAAACGCGTTTCCGGCCAATTCACGTTTCTACGCAGCGCACACGGATTCGTCAGTTCCTAAAAACGACGACGAAGTGAAGAAGCCGATCGCGTAGAAAGGCGCGAAATCGAATTCCACCGAAGAGAATCAGGCACGTACTTACGTAAGTACAACACATTGGAGCATGATCATTTCTCAACATGGCTAATGTTGTAGTATCTGCCTGACCATGGATTTGGTGACGAAATCATCATATTTGAAGGTAATGCATGCACTGTATAGGGTCCAACAAGAACCCAGCATATTGTTGAGTGAGCCACCCTGGGTTTTTTTTTATTTTTTTAATCGAAACATTTAATATGTCAAACATGTTTATGCTGTTAACATTTTAAAATATGCAAACTGACTATCCTTGAAATTCATTGTAAGTGTCATTCCATTGTTGTGAACAAAAATACAGGCACCACTCTTGAAAAAGAGTGGTTAATACTCTTGAGACTGAGTTATTGATTTCACTCAGAAAGGAGTGCATTATCTCCACTCTGTCTACATGAGTGATAACATTTTAACTCTTTGAAGGATTGGTGTTTCACTCTTTCCTGAGTGAAAACGTGACCACTCGCTTTTTCACTCGAAGTGAAAAAGGGTTGTCCCTCCTTGTGAGAGTGGAATTTCACTCTCTTTTGACTGCCTTTTCACTCTTTTACATTTAGAGAGTAAATCAGTGGCCTAAGATTAGCTAGGCCACACTTAGGCCGCTTTCGAGAATACAGGGCTAACTTAGTTATCAAAGTGATCAGTATTCTGAAGGTCCTTGATAAATGAACCTCCTGATTAAGAAACATTTGGTATAACCAACCTCAAGCTCAATTTCGTGATAATAAACAAGGGTTATGTCCCTGATGAACCCCCTGGTATGAACAATTTATGTCTTGCCTATTACGAACGTGTGAGATGGAACACCTTCAAGGAGGTTTAGAACATCATTTCTAACCCTTCCGGTAATCATGATTATCAAAATAATACATCCTCCATTATTTTCTTGACAGCTTTTTGTAAAATGCAATTTCGTGGCTCGTTTATAAGTGGTAGATCATGCTTACTTAAGGTTAATGTGTGAAAAGTGTGTCGGCTCTTGACTCACTTTTAACATCCTTTGGGAATTACATTCTTAATGATTAATCGAATGTATTTTATTCACACTGGACGTCGTTGGCATAATGTAAATGAAACACGTTCTGCATTCTATAGACATTCGTATGCAAAACAACGGCGATAAAACAGCACTTAAAGTCAGCAAGGATTTCTATCGCTTTTTGAAGTTATACCTTTATTGTTGTGTATGTTTTGCCTTCAAATGATCAAAATGTGATTCACACCATGGCGTTTTCATTACAACGAGCAGGTTATTGTTAAGGTAACTCAATGACATTGACATTAGCTTTAAATATCAAAATGAGTACTAGTCATTTAATTGCATTGTGAAATAAACTCTCTACAAGTTATTGAAAGAAAGAGTTGTTTAATACATGATCATAATCATGTATTGTGAGAATCTGGATTCATCGAAATGATAAAAAAAAAAAAAAAAGACACTTGCTGAAAATCACTGCACAAGCTATGGGTTTGTGGAACTACACAAACATATGACATCAGAATATGGACCAAAGTTGAAACTTATTTCCAACCATTTTCCCATGCAATATAGTAATACAAAATTATTTTCCCTTTCTCCAGAAAAAAAAAACAACCTTCTCTTTAATTGATTACAAATGGCTAACATAAATTTACTCCGTTTATACCGAGACAATAAAACAAAATTTTCCATACGTCTCCCACATAATTTCAGCCTCCCGATGGGGATAGCTAATTATTACTCTTCTTCAACCGCCAAACAATAATAAAAAAAACTTATCTATAAATACTCGTAAATTATGTATACTTACCCCCTACATAGGTAAACATCAACACACTGTTCACGCTGTTGGTCTATCGGTATTGTGTTGAGCTTCGAGCTGCTAACCGTATGATCGACACGTGCTGTTTCGTTCAAGGTCGTACCAAACAATGACAAACTTCACCCTACCCCCAGGCCATATTGCTTCACCATTCACTCCTAAAATAGGCCACGTCCCAGCAGAAGCTGCATAGAATTTTCGTGAAGACTCCACTCTCATGCTGTAACAGCATGTTCGGGAATTGTCACCATACGGTTAGCATAGTGCCTGGTTGAGACTTTTTGTCAGTGTCTGGAAACAATGTGAGACACACTCAGAAGTGTATAATAGCCATTCCCAAGGAACACCAGATAAGTATTAATAGGCATTCCTAAGGATGCTATATTGATTTCAGCCCGATGGGAAGAAGTTCAACACTTCGAATCTCCCATACAAGAAGGTGCGCTTTCAAATACTTACCGTGCAAAGTTTGAAGAGGCGCAAGATTCGGCTAAATGGTTCTGCAGCAGTTCTGTAGGGGGTTTACACATGCACCCTTAGCTTCTTCATGGAACTACGGTACTATGGTACTGCAAATGGTTTTTCATTCAATATTGGACCCCCTGAAGGTGTTCCATTCTATTGGGTCACGTGTTGGTTTACGAACTGAAACGTTATTCGAAGTGTGTTAGGTTTACAGACGTGGGTATGTCAGACAGCAGAGGAAGGCGTATTGTGGGAACGATATCATTATTGATTGTACATGATAATGTGCATCGTGACTTTCTCACATACGCACTCGCGCCCATACATGATTTAACTCTTACAGTGCCAAATGCTCCCCCCCCCCCCCCCCCCATGTTTTGAGATTTTACCCGAATTGGAACAGTGCTTACATTCTAAACACAGGCGCTTATCTGCTTATTTAACAGTGTCCTTTACATTGCAAAATATTGTGTATAAAAGTTATCGGAATTTGATTACCCTTTCTAATGTTACCAAACATGCAAGAAAAATATTCGGGAAAATAGCATATGATAATTTTAAGATGAATGGAACGCTTGAATCATGCTCTAAATATTGAGAGAAATTGGCCATCATATATTTCGTGATCGCTTACCAAAACCTGGTCTCTTTGTCTCATATATGTGACACCGGCCCAGCAAGAGTTAAAGATGCGGACAAAAGTAACACCATGCACATGGGATGTATATATGGCGAAATGTCATCACAAGATCACCGTACTTATTCCTTTTATCTGTTTATCAATTTTTTTATCACGATTATCATCACCATCACAAGATCACCGTACTTATTCCTTTTATCTGTTTATCATTTTTTTTATCACGATTATCATCACCATCACAAGATCACCGTACTTATTCATTTTATCTGTTTATTAATTTTTTTATCACGATTATCATCACCATCACAAGATCACCGTACTTATTCCTTTTATCTGTTTATCATTTTTTTTATCACGATTATCATCACCATCACAAGATCACCGTACTTATTCATTTTATCTGTTTATTAATTTTTTTATCACGATTATCATCACCATCACAAGATCACCGTACTTATTCCTTTTATCTGTTTATCAATTTTTTTATCACGATTATCATCACCATCGTAGAATCAAATAGAGCGGGGTGAACAAAAATCGTTTGGTTCAAATCTTATACAGATATCTTTATATTGTTCGGGATATACGGAAAGCTACCGATTTTAATTCCATGATTGATCACAACAATGCAGAAGACACAGGTATCATTTAAGATTAATCACTCTCCTTAATGAATACCATTCAATGCAGTCGGGTTCTTGAAATAAGTCTATTAGGCAGGCACTATTCCATCACACTGATCACTTCTAGTCGTGCATATAAGACTTACATAATCATGATAATGCAATATGTCATCGGTTACCACCAAAATACAGAAGAGAGGGGAAAGCAGAAATAGAGAACGACAGAAAGAAAGAAGGAAAAACAAAAGTTTCCAGTTGATTATTAACATGGTAGAGAAGTGGTAGAATGCATTAACAAGATTGGACAAATTAGACCTTGGTAGCATGCGAATCCGTTTTCTCATCAAAATATTACTATAATAATTTTTATCTTGTCGAAGTCTAGGCTTTTCTAGTCTTGATTACTCTACCCTATTCCATTCACCATTTTGTACTGTACTTCCTAAAGGAAACACATTTAATTCAAACGGATAATCTTTCATGCCTATAATATTCAGATTCAGACTCAGATTCAAATATAGTGACTGTTCTCAATCATATCAAGGAGTTATAACTCCTTCATCATATTAACAAGTACTGTAGTGCATAACATAAAATAAATACAATAACAACAACAATATAACAATGATGTTTTTATGGGCATAAATGGGCACATGATTAAATATCAATAAGTAAAGAATACAATGCACAAATATTGACCTAAGTGATGTTGAAAACATCCTTAAAAACAAAGCGTGTATATCATGTATATTGCATGTTCAGATACTTATAAATCCTAATCACGATTGGGTCGTACAATAATATTAATTTCATAAAGCATCATTACGAAAAGCGAAATAATGATAAAAGAGAAGTGAAAGTGATTTGAGGTATAAAAATTGCCTCAACCCACAAGAAAAACTAAAGTGTGAAAGTAAAGTAAAAGTGCAAGAGGTTGTGGAAACAAAAGAGAATGAAAAGAAGGAGGATTGATGAAGGAGGAAGGAGGAAAGTGAAAAAAATTGAGTGTGTCTGTGCGTGAGAAGAAGGGACAGCAAAAAAAGGTAATTGCTTCCCGGAATCTCACAGATTCTCCCAAGCACCAGAACGCCATGCATTAAAAAAAAAAAACATATTCCGGTTGCTATATCGTTATTATTTTAATACATTGTAAAATATGAAGTTAAAGAAATGAAGGGCAAGAAATCTTAATTTGACTTGGATGAAAAAGAAGGAAATTTGCTGTCAAATAGCAAATGCTTGGCATGAACTTATTCTTTTGTTTTATCCTCAGCTCCTGACTGAGAATACAAGGTGCCGCCACACTTTATTTCTCAGTATATCTGTTCACTTCCTATCCTGGAGTTACTATTCCCGACTTTTTTGAGTAGACAAGTAAAAAAAAAAAAAAAATATGGGGAAAAAAGGCTCGAAAATTGTCATTAATGAGTGAAATCAGATCAGCCCCCCCCCCCCCCCCCCCCCCACTTTCAAAAACGCTCCGCGGCCACTGACGGTGACCCCCTAATTGACGATATCATATATCTCAACATGTTGGGCATTCAGCATGCATGCCTTGACACTATACCTTGAGCAGATGTCCCTAGCTGAGACGTTAACGATGTTATAATGGAACTTGAACTAGCTCTAGGGTGCTATTATACTGTCCATGTGGTATGCCGAAAGAGCTTCAGGCACCAAGATAAGAAGAAAAAAAAAATGAAATTTTCGCTGTACAGTATTAAATTATTCGTCAAGTGCGTAACCAAACCCTGCACATAAAAGAACACTCAGCATACGTAAACATACCCCTTTTTAAGACAGCAAACGACAAAACTATGTTCAGATGTTAAACTTTGAACGTTTCAAGTTTGACATTTCCATGATTTCAGAAACAGTGGGATTCATTGAAACTTTTTTTTTTTTTTTTTTTTTTTTTGAGCTCAAGAACCTAAATACCATGATAACAAAATTGTGAAGTCTCGTATAACCTTTGTTAGTTAAACTTCAATGTCACTTTGACCTTTGCTGCATCGAGCATTTCAATAGTTGTGCACGTCGGGTCAATAAGGAAAATCAATACGCTGAACTCAAAAACAATTAATAAATAAATGATAATATTGGAGAAAAAACAACATAGGGCAAAACTGCTAATGAGGAAATTGCAGTCAAGGAGAATGAATATGGATTTGATTTACGAATAAGTAAATTCGCACTTCGTTAACACGGTTATTCTCGGGAAAACTTTTTCCAGAGTGTCCTGAATACCCAGCCATCGAGCAAAGCCATACACCGTAAAAAACTGAAATAAAACCAATCAACTTTGATTGTGTTTATCAGTATGAAATTTCAGATTATTGATTTTACTAAGCAGCAATACAATATTCAGTGGTGGATTTTATTTATCATACACGAAGATGAACCGTTAAGGCCACCGCACACCTTGCGATTGGTCTGCGATCCGATTTCAGAAGAAAATGTAATATCATTTGACAAATCATTTAAAAATGAAAAATATTTTTTTATTGAGGGTCTGAATAGTCATACAGATATTAAAATCGATAATACGGCCTTTGCCGAGTTTCCTAGTCGGTGGAATGGCCAAATCGGCTCCGAGTCGCAGTGACGTCACAAAAATCGTACGACTGCCTACGATTTGAAACT
The DNA here is from genome assembly GCA_025618425.1 of Heliocidaris tuberculata. Classification (NCBI taxonomy): domain Eukaryota; kingdom Metazoa; phylum Echinodermata; class Echinoidea; order Camarodonta; family Echinometridae; genus Heliocidaris; species Heliocidaris tuberculata. The sequence continues at coordinate 19,006,864 of CM046843.1, forward strand.
AATTTTGCCCTTATTCCTTGTAGAAAGCTGACAGCTCACCCAAACCCTATGTTTAGTATTCATATTACTTTTCAGAACCTGATTAGGGTAGATTTCATTCGTTACAATGCCAATATTTAATGTCATAGCGATTTATTTCACAAATCGGATCGCAGACCGATCGTAAGGTGTGCGGTGGTCTTTATAGGTCTGCGAAGTGATGATACAAAGCATTACGTCTTATACGTTGTATAAACACTCTTTATTTCACTTCAACGCGATCACAACATTGGACTTGCAAAGGGGAGGGGGGGGGCTGTGTTTTTTTGGCGACACATTTCGCTTGATTAGTCAAGAGCATGACTTTATCCCAGATGCAGGTGGTGATGTTATTGGGCAATATAAACATCATCCTTTGAGAGCTGAAGGGACACGTCTTTATTGATCCGTGATCTTCATCCGCAAACGCTGCAGAGTCAATAAGGTCTCGTATATACAGACGTTTCTTTCCAACTTTCTAAACCACGTCGGATCCGGCTAGTGGTTTATCCAGGAACTGATGAGCGGGAGGGGGCGTTTAACGGTTAATTATCTTCATCTGCAAAACCTGAAAAGTCGGTGTAAGGTTTTGTCTATACAGTTGTTTCTTTCCAACTTTCTAAAGCAGATCGGCTCCGTCCAGTGGCGTACCCAGGAATTGATCAACAGTGCCCATAAACCATGTACGCTACACAATACTTCCCCTTTCACCGACCACATACAGTATCAAAAACTGATTGAATTGTCTGTAATAGTAAATGTACTTTGCTTATTCCCTCAAAACCACTGGATAAGTTAACACATATCCAAGATGGAGATTTCTCATTTTGTGCTTTTTAGAATACCAGTATGTACCCTCATACGCTGCGGTTGATGTAATCCATGTCCACTTTCAATTTTACCTTTGGAAAAAAAACAAACAAACAAAACTGTCTCACTTTCTTAACGAATTAAACTTTCCGAACACACAACCACTCTGTTATCTATAATAGTAGTTTTCAAGGATGTTCTAAAATATCATTTTTATTGTAAATGTACATTTCACAATGAAGTTCAAACTATTATGTTATGGGATACACAAGGGAGTACAGTTCGGAGTTCGAGGAGCGGGAAAACGCAATATCGAGGCAGGACCATAATTAATCCCACATCATCAAACGCAGTCCCCGTAAAATCAAAAAAGACATCAAAAGCCAACCAAGGGTAAGTTTGATGGAGCGCAGTCATGAATTCTCATTCGAAATGGGATTAGCTCAGTTTGCTAGGCCTACTGCAGCTGGGATATGATGTGTTCTTTCTTAAAATAGGTTAACAAGAGATTGGGGGATTGATCAATCCTTCGTCGAGACATTTTATTGATCTTAATGTGTGTCTCAATTCGATTTCCCCCTTTTCATGTTATTTGAGTGAGGTTAGAGAAGTAGAAAATATTCAATATTCGCTGTGAAGTCACGTAGTGTCTCTGAAATTAATTATGGGGCTTGATCAAATATGGAAAAATGGTAAAGGCAATTACAGTATTCCGCACATGATCACAAAAATCAATAGTAGTTTATTTATTTTTTCGAGAGGTAAAAGTCATACTATAATGCAAAAAACAAAAACAAAAAAAATCAAGAAAAAAAAAATCGGACAACACGAAGTTAATATCCTTCACAAATATAAAAGCTCTAAAACTGTAAACACTCTTCGATATATATTAGACTTCTCATGCATGAGACATATTACGATGCTATTTCTCTGATTTGTCAAATCAGTCATATACATTTACCACAGACCACTACGTCAGAGGTACCTGTAAAAAATAGTTTTCAAATATGCACGACACATATTATGATGCTTGGTCTCTGATTTGTCAAATCAGTCATATATATTTGCCATTGACCCTTACGTCAGAGTTACCTTTAAAAAATAGCTTTCAATATATATATATATATATATGGGGCAATAAATATTTCGGCACGTACAGCAAAACGAAACAATAGGTGCGCACAACTTGATTATGCGCATTGACACATCAAGGTAAGCTCATTAAAAATCTAACTGCATTTTTGTTCATGAAACGATTGATTATAGCTCTCATCTGACTAAGTGCACTCTTCAGTTTAAAATCCCTCAAATAATTTAACTATTCCATTCAAAGCTGATCGTTTTTAAAATACAAAATTCTCTAAAGGTTTTAGGCGTATAATGGGCAGCAACAACTACAGTCACTTTCGGTATCAGAGCTGATGTTATCAATAACAACATAGATAAAATATGACCATAAGTTATGGTTATGACACAGTTTTCCTTATGTTAAATAGAATAATCGAATTGTATATCAAACATGTAAAGTGGAACATCAAGAAATATGGCAATCAATAAGTCAATAACCCTTCGTTCCTGTGTCACACTTCTTTCAAACATTTATAATGTTAGTATTTTTAGATTTTCAAAAGCAATTGCGGAGGAGAGAAAGTATACATTGCTTGTAGTTCGCTGTCACTTATTAGATCAATAGTGCATACTCTAATTAATTAATTAAAAATTGGTTATTGTTGTTGTCATGGTGTAGCGGTGTGTTTCAAAACTTTTAACAACACAGCAATTATGATGATTGGAATTGTGGCTCATTATCAATTTATCAATTCTGTATTAGTTACGGTTCTGCATCAGAGCGTCTTTGGCGTTAATGTTGCTTGCTGTTGTGATATATATTTCCAATGGTTACGGCCTTTACTTCACAGCAAACAAATCAGTAATGGTTGTCGCTATATCATTTTCAAAGGGGGCAGGGGTGGTCCGACCGAATTCGGAAAGAAAAAAAGAAACATTTGAAGAACAAAAACAAAAACAAAAACAAAAACAACCCCCCCCAAAAAAAAAAACAAAAACACAACAACAACAACAAACAACAAACAAACAAAACAGGAATAGCAGCAGCAAAAATAATGAGGTTGGGGATTTTACTTTTGCAAGTAAAGGACAAAGTTTGAGGTTGAGACTTTAATATTTGCAAATAGGGGTTCAGAAAATAGAATCTTTATAAGGAGACAAGTGATGTCAACAAGAATCGAATATAGAGACATAAGCATTGGACATGTTGGAGTTGATGTTTTGTCTTACTCTTCTTACTAAAATACTGAACGACTGTTATATGCAATAGAGATAGAGAGAGAGAGGGAGAAGAAGAAAAAGAAGAAGAAGAAGAAGAAGAAGAAGAAGAAGAAGAAGAAGAAGAAGAAGAAGAAGAAGAAGAAGAAGAAGAAGAAGAAGAAGAAGAAGAAGAAGAAGAAATCGAGAAAATAAAGAACGATTCCTTTAAAACAAATGTAAAGCGAAAACAATCCATTGAGAACCTGCTTTTCCCATCTGAATTCTCCCGGAGGCATTCACTACAGATGTATATCAGATGTCCCTCGAAAAAAAGTTGATAGCAGAATGGGGAAAAAAAGGGCAGCTAAGCTATTTCATGATAACGTTTTTTTTTTTTCATTCATGAGTTGAAACAAACATTAAGATAATTAAAGGATTCAGTAACTTTGTGGAGGCTTGATTTAATAAATTGTTGGATTTTGATATCTGTCTTGTATAATGATGTTCAGAAGGATAAATACATAGCCAGGCATAGAAAGGTTTTCAAATATATAATGCTGTTATTAAGATATCTATGACTGAATATTCCCATTTACGAAAGCGTATGGCCATACGCTTTAGTCTAACACTGAATCTATGGGGTAAAATGAGTCTGCATATGTTTACTTTTGTGAAGCACATTATGAAGTGTTTTTTTCCCCCTGGGCTTCATTTTTACACCATATTAAATACAATGATAGCATGTAAGGCCAGACAGCTCAGATTTTATCAAGCCTCTACAAAGTTACCAAACCACTTTAATGGAAGTGCAAGTCAACTTGCTATTTCAGGCGTACATTAAACTCTCTCTCTCTCTCTCTCTCTTTCTCTCTCTCTCTCTCTCTCTCTCTCTCTCTCTCTCTCTCTCTCTCTATATATACATATATATACACACACCTGCATATATACCCACAAAGAAGGGTGATGACAGGATGGGTATGAGGTTGTTAAGATGCTTTATTACAGCTTTGTGAATTATTATTATTATTTTTTTTTCATTCATGACGATGACTCGTGTGTAAAAAAATTGCCTGCACTTAAACGAGTATAATGTAAGGCAATCCGACTAGTATTTTTCCCCCTAGGTTTTCCCATTTACCTCTGATAAATTGCTGACAGGATTGAATATCGGAAATCCTACTGAGGAGACTGGTACAGGAGTAAACATGATCCGAAGGAAGCTACTATAAAAATGCAACCGTCAATGATGACATAGTGAAAATATTCATAACAACATGATTATAATGTAATGCATATCAACTCGTTTTCTAGCCTAAAATTAACATGTGTATTTTTTCATCTTTGATCTTTTTTCAATGGTAGTTTACACCACAATCGCACACACAGAAGAGGAATTGAACACTTATTAGTGTTTCGGCCATCACTAAGAAGAAAAAGCTTACACTCAAGATCTGAAGATTTTATTTTCATATTGCAAAAGCATATCTAGTTGTTATTGCCGACGTTTTGTTACAAACAGCTTACACGTAGCAAAATTTCCTTGTTTTCTTATGTTTCCGTGTAAGCAATAATACAAGTCATTTGTACTTTAAACGTTATACTTTAAACATCAGACTGATTATCAACTATATTCTGTGAATGATGAATGACAAAATGATTCATAGTAACATTTTCCATGTCATCAAATTATGTTAAGCCTACAATTCATGTCACTGTATTTCAAATACTTCATTTTTCACCACAAACATTTTGTCTACATATGCATTTTATGGTCACAATCAAACAAACGGAAATACATGTATTTCAGAAGACTCATTATAAGGCTCAGCCACAGTTAGGGTGCAACATTGTTTCCAAGCGTCTTTCTTGTCATGAACCATCCGAGTTGTTCTATCTAGAGTTTTTGTTTCACTTTTTCACCCTCATTAAAAGTGCATTGGGTGTGAAAAAATACAACAGATTCAAGGGCAAATAATGTACTGTTGTAATAGGTCATGGTAGGGTTTACCTTAGTAACGATATTGTGTTTTACTGTTTATTATCATTACTCGCTTGGTAAGCCATCTGGAACAGCCAACAAAATTGAATCATGAAATATTCACGCATCTTTTATGGAAAGCCCAAGAAATGTAATCATCTATAGAAGGAACCGGAGTACAAAGCGGAACAATTTACACCGATCAGACATAATGGTATGTTCACTCATTAAGCTATCAATAATTGAAAATTTAATCGTCATGAATCGATTTGATATGTATAACTCACATTAATATGAAATATACGAATATTAAGCTTTCAATAACACATGTAAGAAAAACAAAATATACGCAGTTTATTTTTACACTGGTTTGGAATTTCGTAAAAGCTCTGCGGACTAGATGCAAAAAAGGATCAATGGTACAGAGAGTAAACACTGAAATACATTAATTGAATTCCTTTCTGAAAACTAATAATGATCTTAGATTATTTTGATCGATGATAACTTCGGTAACACAAGGGTAATATTTTCCACACTTTTGAAAAAAAAATTTAAAAAAACACGAAAAAACTTTGAAATATTGGGGGTTTTTTTTGTGTTTTTTTTTAGCACATTAAATTCTAAACTCAAAATATACATCTAGTTTGTAATTTCAACATATGTTATCAATGCATTTCAAGTTGAAACACTGCTATTCTATGTAGCAGTTGTCGGGTTCAAACTCACTGGGATGTGTGGAATTGTGTGTGTTCCAAATGATTTATATTCAACTTCCTCGCAATCATGGCACCTACAACTGTAAACATTCAAGCTGCTATTTTGAAAGTTAAATGAAAAAAAAAAAAAAAATCCGACCAGAGGTTTCTAAATAACTATTTGATATTTATCTATCATTCATTTAAAACTTATTTACTTAATCATCAATTTCTTTATTTCCTTTGGAATGAACAAGTGTATCATTTGAGCCGATACATTTGACGATCATTATAATTGTTAAAGCTAGTTTTTTAATGATATGCGTATATACATCGAATGATAGCTTGCATAACCACAATCAAACTTTAAACCTGGGTCCAGACCTGACTAGCACTCGTGCTATTGTCTAGTTCCATTTTACCACGTTTTTCTTCTTGTGTTTTTACTATGATCTACTTAATATAACGTTTTCCAATCGCCATGAATACTGTATATAATATATTGCATTTTGTTATTGGTAAATAAATAAAATCATATCATATTATCATATATAGTTTTATTTATTCTAACAATTATAAACAATTTAAAATTACGAATTTTCGCCCCTAGGGCTTAATCAAGTATGATTTTTTTTTAATGAAACATAATAATTTTATTCAAAACAAAGATGCGTCAAATATCCACATACGCATAAAATGCAAAAATTCGTAAACAATCGCAAACAATAGATGAAGACACTCCGTAAACAATTTGAAATTACGAATTTCCGTCCTTTTTATATTGTGAGAAATGAAAATGAGAGAATAATGGTTGCGCAGCTTAAATCAAAGTTCCTCAGAGCTGTCCTCCTTTTTTGAATTTTTGCAAAGGTTGAAAAAATGTCCCCGCAGGGAATATATATATATATATCAAACTCGCAAAAATCATAGTTGGGCTCTCATAATTTTGGTTTTAAAGTGGCATTAAGTAGATAAAACTTAAACAGCACCATCTTACAGTGACTGCTAAATTAAGATTGAAAATTAATTGCATTTTATTTTGAATTTTGACAAACAGATGTTTGGATAATAGGCACATTTTATATTTCAAACTATTATTTTGACTTTGCAAATGTGGAAAATTGCCTACAGGTACATTCTAAGCTTCTGCAAACTAGAATGGGGGATGATGGGAAAATGAGAGGCACATACACTTTTCAAATCCTGTTAAAAGATGGCGCCTTTAGAAGCTTCAGTTTACTGTCTCTTTAAACCAGATAAGTCAATAACTCTATTAAAGACATGGTACCCTGGATCATGACACATCTCTAGCACACCTAAGGGTAAATAAAAAAATCGAAAAAGAAAGAAAAAAAAAAAGCCTAGGTTAAGAAGTTTAGCTGAAAAGCTGCCAAGCCGCCTAATCGAGGGGTGGAGAAGCAATATGAAGTACCGTTCTTCCGCCCGTGTCCAAACTGTTGAATGCCCTCGTATTGCCAGATTCACTTTCTAACAAAGACTTGACTTTCCCAAGGTCTCCTTGTTTTACAGCCTTAATGAGCTGCATTATTTTTGTTTGTTTGCACGTGAGAACGAGGGGTGAAAAAAAAATTCGGAAATATATCCGACAAGCCAAATAAACTTGAAAAAGAACACGGGGTTAATAACATTTTAGGTTTCAATTTAGAAAAAAGGAAAATAAATAAATCTGACAATACAATTAATGAATAAATGAATTGATAAAATACAAAATATTAATGTAAAATTTTGCCATTCAGTTTGAGATTTGGGGAGTGTGGTAGTAAAAAAAATAAAAATATATCGATATCTATTTTGGCGAGATATATAAGAGTAAATTGACAAGAAAAATCAATAAGAGCAAACGATTTGATGCTTTTCTTTGCCGATTGAAAAACCCAGTTCTGCGGTAAAAGAAGTGTACGAGTATACTCTGTGGCTGCACAATCTTTAGAAAACGCGGAAAAGCTTGAACTTGTGCCCTCAATGGTGCCCAAACCGAGAATGGATATATTTTGCCAGAGCTAATGAATATTGCGACCCTTGTACGGAAGATGTGATGTTACTTGGACAATATAAAGCACAGTTAGTAATGAAAGCTGACCAAAGGTAGTACAAACTAGACCTCAAGGGTCTTAACTTTTCCATCCTATCAAATCATACTCTCCCTTTTGGTCTATACTTGTAGTCGATCTGACATTTTAAGAACCTAGAAAAGTTTTTCCCGTTGAACTTTTTTCGTTGATTTGTGATCCAATGTGGTTTCCAAACAATTTCAGCTCTTTTCCGAAAAACAATTTTGGGCAATTTCCATTAACCAGTCAACCATAACTATTAAGCAGTCCTAGACAATTTTTTTTAATGAAAGGGCCAATTCTTCTTTCATTCAACGTCATATTTAACTCTTAATGTGCCAAGGGGTTTAGCTCTCTTCAAAATTTTACTAAAATGTGATCAATGCTATCGATTATTTCACAAAATATTGTGTACAAAACTTTTAGGAAATTTATTACCATTTCTAATGATACCAAGAATTATTACTTTTACCCAACTTTATGCATAAGAATTATTGAAAATTACATTTAAGTTTCTTTTTTGCCCATTATTTTTTGGTTTCTCATTTGTTTACTATTGTGTAATGTTGAAATAAGGTAATATGTTATATATATATATATATATATATATATATATATATATATATATATATATGGTAGCATATAATTATAATCATATTTAATCATATATTTAGAATGCTTGATGTATGCTCAAAATTTTGATAAATATTGACCACCATTATACCTTTCCTGTGGTCGAGCAATTGGTGAATGAAAATGACAAGTCTATTTGTTACATATACGTGACATCTGGCACTGAAAGAGTTAAAGGACAATCCAACATTCGCAATGACTTGATTTGTGTGAAAGCAGGGGAATTAGAGAATCGAATTGGTGAAAGTTTGAAGAAAATCGGACAAAAATAAGAAAGTTTGTTATCACTGTACATGGTATGGGAATTTTAGATTCGTCTAATCGGTACGGTCACTTTAATGTAGAGTCGGTCAACTTTCCCATTCGCTCCAACAACACACAGAACGACTAAAATATCAACAACAAAAAATCAAAATCTATAACTTTGTAGAATCTTTTCATTTTTGGAGGAACTATCTACAATATTTTATGACTACTGCCCACAGTACAAAATACGATCAGAAGAAAACCGGAATTAAATATTTTGGTGTACGACAAAAGGGAGAGAAGACCGTGAATACGTCAAAAATCGATTCACCAAATTGCCAATCTGAGATTCGCGTAAATTTAGTGATCTCAGTTTTCAAACATTCACACCTTTCTTATTTTTTGTCCGATTTCTTTTAAATTTTCAAAATTGTGTTTCCCTTATATTTTTCTGCTTTCACACACATTGTCTTTTACAAGGGTTGGATTGCCCTTTAAACACCCCGAAACCCGTTATTCATGAGGAGTAGGCACACTTTCATTCAACTGTAGGACCATGTTCTAAATGGAAATGTAAGAAATACACTTTCAGTTGTTCAAGCATAAATAGATTGGAAAAAATTATTGGAAAAAAATAAACATTTTTACGGCTTTCCAAAAAAGATGTGAATATTTCATGGATTCTAAGCCTCACTAAACCCCTACACAGATATATCATACACTATTATCGGACATTACTGTGTAACCAACCTTCTTTCTTTTTTCTCACAAGTTGCATGCACAAGTTGAACAAGACTATTACAGTTGCATACCATCACGCGCCAATAATAGTACGTATATCAGTTTTACATATCCTGCGTAAGTTGTCTATCGCTGATAAATATCGCTTCGAAGTGGCCATTTAGATTAATGCAAATTATGGAAATTGCCCAAAGTTGCTTTTTCGGCAACAAAGCTGAAATTGTGCGGAGACCATAATGGGATCACAAATTGAGGGGGGGGGGAATTAACTTAAAACAAACTTTTGTAGGTGTAATACAGATTAAATAGGACTTCCAAATGGACTATTGTGCAAAGTTCCGATTCCAAGGTATCGTCGACTATAACACGAATGTGTCATTAACACGGTGAAGCTTGCAGGGTGCACTTATTATGCTTATGCACATATAGACGGCTTTAGCTTAGACAGAATTTACGACACTAAAGTTGAATTCAAAACGACAGTGCAAATTTATTAAGCAACTTAAAAATGTCCAAACAAATGGGAATAATGTAATAGACTAAAAAAAAGATACATATTTAGATCATCGAAATATTATGATAAGTAATAAATTGATTGAGGGTGCATTCGACACACCTAATTTTCATTATTTGTGTTTAAGTGTCTAAACTCTCCTATTTTTTATACGTTTCTTTCTCTCGTAATATAACTTATTTCTTACCTGGATGTCCGGGGATGCTTCTAGAGTTGCAAATATACGATCAGACCTAGTCAGTCTCGTTACGTGCTAATCTACTCTTCCAGCGGCACTGAACTACCTCCTACGTTCGAGAGCACCTCCTCTAATCCTATATCGGGAGAAAACAAGACGCTACACAATGGCGTGCTACGAGAGAAAGGTCTCGACTGATATAGTTTCCAGAAAATATGAGATTATCACTCGATCACTTGCAACACTGAGTGAAGAAGCCGGTAGAGTCGAGCGAGTGGGATATGGAATCGGCAAAGGGCAAAACCCGTCTCTACGCCGACGCGGTGAAACGCACTATGAGCAGAGTGTGAGTCGTGCAATGTTCACCGGGCTTCCTGTTAGCCTGCAGTTGCAATAAAAAGCCAAGTTCAGGGTAATTCCGTTCACCTGTGAATACAGCGGAATGGACCGGCAGTTCCGCCTGTCTTTCAAATCAGCGGGACAGCTTGACAGAGCTAGCCCGCGTGTTGTATTTAGCCGGGTGTGCGTTGCGAGGTGTGTGTACTTGTACTAATGGAATAACATCTATTCCCATTTGGCACGTTTGTTTTCTCCACAGTGGGATCGCAAAATTGATGCTGGGTAATTTCGGGATCATGTGTGGTTTTTCTTTTGTTCTCCGGATTTCCGAAGATTGTGATTCCTTCACTGAGGCATGTCGATTGTATTCAGTTTGCCCTGTCCTGATTTGCACTAATAATCTCTCTCTCTGTCTGTCTCTGTCTCTTAATGGTGTGCTTCTCTCTCTCTCTCTCTCTCCCTCTCTCTCCCTCACCTTTTACTTTCAAAGATTTTTTTAATATTTTCTTTATTCATAAAGGATTTTGTTCTCTTCTGCATTTTCCCATCACTCTGCCCACCCCTTTCCCCCGTCTCTCTCTCTCTCTCTCTCACACACACACACACACACGCGCACACACACATACACACTATCTCTTTCTCTCTTATTCTCCCTCTCACCCCTCTTTCTCTCTCACTCTCTCTCTCTCCCACACACACACACGCTTCTTTGTGATTTCTTTTGTTGTTGCACGCTCTGCCTCTCTCTCCCCCCCTCTTTCATGTGTATGCGCTCATATTTCCCTTTCTCTCTACTTAATTTCCATATAAAACTCCACCCCCCCCCCTCTCTCTCTCTCTCTCTTACTTCCTCCCCTCGCTCTCTCGCTCTTTGCTTCTCCTCCTTTTCAGCACCTGCATCTCACACACTCGATTTACATATCAAAGTCTTTACCCCGGGGCTAAGTCTGCTCCATTACCAATCATAGTTGTTCTGATTTTGACCTGTTATTTTCATATCAACTGTTGTCACAATATTGCGGTTTATACGAAAAAGGGCAAATCAAAATATAAAAAAGCAGAGCCAGTGACAAAATGTAGGATGTTACAAGCCATGCACGCACTGTAACAAATTTTGCCGTTTTTTCACGGGAATTTGCAGGCAGTCAGGATGCCGGGAATGCCCGTTTTTCCACATTTTATTTCTTTTAAACCTGAAATCAGCATATTATTTACAATAAAATTATGTAAATTTACAATAAATTTATGTAAATATATGCTGATGTCCGGTAAACCAACAAACTTGCTGTTGTTTTACAGGAAAAGACTTTAAAAATAAAATAACGGCAATAACTTGCAATTTCAAGGGCTAAAAAACCTGTAGTTTTACAGTTATTTTTTACAGTGCACAACTCGATTCGAAAGGAGAGAGGGGAGAATAGAGAGATAGTGAGATAAAGAAAAAAGAAAGAGGGTGGAGAGAGAGAGAGAGAGAGAGAAAGAGAGAGATAAGGAGATCACAGGCACGGTAATCTTTTAACACATTATAACTAGAGTACGAGCTTTATCTTCTTCTGCTTTGTTTTGTTGTTTTATTGTTTTATCGTTTATTTGTTGTTGTTTAGAGAGAGCGGGAAATCTGCATCATGCATTTTCCCGAAGCATTCTTTTTATTGTTTGTTATTTTTACAGTATTATTATTATTTCAAATATATATCATTCTTTCGCAATACGTTTATTTTCGAAGCATTATAATTTCGTATTTTCTCTTCCTCTAATCCCTTCCCCTAATATGTTTGTTCTCTTTAACGAAGTTAATCTTTTAAAATAATTTAAATATCAAATCGATGTTCTTTACAATGAATAATTATCCCCTTCTACTTTCCATTCCCCACTCATCTAAACTGTAGTCTGTTGACTTCTGACATGTCTCATACCCATCGTGCCACATAGGCTTAATACAGGGTCCAGCCTGGTCCAGTAGGTAATGGGTTAAGTTTGGTTTTACAGCAAAAGAGAAAATGAGATAAAAAGAAAGGGAAATCAGGAGACATCTTTTATCCGGTGCCGAGATTTTGAGGGACAGAAGCAGGAAATGTTGGTACCCTCGTTCCTCAGGAGACGTCCTCATATGGGAATACTTATTTGATTTCCAAGGCTGTTTTTTGCGATGAGTAAAGCTTTCTGTGAAATGAGAAGCGAGAGCATAGTCAGCCCAGCTCAGCCCAAGTATCACAATAATTCTACAGTCAGCTGATCGTGTTATAATAAATGGCCTAATTTAAAAAAAAAGCGCTAAATCCATTTATGGACCAATCTAAATTACGTTGGGTAAAAATTTTACAAAATTTTGTTTGAACAATGAAACATGCACGTGTTTTAAGTATAATTGAGCAAACTTTTTTTAGCAAAATTTTCCAAAATAGTTTAAAATTACGGAATATTTGTCGAAATTTTACCAGACAAACACGCAAAATTATTTCCTTTTTACCCACTGTTGGGTAATTTTTTTTCTCCTTATTTTTCGAAAGTATATAAGAATGCGTACTTTGCACGTGGGAGTCATATTTACGATGTCACATAAAAGGCAAAAAGAACAATTAATGGCCAAAGATTTGCGTTTCATTCTTGAGGAGCTAAATCCAAATCAGTTTCAATTCAAAAGGCGCTTAATCAACTACGGTTGGGAAAAATTCGTTCATTTAAACTACATCACCTATAATTCTATAATCATTTTTGCAAAAAAGAGTGCAGTTGCCAGTTTATTCATCATTTATATATATATATATATATATATATATATATATATATATATATATATATATATATATATATATATAATGCATTTAGTCCCTTCTAGAATTTAAAAAAAAAATCAAAACAGAACCAAAAATACAGTAGTTAAAACAGTAGTTAGCCATAATTTACACATTCATATTATCACTTTCGCGTCTCTGGAGTACCGTTGAAATGTATTTTTTTCTTGTACATATATATATATATATATATATATATATATATGTATATATGAATTTTTGGCTCCTGTGGTGTTTTTATTTGACTCCTGAGTACACACACACACACACACACACACACACACACACCCTTACACACATACTATAAACCCACAGTAATACTTCTTAATTTTTCCCATGAAATTTGTTATATTGTATATTTTCTTTCCCCCAAAATAACGGAATACCGTTCACTGACATTAAATTCATTGATAAATAAACCACAGTATATCTGTATACACCAAAATGAAAGAAAACCAAAAAAAGCGCAAAGTGGAATTTTTTTTTAAAGAATACAAAAAGAGCAACATGCTTGAAAATACTGAAAGTGGATTCAGCGCCTTTTTTCAAATGAAGCTCTAGTATCCCGAGGATGGGCTGTATTTCACAGATTCAGGTGTATTGCACAGGCACTGACGACTATTTCGGGTCAAATTTGAAGTATGATACCGTCAAGAAATATTGAAATGTAATTATTCTTAGTATTCATCAACCACGTGTGAGTATTCATTACTTCCTTGTTCGCCCTCTGGTAAATTATCTGCAAGATGGTTTGGGATATCGGTGAACGCACGTTATAATTCTATTCACTAGCCATGCATTTTGTAAAAATATAGTGATAATAACACCATCCAAGCCGTGCTGCTTCCCAAGAAGACCGCCAAATCAAGCTAAAGTTTGTTACTTTATATCATATTGTACCAAGTAAACAAATGTTAAATGTCCCCCAAAGCGATGGAAGAAAATAAATTAATTTGAGTAAATACTATACTCTAAACGTTTGCACATCCTATTTTTAGTGCGATGAAAATAAATACATAATGCGCTATAAACACAATCACTAGATATAGGCATACATTTTTTATGAAGATTTTTTTTTTTATATCCAGACAAAATGAAATTAACATTTATTTCGGATATGACATGGGTGCCATTGCATAAAGACTTACTATTATAGTAACTTTGCCATCAATGGTAACTGCCATGGTAACGTTGCTCAAGAGCCAATCAAAATCCAGTATTCCATGAAAAGTTACTATAATAGCAAGTTTTATGCAACGGCACCATGATGAAGCAAGAATCTTCAATGACTGTAATGGCCTTTCTAGTTTTGCACTGCATGGCGCTTTCATCATACACTGTAAAAAAAAAAAAAAAAAAAAAAAAAAAAATCCGTTTTTTCAAGGAAAATTTCCTGGCAGCCAGGATGCCGGGAATGCTCGTTTTAATAAATAGCAGATTTCCGTTTTTTCGTGCGTGTTTTGTTTTTTTGTTTTTGTTTGTCAAATAGTAGAAACTTTAATTTCTAACAGGAAAATGTATGTAAATTAACACGGAACCAAGGAAACGATTTGTAATTTAACAGGGTAACTTGTTAAAATATGAGAAAATGTTTTTTTTTTTAACAGTGTTTTATTTCGGGCGATTGTAAATAATTATATGTTGATTTCCGGTAAACCAACAAACTTGCTGTTTAGTGAAGTATCAGCGACACTTTCATGGTGGAGAAACTGAATTGTAGGTTTCGTTTTTCAGGGTTACACCATGTAATTCTTTCAAGGAATAAGAGCCCTGAAAAGAGCCCTTTTCAGGGCTCTTATTCCTTGAAAGAATTACATGGTGTAACCCTGAAAAACGAAACCTACAAAACTTGCTGTTGTTTCACAGGAAAAAGACTGTAAAATTGCAATAACGGCAATAACTTGTAGTCCCAAGGGCCAGAAAGTTTGCAGTTTTACAATTATTCTTTACAGTGTAACCTATCCTGCTTTAACTTCTCCTATTCTCTATCTTAATCTATCCTATCCTAGACTTATCCTAACAAGTTAGTTCATTCTTGTACAATCTCTTATATACCCCCTTATAGGTTTTTTTTTTTTTTTTTTTTTTTTAAGCCTTTGGTGACAGTTAGCAAATCGGGCAACCCTAAACCATACGCTACTAAAATTCATGAATATTCATATAAGTGTTTTCCCCAATATTTGCTAATTTAACAGAGCAACTTGTTAAAATAATTATGAGAATTTTTTTTTTTTTAAAACAGTGTTTTATGTCAGGCGATTGTGCTGATTTCCGGTAAACCAACAAACTTGCTGGTCTTTTACAGGAAAAAGACTGTAGAATTGAAATAACGGCAATAACTTGTAATTTCAAGGGCCAGAAAACCTGAAGTTTTACAGTTATTATTATTTTTTTTTTCTATTTTTTTACAGTGTATACATGTTAACCCGTAGATTACTGAACTTATCTTATTCCCCTTGTTTAATACAGGGGGCATTCGATTCCCGTAGTCAATGGTTAAAGACAGTCAATACTATAACATCAGATGCAAAATGCATGCGCATTTATTTATGCTTGGCCGGTTTCTTGATCAATATTCTACAGGAAACCAATACCGTTGAGTACGATCATTTCTTTCCATTTACTGAATTGCGTGTAGTCTCTTGGGTCTCACTCTATATTTGCACACCGTTTCATCAAACTTATTATCAATAACAACTGCCGCATATCTATGACAAATGTGCTCTAAGCCAATCAGACGCAAGTATTTCAGTAGCTTATAACTGTTATTGTAACTTCTTGTAAATATAAAGTTTTATGAAACGGGACCCTGAGCAGAAGCATCATCACCAATCGAAACAAGATGGACATCGATCAAAGCTGACCACTAGGCACAACAGTAGTCTGCAAGAACAGACCCTAATTAGACACTTTATCAGAAAAATCATTGTGTCTTGAGAGAAGCCTAAACCAGCTACCCACTGGTCGTGAGCAAGATATAGTACATGACCTATGGCAGTCTTACATTGCAGACACTCTTTTGCGACTGACCAGGGTTTGTGCCTGCAAACTTCCACAGCAGTACGTCCTTTAAAAGGGCTAGTCACATTTGTCCGATTACCAGGATTACGATAACCATAAAAACTAGAGCTGCCCTACTATTAACATACACAAGCATACTCACGTGTATTCACCATACATACACGATGCAGTGGGGTGTACCTTTAGTTAAAAATATCGTTATCGTTATCGTTATCGGACTAATGCGACCAGCCCTTTACCCATGGTGAATATAACGGGTCCGCTCGCTATTCATAAGGACTGCTATTCATAGAAAACCGCTATTCATAGACAACCGCTATGCATAGAAAACCGCTATTCATTTAACACGCGTTATGAATA
The DNA here is from genome assembly GCA_025618425.1 of Heliocidaris tuberculata. Taxonomy (NCBI): domain Eukaryota; kingdom Metazoa; phylum Echinodermata; class Echinoidea; order Camarodonta; family Echinometridae; genus Heliocidaris; species Heliocidaris tuberculata. The sequence goes on from CM046843.1 coordinate 19,023,532, forward strand.
GCGGTCCTTACGAATAGTTATGATTAGTGGTCCTTATGAAAGGAAGTCCTCATGAATAGCGAGGTAATTTGTCCATGGTTTGCTCGCTATTTAGAAAGACG
>CM046843.1:19028632-19086132 GCA_025618425.1 Heliocidaris tuberculata
TATAATGATAATGATGTTATCGATACTTTTGCTATTATTATCATCTTCAGATCTTCCAGATCATTTTTTCATACATCAGATAATGATTTTAATTTGAATTGCAATATGAGTACAGTGTTGGCTTTACCGCGTAGCAACGCTATCGTATACCCTGTGTGAACGTTCAATCGATGTCAATTACTGCCGCTTTCAATCAACTAACGACATTAATACATATCCGTAAAACGCTGAAATTTCGAGATGACCGACATATTGAACACTACTCCAGGACCAGTGATCAGACAATTATAACGAGATAATGGAAGCGCATCTGCTGCCCGTTATTTTCGTGTTTTGTACCACGTGTTCCTTCACTTACCGGGTGCCAAAAGCAATTTCCAAACTCAATGAGTAAATGCTAAAATATAGAGATGAAAGGAACTGCTCGAAGTGGGGTTATAATGGATATAAGTGACTTGGCCGAGAGTAACACATTGCATATTATATAACGATCGGCCACGATGCAATAAACACATGAAAGTATCTTTGAAAACTTTCTTTATAATGTCTAATGCCTGATGACAATCTCATAAGGAAAGTTCATATTCTAAAGAGCATGTAATGATGACGAATGACTATGTAGTTTAAGATGACGTTAAAATGTTTTCATAATAACTTGATAATTATATTGGTGTATGGTAACGTAATGGAGGTTGCGATTTTATAGTGCATTTCAAATTTGAAAGAAGCAATATTTTATGGAATACTACTGCATGACAAAATATGCACCTGATTATATTTGTATCATTAATTAAAGGGGCTTCTACCTTTGCAGTGATCATAGGTAAAATGCACTATCCACCTTTCCAGACTCAGTTTAAAAAGGTTCTTTAAGGAAATTAAAAAAACAACAAACAAACAAACAAAAATTTGATAAAGACGGATAGTGATTTGACTTGACACATGACATCTTATAAACATATATACATAAATCATATATATATATTTTGCTATTAAAAACAATAAATATCTGTAGAAAATTAAATTATATTATTCACCATCGAAAAGTAGCCTTTTATATCATTAGCAAAATTAACGGGTTAACACGTTTCAAACGAATGTCATTAAACAACCGTTAACAGAACAATGAAAGTTTAATCATATCGTACTATTAATGTGACAAGAAAACACGACCGTGTAGTAATTCAAAAGCTCCCCCTCCACCTCCACCCCCCCCCCCCCCCCCCCCCCCGCTGTTTGCACATATTTTTACACCAAGTTTAGAAAAAAATTATATACAGTCATGTTATAATTTTCTTGGACCTTCAAGTCTTTTATCACACTGTCATTTCGCACTTCAACGCAGAGACAGGTCGTGTAAACCAAAACTGCGCTATGCATGTAAAGATAGAATTGAGTTCTGGTCAAGCGATTGCGTTGTGAAATAAACTGTCTGGAAGCAATTACAAAAGGTTGATTATGTAGATAATGTAGTACACATGAATATACACTGTGGGTTTTGGAATCCCAAAAATGACAAGAAATTGACTCAGTCTAGCTGTAAGTTACATGCACAGCGCACAAAAAGTGTGTATATGACATGTATGAGGTTACACACATATGTGGCATGAAAGTTTGGTCTCAACATTTCAGCTATTTCTCATCATAATAAGGGCGACGTGTGAAGAGCAATTCTTTTCAGCATGTTGGGGTGACAGTTCTGCTATGACATTCCAAACAGCCAACTTCAAAATAATAAAAATGTTCACAAATTATGTTTTATCTTTACCCAAACTTAACCTTTGAATCATAAAATTGTCCTCTTGCTTGCCATGCTTTCAACGAGACCCTTTTCATATAATGTTGATAGAAAACTGAAGAAAAAAAGAATCTGTCTTTTCTATCATGCCGTTACTGGTGTAAAGAATATGATGTGAAACATTTTTAAAAGGCAACTTCGTTTCTATTAAAAAATAAATAAAAATGCATTGGATTGCGACCCCCGGATCCTACCGGCACGCCTTATTTCACTGAAACTCCATTCTGTCGTTTTCGTTCTAGGGATATTTATTGAGATCTGAAAGTGCATTGGGAAAATACCACGAAATCATGTGTTTCACCCAAAGTATGCACAGTTGCAGCTACCGGTGTCACCGGATGAGATGTCCGTTCGGATGACGTGTCTCCACGGACACCTCATCCGGATCGGAATCAGGACCACGTGTCCCATATACGGACCAGCTGTCCCCATTTCTTGCGTATAAATTCGCGCGAGCTCACACCGTGTATTCAGTGCGATGCTCGATGCAATTTAACCCATAGACTTCGGCGCATTTTTTATATTGATGTGTCTAGCTAGTGTGTGCTTCATGCCGCGTGCATGACTGTGGGGGGGGGGGGGGGGGGGGCTCAGAGAGGAGTTGGGTTTGATGTCCGATGACTGTATAGTACTACCGTTGGTAGTCGTTTTGTGTACTAGCTAGTGTGTACGTGCTGCGTGCGTGTGTGTGTGCGTGTGTGTGTGCGTGTGTGTGTGTGTGGGGGGGGGGGGTCGAGGAGGAGCTGAGCAATTGTCATGACCCTGATATAAAAGATGATAATCTAATGCTTCCACACATATGCGTCTTGATGGCGGCTCATATACTTTTTTTAAACATGTCTTAGAAATGAGAGTTTCAGGCAGCGAGGTCAAAGATTTTTTTCATATGATGTTATTGTATTCAGGCACGTTACTGCCCTATCCCCATGGCACCCGAATGCTTGTTAGTTCCACTTTCTATATTGGAATGAGCATTTCCTCGCTCGCTTCGCTCGCTCGCAAACCTTATAAATGAATTTCATGCAGCGAGGTCCATGATATTCAATGTTACAATTTTCGGGCACATCACTGCCCTATCGTCATGGAGCCCAGATATTAGGGTTACCTTTCTATAAAAGAACAACAGCAAAGTGCCCCCCCCCCCCACCCCGTTCGCTTCACTTCCTAAAAACTTTATTAATATGAATGATTCCCGCCAACAATATGACCGGAGATATAGCTTTACACTTCACCTATTGGTGACTAATTAATTTTTTTTTGCAATTTAAAAGTACATTTTTTATTTTTCTTTCGCTCGCTTTGCTCGCTCGCAGTATTTGGAATCTTACACAGTGGTAGTATAATATGTTCAGGCTTTACATTTGACCCATCCCCTATCAAATAATTCTGACTTGGCTCAAGCCCTCGAGGGGCACGCCCCTGACCCCCACCCGCCACCCCTACTCGGCCGCTTCGCTCCCTCAGAAAGGTCCACTATTTGCAATGTTGAACCCCCCCCCCCCCCCCCCCCCTTGAAAAAATCCTAGTTACGGGCCTGGGCTTACAAATTTGTGAATGTACGCACTATTTAATATTTCGTGCAGTGAATTTCAGGATTTGTGCATTCAAATTAACAAACAACTTTGGCCGATAAGGTGGCTTGGGCAACCAGTTTCATTTGGGGGAATTTAATTTAATGATGTATTATTTTGTTCATTTGTTTCCATCTTTGTATGCGCATATATGTGTTTCTATCTCATAAATTTGTTTTTTATCAGCGTTCTTATTTTGGAAATACATGTATGTTTAGGGTGTATTTTAATCCATTGCATTTTGCATGTTTTCTCAATTATGTTCATAACTGTCATGTAATACATGTAGGTACAGATTTGTTTTTCTTTCTGTTCATCTTTACATCTTTATTATATAATTTTTTAATCAGTGTTTGTTTTTCTTTCTTTTCATCTTTACATCTTTATTCATTCTTATCAGTGTTTATCTTTCTTTATACCTTTACATCTTTATTTACGTATTTTCATCATTTTTTTTTTTCTGTCTTTTCATCTTGACATCTTTATTCATTCTCATCTTTGCTTTCTTTTCACCTCTACATTCTTACTCATTTTCATCAGTTTGTTTTTCTTTCTTTTCATCTTTACATCTTTATTCATTCTTATCAGTTTTTTTCTTTATATACGTGCCCCCCCCCCCCCTTGGCTAAGTGCCTGAATATCATTGCCATAACATATTCTATATACTTTTTAGAAAAGATGATTTTGCATCAAGATTAAAAAATTATGCCATAAATATTGCATGTAATTTATAACACACAATGAAAAAAAAGAGGCCTGCAGAGAGAACATAATTCTACTGAGACAATAATACAGATGTGTACATGTATTTCACATTTCATCATTTTCCCTCTCTTGCTCCCTCCCCTCCTCACCCTGAAAATAATAGCAAAATAAAGACAATAACAACAGTGGCGGATCCAGGCGGGGGCGCCAGGGCCGCGCGCCCCCTATAATTTTATTTATTTTTTTTTTTAATGCGACTTTTGCACATGATTTTTTAAAAAAGTCCTCCCCTGCTCGGTCGCTCTGCTCCCTCGGCGCTGGCGCCCCCCCCCCCTATTTCAAATTCCTGGATCCGCCACTGTAACAATGAGTAATAAAAAAAATACACAAACAAAAATATCGTAAAGTATTGTAATTCAATACATGAAAAGTTTATTTCAAGACATATTCTCTGGTATAACAAGAAAAACACTGTTTCCAACACATTCAAAAAATATGTCTCGCACATCTTCTTCCCAAGACCAATGTGTGTGCCAAATTTCATGAACATATTTCTTATACGTGCTAAGTCAAACTTTTGCTCCGTCGCGTCGCGATGCATGCAGTGTGAAAGTAATGGGGACAACGAGTCCGTACGTGGACGTTTGTTCCGTACGATCTATTTTGCGGGCAAATCAGGGTGAGATGTCCCCAGGACATATGGTCCTGATTCCGATCCGGATGAGGTGTCCGTGGAGACACGTCATCCGAACGGACATCTCATCCGGTGACACCGGCCCCGAGCACGCACTTGAAAAAAATTAGAGTAATGTTTCTAATTTGCATTTTCTGCTAAAAGCAAAAGTTAGAAACACTTAACGCTTTGCAAACTTTTAAATGAATTAATACATGATTGAATCAATAAAATAACCCCGTAATTGGATTCGGTTATAATTCAGTATTGTGCAAAGCGCCCTCTTCGCTCATTTTGTGAATCATTCCAGTCAGTCACCCTTTTATCATAAGTTCGTAACCTGTCGGATGCCAATTTAACACCTGGACGGAGAGAAGCAATGCAGACAGGCTTGACGTGCAGTAAAAGAACTCGAACAAATAACCTGTGCATCCCAAGTCTGATGGTGAACTACTCTACCATGTCACCTTAAAGTGATGGGGTCCACTCACTATTCATAAGGACCACTATTCATAGAAAACCGCAATTCATTTAACATTCGTTATGTATAGCGGTCCTTATGAATAGTTACGAATAGTGGTCCTTATGAACGGAAGTCCTTATGAATAGCGAGGTAATTTGTCTACGGTTTGCCCGCTATGTAGAAGGACCGCTATTCATACAAAATCGTTATTCATTTAGTCACGCGTTATGGATAGCGGTCCTTGTGAATAAGTGGTCCTTATGAATAGCGGTCCTTATGACTAGCGAGGTTACCCCAAAGTGATTTGGTAACTTTGTAGAGGCTTAATAAAATCTGAGCTGCCTGGCCTTACATGCTATCAGTGTATGTAATATGGTGTAAAAATGAAGCCCAGGGGGAAAAAAAAACACTTCAGAATCATCATGTACTTCACAAAAGTAAACATATGCAAGTGACCGGAAATGCCAGACTAATTTTTCCCCATTGACTCAGTGTTAGACTAAAGCGTATGGCCATACGCTTTCAGAAATGGGAGTATTCAGTCACAGATATCTCAATAACAGCACTATATATTTAAAAACCTTTCTATGCCTGGCTATTTTGTTTATCCTTCTAAACATCATTATACACTATATAGACATCAATATTCAACAATTTATTAAATCAAGCCTCCACAAAGTTACCAAATCACTTTAAGGTAAGAGTACCAGTTGTAAGTTTGTCTGCTTCAATTAACCCGTTGCCCACAGGAACCAGATGGTCCCTGCGCTAAGCCTATGGGAATGAGAAAATTCAGTAATCAACGGGTTGAATGTTGCTCGAACAAACAAAAACCTATGACTTCAATCTTACCTGTTCATGTTAATAAATAAATAAATAAATAAATAAATAAATAAATAAATAAATAAATAAATAAATAAATGAATGAATAAATAAATAAATAAATAATAATAATAATAATAATAATAATAATAATAATAATAATAATAATAATAATAATAATAATACTAATACTACTATAATAATAATAATAATAATAATAATAATAATAATAATTAATAATAATAATAATAATAATGATAATAATAATAATAATAATAATAATAACAATAACAATAATAATAAATAAAAGTTGTGTTTTTCTTGAAATAATGATAAATGATAATAGTCATAGTGATGATAACATCAGTAGTAGGAGTGGTAGTGGAATAAGCAGTTGTCAGTTAATTCCACATGGTTTTAAACATAAGTAGAATTGATACTCTAAGCTGCGCAATCTTTCTTTATCATACATGATAATTGCAAATTTGTCTGTTAAAAAGAAGTAGTGGAATGCTGCTGCTGTTGTAAGTGATGTTTACCGTTTGTGTGGCATGCACTGCTAAATTCAATCTTGTAATCTATAAGATGTGAGCAGCGCCCTCCTTCGCAATACATCACGCTGAGAAGCGCCAACTCAAGTCGGACACGAACAATAATGCTTTTGCGGCTCTCATTTTTGGAAATATTCTGCCCAGGCATCTGTCCTCAAAAGCACAGTTGTTTTAAATATTCTGAAACATGCTGAATGCCAAGCAGAGGCGTCGGAATGTCGGGCTCGGACAATGGAAGTGGGAGGGCACCTTTTGTTTGGCGGACAAAAGGTGCCCCCTCCCCACTTCCACTGATGCCCGGAGCTGATCATATTACTTCACTGTATTTTATTTGGTTTATTTACCGAAATCGATAGCCTAGCTAGAGCCGGGGGAATTATTAAAACCACCTTGCGTAGTGGATTCAACGTTGCCAGAGTTGGCAGAATTATGTTTTCTAGCAGGATTTTGACAACTTTAGTATCTACCATTATGCTAGGCATAATTTGACAAAATTTAGCAGAATTTTAGGAGAATTTTGGTGTTTTTGTTTTTGTTTTTGTTTGTTTGTCAGAGAATTTGTGAGTAAAAATATACCCAAAAATGGCGCTCTTTTTTTTTTTTGGTTTTTTGTTTGTCATATAATTTTTGGGTAACCCCCCCCCCCCCCCCCCCATGCTGATAACCCTTATCTTTTTTCTTTTTTCTCTCTTTTTTGCTTGTCAGAGAATTTTTGAGTAAAATTTTGATTTAGCGGTAAAATTTTATATATTGAAGAATTTTCGCTGCTCGTTAGCAGAATTGTATTTTTTTCTCTGGCCACACTAGGTGGACTATTATTACTGACACCTAGTCAGTAACGGTGTTCTTTGCGATTGAATAGGGGAAAAAAAGAGAGAGAAAAGTATTAAATCTCCAAAATAGTTATGCAATATCATCATCATTGCTATTATTTCTATGTAAAAAGGGAACTACTTAAGCATCAGCCTAAGGAATTAAGCATCTTTTCAACATTTGCATGCTTGTTGCGTGTCGTTGAAATGAAAAATGAAAGATGACAACGAGTCCATGGTCAATGCACCCTTCGCTAATTTACTGCTTAGCGCCACCAATTCAGGGATGTACAATAGGTTTTTTGGGGGAATGTATTCCAATATACAAATTGCCTAGTGACATACTATCACATATACCTGTAAATGTAACAGTATGTCACATTTACCTGTAAAAAGCTGATCTTTTTCAATAGTCAGAATGTGAATTGCATGTGTTTGGCGTTGTAAGGTCGGACAAACGTTTTGGCTTTCAACACTTAAGCACTCTGCATTCTGACTATTGAAATACAATGACTTGTAACAGGTGGGTGTAATAGATCATTACTAGGAGTTTAACAAAGAGGTAACCATTCAAAGAGGTAAGCATTGAATTTGAATGGTTATGAAAATGACCTATTATAATTATTCAGTACAGCGGCCTTTCGTTGTTCAAAATGAAATTTGACAGACATACATTCCACAGGTATAATTGAAGATCATAATTTCAAAAGGAGCTAAATCCAATTTTGACCGAAATGGATTTTTAAATATAGATATGTGCATATCTGCATATCGAACATGGGAATCAAATGCACTATATCGCATTTTCATCGTTTTTTTTTTTTGGGGGGGGGGGATTGAAAAAGAATTGGTTGCAAATTTAAGTTTCATTCCCAATGTAGCTAAATCCAAAACGCGTTTCATTCCAAAAGGAGGTAAATCCACCAATTCCATTTAGGATTTGTTCATTTGACTACATTCCTTAAAGCTATATATTAAGGTTTGAAGCACATGGTGCGGCTACCGGTGTAGAGCATCAGTGCACAATTTTCATAAGACTAACCAAGTTTAAATATATATATATATATATATATATATATATATATATATATATATATATATATATATATTCTTTTTTTTTTAGCTCCTTTTTGGAATGAAACATCCAAAAATCACTGTCTTTAAAGATGAGAAAATCATGAAAAAAAATAAGAAAAATATTCATCAACAAATAAACATCTGAAAGATGTAGAATGTACTCTACTCGCAATATTAATGTTTTTCGTGTTGAATACCGATTGATAAAGGTGTTTAGATGAGCAGAACAGGATAATCAACTAAGGTTTTATTCCAGAAGGGCTAAATCAATTGAACATAAAATGATAGAAAAATTCTTAAAAATCAGAAAATCATTGCCAGATATTTAAAAAACATGAATTAATTAATCTGAGAAATAGCCCTACCATATATATCAAAATAAGTAACATGAAATAACAATGGACAAGGGAAATTGCTAAATGAAACAAAAATAAATGATAATTCACTCAAAAACACTATACATGTTGATTTAACTCCATTTAGTATGAAACTCTTCAAATACAGATGATGATACCAAGGGAAACAGCAACATGCAAATTATACACAATGAATAGAAAACGGAAACAAAATCTTATTCCTAGAATGTCTAAATTAATTTAGTATATGAACGATAATAAAGAATATCCTCATTTGTTAATTATAGGGGAAAGAAAGACAACAAAAATTAGCCTATAATCATTTAGATAATTGTCAGCCTATTACAAATATCTAGAAATTACTCCTATTTGATTATTTATGAAGGAGAACAATGTCTCAAAAGGTTGTAGTTTCCTTGCTAGATATTATCCCGTGGGTGCTGCCATTTTCTTTACAAAGTAATGCCAGAGCAGTGCTATTTGTGAGATACCAACTGACCTGTATACTAGCTACGATGAAACTCATGATCAAATGTGGAATGCATGACACTGGATTTTCTCATAATAAACGATTTTTGTAGTCATGTACATTCAAATGAAGGTACTTTTATCCTGTCATCTAACCTATTTGTGTCAAGATATTTGGTTCAGCTGTTTCGTAGGTGGGACCGTTTCTTTTGTTAAGCAGGATTTGGCATGCACAAGTTGTTGCTTGGTCAGACAAAGGTTTCTCAATTCTTCAAAAAAGTGACAAAGACCTACATACACCTGCTCCTAGATATCACCTGTGCGCGACGCTGGGGGTACCAAGATGGCTGCCATTTTGCATTGTGGCCTGTTGTACAATAGCTATCATTATGCAACATCATATCCATTGTGTACAGGTAAATAGACACGTACTACTATGACATCACAGTTTTTCAAAATGGCAGCCCCCATGGGATAATATCTAGCGAGGAATCTGCAAACTTTAGACAGATTGGCCTCCTCACTGAGTAATCAAATAGGAGTATTTTCAAGATATTTTGAACAGGCTGACAATTTCCCACATGCTTATCAGCTAATTTTTTTTTTTTTTTTTATAGTTTAGTTTCATTCTCCTTTAAGTAAAGTTTGAGGTTCCTTTGCCTCATTGAAATGTTGTAAAGCCTTATTTCATTTTCTTCTTATATATGATCATATGATCACAATAATATATTTTTTCGATAAATATAAATACTGAACAATCTGAAAAAAATATAATATATCACAATATAAATTACTTGAAAGTGTAGGCATCTAGAGAATAACGTCAATGCAATAATGTATGTTACTATACAAAGTCTTAAACAAAACGATTTCCACCATGGTGCCCCCCCCCTCCCTCAAAGAAAAACTAAAATGAAAGTACTGTAGCAAGCAAAATAGAATATCTAATACAAATCGGTAACATAATATCAAGCTTCCTAAATAATAGGCTACTAGTCTCAACATGTAATAAAATATTATTTTCGATATAAAGGGAAAGTCCACCCACGATTTAATTTGATTTAAATAGTCGAAGAAAAATGAGGAAAACATATAAGTAAAAGTGTGAGCAAAATCCGATAAGAAATATGAGAGTTATGAATTTCTGAAGTTGTAATCAATCAAACACCAAATGTAAACTCCGTGACGTATTTTGCGAGCTCCTCTCCCATTTACCCTGGGGGTAACCTCGCTAGTCATAAGGACCACTTATTCATAAGGACCGCTATCCATAACGGGTGACTAAATGAATAGCGGTCCTTTTACATAGCGAGCAAACCATAGACAAATTACCTCGCTATTCATAAGGACCACTATTCATAACTATTCATAAGGACCGCTATTCATAACGGGTGTTAAATGAATAGCGGTTTTCTATGAATATCGGTCCTTATGAATAATGAGTGGACCCCTTACCCTGTACCCCCCCCCAAAAAAAAAAAATTCTCTCTAAAGAAAATACTCACTCAGAAAGGCACCTTAGATGTAATCATTGCTCATAATTTGTTTTTACACTGAAACTGTATGAAACAAATCTATTCCTTCTTCAGAAACTAAGAAAATGAAAACATCTCAAATGTCCTGTACTGAACAAATGGGAGAGAAGGTCGCAGGATATGTCAGGGAGTTGCCAATTTATGTTTGATTGATTACAACTTCAAAAAATCTTTAAACTATCTTATTTCTTATTGGATTTTGCTCAAACTTTCATTGGTCTGTTTCTTTATTTTTCTTCTTTTATTCAAATCAACTTAATACGAAAATGGACTTTCCATTTATTGCAGATGGATGACATGATGATTTTATGATTATATGAATATTCCTTTATTGTATACCGCACTGAATAAACAAAGATGTGAGTTAAAAAAAGAAGTCATATTAGAGTTGTACTATTTGCGGTATCCTTCATTATCTGAAAGTTGTGTCTAAAAATAAAGAACGCTGAACTTGCATTATCTCTCATACAGCGAAACGCACCTAAAATCTGAAAGTTGTGTCTAAAAATAAAGAACGCTGCACTTGCATTATCTATAATAAGGCGAAACGCAACTAAAATCTGAAATAATTTAGGGAAGTATGATTATCCGATGATTTCCTGCAGGATACTCGTACATGTAAATTATAGAACAAAACTTAAGTAACTACCCAGAAATCGTACGCGACTGGGCATTGCTCTTATAAACAGGTCAATCAAAATACGGGTAAGCATCTCATAGGCTGTTTATTAGTTTAAGAGCATAATTTATTTTTTTAAAGAGGAAATTTCGATAAGTAATTACTTTGTCAATGCAATGTTTAATTCATAATCAACCCTATCCATAACGCCAGCAGAGAGTAGGGGGAAAAAAAAAGATAATTGATTTTTTTTTTCTTTTCTAGTTTAACAGAATGATGAGCACGCTTAGTAAAATCATCGCTTTCCACATGGTAACAACATTTAAAAGTCGTGATCCCGATACACATTTTTTATGTTAATATAATACAAAACCAGGACAGAACTGGAAATCGATGTGCTTTTGAATGATTCGATGGAAAAGGTCAGAGGTGACAGATGTCAGGGGGGAGGGATTGGCAAAGGCTTCTTGCAAAGCTCACCAATACCTCGTCATCTCATTTTAAGCAATATTCGTTCCATATTAGTTCCGTAATAGCAATGTTCTCTCTAAACCAAATCTCATAATTCGTTTCGTATGTATAGATTATGGAGCACAATAATCCAGATTCTTCGTTGCCTTGATCGACAATAATCTCACATATTATTTACACTAAAAAGAATGGGACAAACAATTTAACCATATACTCAATTTTGAAATGTCATGACCCATCATACTTATTGATCATTCGATGGACATTTCTGCTTTAAGCGCAGTCGGAAGTACATGATTATGCCTTAATTACTTGCAATCGAGTGCGATGTCATTTTTATTACAAGCAGTCATGGACAATAGCTTCTGGAACATCGAGTTCACTCAATTGCTAGATTTATGACGGAAGTAATTTTTTTTTTCTGTACGAATAAAGCGATCAGATAATAATGCATCCTAAAGTGAATTTGACATATAATGCATTTTTCATTTAAACGCGCTACCTAAGAACGACCTTTGAAAGCTATTTATTACACCTTTTTTTTTGTCATCGATTATACTTCCAAATTAGAGCATAAATCAAACGAAAGTGTCTTCGGCCCCCAAAAACAACAACAACCAAGAAGCAAATATTAAAAAAGGGCAATTTTTCTGATGATTTAAAGCACCGATTTGGCCATCGTAAAAAAAAACAACAACAACAAAACAACCTTCCTTTTCTACTCGGATACAGTGTCGCAAAATAAGTGGATGGGAGATATTGTCATGGGAGGAGTGCAGCAAGTTTGTGTACCCCCTTTTTTCGATTCTGACGAGATTCTGCCTGATAAAAGGCCAATTGAATAACCAGGGGGGATGATTTAAACAACCCCCCCCCCAAAAAAAAAAAAAAAACCAACAACAACAAACAAACAAAAACAAAACAAAACAAAAACAAAAACAAAAAACAAACAAACAAATAATCAAACAAGAACACAAAAACCCAAAACATGCACACGATTGGTGCTATGGCAGTCTCAAAATGCGGGGGGGGGGGGGGGCTCGACTTGGCCACCCTCTTTTTGGTTTGAATTCCTTTCTCTGCCTTATACAAATCTTCTTTTTACAATATATTCGATATCTTTCTTTTCTATACACTTATGCACTCGGCTAAAAACACGCCCACTTACAAATACGTTGATGCACTCCCGCTCCCAGCACTTAAAAAAAAACATGTTCAATGTACTATTTAGCCTGTAACTTATCCGAATTCTCAAGATTTGCAAAAACAATCATTAAAAAAAATGTTAATATAATAATACAGCAGGTGATGAAATATGTTTACATATTTTCTGCTCTTCTTTCCGCCCACTCCCTCTCTCCCACGGTTACTCTTCAGATTTTGTTTCTCACTTTCCATTTCCGTCTGTTTCCCCTTAAAACTCTTAACAAACGTTTGTCTATTTTTTTCATCAGTATTAGAGCGATGTTTAGCAAAACTTCAAGTGCTGTATGAAGCGACATTCAGCACATATTACTGTCTGAGTAAACGCAGACGACACGGCGAGCCTCAGTCAATTTCCGACAACGAATTTTTTAGCGGGAAACAAATCTCTGCACTCAATCATGGGATAGTTCGCGATTGAATAGATGCGGTAATTCAGCACCCTGCAGCGATATTGCTATTGATACACTTTCGATATGAAAAGTGTTTTAAATTCCCATCCTCGTGAATGATTTAAACAGCACTCAGCGAATGGACCATCTAGCGACAAACGGGCTTGGTTACTTAACAATTATGGTACCGGTTCCATCATGCTTCGCTATTATTGAAATGAAACCGCACAACGGCAGGAAAATGGTGAAATGATAAAATATCCCCCATCACTGATCCAGTTTATTTCAAGTGGCAATCCAACGACTTAATTTGGGATTGGCATTTCGAGCCGCGAACCGTGTCACATTTAACGTAATTTGTGAAGGTGGGCCGGGCTATCCGTTCCATTTTGTTTTAATGGAGGCGATGCGATGTGAACAATTGATGAGTGATTGACGTGCACATTGTAACTGCATCAGTTTCTTTATATTTGGAACAATGACTCGGAAATAAAGCAAACAACAACTCTTCCCTTTCGAACACGCTGCATTGCTTACAATCTTCATATTTTATAGGCGTAATGGAGTGCGTGGTGTTCCTCATAAATTATTTTCTTAGCACTTTCACCGATTCATGCAAATCATGTCACCTGGGCCCCCGTCTTATAAGACTTTCGATTAAGTCCTAAGTCCTAAGTCCTGAAAGCAATCGCAAATTTGCAGTCTTCGATCTCTTTATGTAGAGAGATGCGACTGATACCTATCTCAAATTAAGTTGAAACCAATCCCATCTCTTAATAAGACTCTTTATGAGCCCTTATCGCATCTCTGGCTCAGTTAAGAATATTTCCCTTTAACCATGTTAACCCTTCATTTGCAAAGAGTGCAAATTTCCACATTTGTTGCCTTGCCAGAGTGTCGTTCGTCACAAACAACATATCTAAGTAAAGGGAATAGTTTTACTATCAATTAGTTTTACACAATAACCATTTTTTCATGGGATTTGCTATTAAATTATACAACCAACGACAATTCATATTTTCAGATTAAGATTCAATTTATATATTTTGTTCTTCTCATATTCAAATAAATAGAAAAAAAAATTAAATGTACATTCACCAACAAAAATGGAAGAAGGAGGCGATGGTCAAAGGGAGCATATGGCTTGTGGTGGGGTCGCCTCGACAATATTAAATAAATCATATTATTAAACGATTATGACACACACTACAAATCTATTTTAAAAAAGGAAGAAATAATAAAAGGAATCTGCAATATATGCTACAGCCTATATTGTACGGAGTATAAATATAGTTTTTTTTTAAGTACGAGTAAATGCATGGAGTGAAGGGCATGTTTTAATAGAGTCATTTAAGTTGTTCCAGAGCTGTGGACCAGGAAAAAAAAGACGAATCTTTTGTCGAAACGCAACTGTTCTATATCGAGGAATATGGATGTCTCTCACAGATCTTGTTGGAGAATTATAAAAACTACACTTAAAATGAAACAGATTACAATTTCATTGACAATGACATGATACTTTATTTCTTCAATGGCTTCCCAAGACATGGGGGCATGGAAGAGATACAATCATATGAAACAAGGTGTATAAGACAATATTTATTTTAACAAAAATAAATTAAAAGTAATGATAGAGAAAAGAAGAAGAAGAAGATCCCCAAAGAATATATATATATATATATATATATATATATATATTGCAGGCTAGTTACAGTACAACCCGGTGCAACTACATAATGTTAAAAACAGATTCAACATGCGATGACAGCTTGATAACCATAACAAAAAAGACAAATATCTACTATTTTTTTTCTTTACTACATTATAAAAAGTTAAAACCCAGACATAATGATTTTACAAAACCGTGAGGGATCTTTCAGTAGTTCTTTGATATCGAAAGCATGACATTTGAACAAATAATGGAACTTATCTCTCTGTTCGCGCGTGTTACACAAAGTACAGCATTGTAAGGCCTGTTCAGGTAAATAGCGACCATTAGCTACAGGCAACTTATGATTTTCATAAAACTTACAAAGAGAAGTTCTAGCTTCAAAATCTAATTTCAACAAATATTTCCATAAACACTTTCTTGCTTAAATATTCTATAATTGATAATTCAGTGAAACGACTAGCAGTACGATTTTGAAATTTCGCTTTCCATATGGTGTTAGAAAGCTTGGCGTGATTGGATATCAAAGGTATTGTAAGCACGATCTGATAAGAACGAACTCGGAAAAAGAGAGAGAAATCTGGCTACCGACGCTTGGGGGCAACTTCAGAGGAGTTATATTAATGCAATCGCATACGAAATGCAAAAGTGTCATACCTATCTAGAACACTATTCAATCAATTTTAATTCTTTACAAATTGGTAATACTATTCATGGTTTTCTGGAATTTGTTCCAGCATGTAAATTTCATACCTTTACTATCATTTATTTGCTTCGCTTTTTTTTTTCTTCTTTTCTGTTATCCGTTCTCAAATGATCTTGCAGAATTATTTGAAGTGCCTAACAATTATTTATGATAACAATTATAACAAGGTCATTTGAAAGATGCAAAATAATAATAATAAAAATAATAATAAAGTAAATTTGTTTAGTGAACACCTGTTTTATTTGACCGAGTTACGACATCGTGCATCTTCCATTACACCTCAATTTTCGGTCATACTTGTTTTCTTTTCTTCTGGAAAGAAATATTTATAATATTCAGAAAGATTACTCAAAAATTTGGGTTACACTCTGGGGAGGCTAACATTCTAATAACTGATGATGATGAATGAAGTGGGTGTGTGAACAAATAAGATATCATCTAGTGATTCTGCAGTCCTGAGACATCCATTAGCGGCGCACTTGAATTTATTGAATTTTGGCGAATATGATACACGACACTGCAAACAGGGGGAGTAATATGTATGTGATACTTCAGAACGAGGTTCCCAATTTGTTTGCAGATTTGTACCGTCATAGTGCCTTCGAGTTGTAATTGCAGAATGTTCGCTTTTGTGCTGAGCAATATGAATAGATATGAGAGATAGCCAGGGGAGGGGATGAAGAAAACGCTAGACATAACGAGGAAACGAGAGATATAGAGAGATAGAGAGAGAGAGAGAGAGAAAGAGATAAATATAGAGTAAAATAGGCATGCAGGTAGAGAAAGAGAGAGAGAGAGAGAGAGAGAGAGAGAGGGGGGGGATGGGGATGGGGGGGGGGGGGACGAATAACGCATCATGAAACAATCTTGACAGGTAAACACTATGATATAGATGGATAGATATGTATATTCAACATGTTTAAATGCAGGGAGAAGGATAACATACATAAACACAAATCAAATAAATAAAATTCAGTCGAGACAGGCTCGTTGACGTCTTGACAAAATCAGAATATGTTCTTTTGTTGAGAACCGTTGACAACCTTCTTTCTACACACCTGTGAAAAATTATGGATGTGTAGATGGCCATGAGGACAAAGAGTAGTAGATAGCTTAGACTATATATAAGCTAAGTAGATGACGGAAATATAACATAGATATTGCTATTTTTAAGCATTCGCATGTGGGTTACTTGCAAATTATAACCTAACAGACGGACGATATTTGTAGAAAAGCTGAAAAATGCAGGGGCGGCGTCAGGGTATTTAAATAGGGGGGGGGGGCAAAATGACGCGTATAGCAACGTCGCACGTCGAGGGTCTTGAAATAAGAAATAGGACTATAACAGTTATGTCATAATTGCATGGCGTAGCCTTTTCTTCTCCATTTCCCCTTCTCTTTCTCTTTTTTTCCCCCTTCTTCCTCTTTTTTTTTTTTTGCCCACTTGAAAAATGATAGGGGGCGGCCGCCCTCTGCCCCCCTGTAGCGCTGCCCCTGGAAAAATGGTCAAGGAACTGATGAGTCAATATCCAGTAATTAATGAGCTATGATATTTTAGATTTTACATGAACGAACTGCGCCAAATTATCGCTTACCAGTAATGAGTATAATTAAAGGTATTGAATACCCACTTTTTGCAATTATTTTCTTCTTTTATTTTTCTTTCTAATACAATAATTTTGATTTTTTAGTTTGTTATTTGTTTTTTTGTTTTTTTCATAGACGTGCAACACATTTCCATAGGTATTTCTTAGAGCGGTGGGGATTCTGCTATTTTGGGAAATATATTTTCTTTAAAATTATATATTTCTTTTCATTCAAAAAGTCATAAATGGTTAATGTTCACATCATTCATGGAAGAGGGACGTTAGAATTGTGTTGTTGTTGTTGTTGTTGTTGTTGTTGTTGTTGTCAGTTTTTGGTTGTTAACCCGTTGACTACTGAATTCACTTATTCCCATAAGCTATACACAGGGACCATCCGGTTCCTGTGTATAGTTCTTTTAGACCAGATTGTCATCTAAATATGAAAATGTATGAGTCACTGTTGCATTCTGGGTGATGTATCTTTATAAAAATTTCATCATGGAATATTTCCAGTTTATAGGTCAGTTCTTAAGACGATTAGGCTTTGGGCGCCGAGCGCTATACGTATCACCGAGCGCTCGTATTTTGAAATGCTTTATAAATTTTGTTTGATAAAATTAATTTGGATGCAATTAATTCCTCATGCAGCATGACGAAGGGCCTAAGCTAATGTCACATTCCTGACAGTTAAGATGAGTGTGGATGAAATGTTGATTTAATAAGAAAAGCAGGGGCGTCGACAAATTTTATATTTTGCTCTAGGCAACTGATGACCTTGGTCCGATATACCACCATTCAAAATGTTCTTGTGACGCCCATGAAGATTAGTCATTGATATATTTTCTTAACATGATTGATAGCCTGTTAGGATATGTTTGAAATACCATTTAAATGACTTGAATAATACTGTCTATAGGACACTTTCTCTCTCTCTCTCGTTCCTGCTCATTGTTCGACTGTGCAGGGAATATAGGACACTAATTCCTGTCTAAAAAGGCTCGGGGTAAAAATTTGAACCTCCACCCACCCTCCGCCATTAACAAAAAGAGAGAAAAAAAAAAACGATATTCATCGAAAGTCTATGCATAAGATGCACAGCTTGTCCTCCCCATTGACCCTTTAAAAGGGAAGTCCACCCTCATATGCTTCTGATAAAAAACAAAACAAAACATAGAGAAAGATATGATTGAAAGTTTGGGGGAAATTCGATATAGGATAAGAACGTTATAAGGTTTTAAAGTTGCATGCTATAGAATGGAAATGGACAACTCTGTGATATGCCTTGCGAACACCTCTCTCAAATGTTCTGTCCTGAAACTTTCACAATGTCTTTTTTTCTGAAGGAAATATATTATTATATCTGTGTCCTAGATAAATTATATTGAATTGTGGGTGTCTACAAAACTAATACCAAAAACCTAAGACCTACAAAACTAAGACCCCACTATATAAGTACAAAACTAAGACCCTCGTCATGCCCCTGGGAACATTTTGTTTACTGGGGGTGCTGTGAAACAAATTTAAAAAAGAAAAAAAAAAGAAGAAAAAAAAAGTGGCGTATATCTAGGGTTTATGGCGCTCGGGGTAAACAATGAAGTTACGTCCCCCAGAAATTGTCTACGTTATTGTACAAGCGAGGGAGAAAAGCGATCGAGCAGTAGATTTTTGAATTTGTAATCACCCGAAATACAATTTCTTATGCAATTTACCCAGGAAAATTCGCAAATGAGCACTGCAATCAAGGGGTGCAGATCCGAATTTTGAACACTGATTGACGGTTTTCTATTCACTTCCTTCTCAAATTCAATTTGGGACGCAACATGAACGGAAACCATTAAGAAAAAGTCGAGGAATTTAGGAAACAGAATGTTGACATTCCTTTCAAATGTTGAACCTTTGCCATGTTTGCAAATGTGATTTTATACTCTCCTATGATATATTGGGGCGCAGTATTCATTTAAAAAGAGGCTGATGGAAACTTACATGATAGCGAGCAAAGCAACCATAACTATTTTTCAAATCTTCAGCCCTTCAAAAACGCTATTTATTACACAACAGTATGTCCCCCCCCCCCCCCCCCCCCCCACTCCAAATTACAACCGGTATTTGGGTATCGATTACGAAATAAATGTTCTCGCAATATGAAAAACCATCCTGGATTACGACATTTAAACTATTTCACTACCAGTCAGTGAAGATCCCGTCCAATCTGGGGCCTGTTGCACAAAACGTGCGTTTAATCGCAACTCTTAAAAATCAAACGCAAGTCCTTAATGCGCACTTCTGATTGGCTGAAAATAAAGTTGCGTTTGATTTTCCTGAGTTGCGTTCAAACGTAAGTTTTGTGCAACGGGCCCCTGGTCCAGTAGTCATGAAGTTTTGTCACCTGGATGTTCTTCCATCCATAATGAATCATGAATGAAAACCTTCTTTTCACCGTACAGCAACAATAGCAACAGCAAGAAGAACGATGGTAATTATGATGATAAATGAAGCACTGCCATAAACAATTGTAGCAGATAAGAAGAAAACAGTAACAATTTTTCAAACCATTCAAAAGGAATATAAAATTATTCGTTGTGCTTAGTGACTCTCCCTCCTTCCTTCTGTCAAACTTGGATGGAAGGGACTGATGACATACGTCACAAAAAGCACTATTTCTTCGTGACTACTGGACCAATTCATACGGGTCTTCACTAACTGTTAGAGAAATAGTTATAATTTCATAATTCAGTATGGCTTCTCATATTGCAAACGATTTCTGTCGTAATCGATTCCCAGTTGTAATTTTTTGAGGGGACATCTAGTATATCCTTTACTGGGGCGTATAATTACAAGACCCTGGAGCGACAAAATTATGCGAGGAAGCAAAGAGGTCGAGCTTCAGAAAATGTTTGCATTTAAAACCCTAAAAATTGTATTTCTTCATTTTGTATTCTTTCTCGTGCTCTCTTTTGCGTTTTTTGAGCCTCTTTCAAGTGCCACCAGGGGCACATGGCCCCCTGCCCGACGCCCCCACCCCTTCCCCGTAGATAAGCCACTGAATGGTTTGAATTTCAAATAAATGGAAGGAGATAACTACTCACAGTGAGTACATGGGACTGTGGTAACATTCTCTTGATTATAACGTGAACTTGCATACAAGAATCAGGCATTTCCCACATTTTCCACATTTCACAAACATCATTTTACAAAACTTCCACAAAAGATTAGAGATATAGTTATGTCAAAAACTTACATTTCTATAAACATTTGTCGTAAACAAATCAAGAAGGTTCTGCGTCGGTGTGTTGAAATAGATAGCAAACAATTTCAACGTAATTGTTTGCTATATGTATATATATATATATATATATATATATATATATATATATATATATATATATAAGGATTATATTTTTAAAAAAATATTAAAACTGAATATTTGTATGTTTATTCACTAAGAAATATAAATCTGGA
Organism: Heliocidaris tuberculata; assembly: GCA_025618425.1. Classification (NCBI taxonomy): domain Eukaryota; kingdom Metazoa; phylum Echinodermata; class Echinoidea; order Camarodonta; family Echinometridae; genus Heliocidaris; species Heliocidaris tuberculata. The sequence goes on from CM046843.1 coordinate 19,049,569, forward strand.
TCATCAAATGATTAATTCTAATAATGAAAATATAATAAAATACTTGAGTTTTATATTTTGCGAGCTAAATTTTGATTTGTTATAAAGACTACTCAAACTGAAAATGAAAACTATTTCTGTTCAATTTTCTGGTATTTTTAAACAGTTTATTCTACATCTCCGCAGGTTCTAATTTTTTTCAAAGAAAAATAGGAAGAAAACATTCGTTTTATCCTATTTTTCTAGGAAACAGAGAAAAAAACAGAAGATTGTGAGAGAATATGTAAGAAAAATAGGTAGAGAATGCTTAAATTATTATTTTTTTTTAAAGGAAACATGAAAAATAGTCTTTCTTGAAAAAAATAGATGGAAATTTCTCAGTCTGTTTCTCAATTGTATTAATGAAATAAAAAGAAAATAGCCCTGTTCGTTAGAAAATATGAAGCAAATAATGTTTTTTTTTAATAGAGGAAAATTATGTGTTTGCTCTCCTTTTAGGGAAGCCTGGACATAGGGTTAGTGTTAGGCATTTTATACAGGGTATTAGTTTTGTATTTAGTTTGTACCAAATAATGAAATAAAAAAGAGAGGGTCTCGAATGGAAACTAAAGGTCTTAGTTTTGTACTTAGGATGCTTAGTGGGGCCTCAGATTTGTAGGTCTTAGGTCTTAGTTTTGTAGGTCTTAGGTCTTAGATCTTACTTTCGTATACATCCTCGCATTATTAATATATGCATATTACAAACTCCCTCCACGGGAAGGATATATCACTTCCTCAACAACCATGAAAATTGAAATTTATGAATTTTTAAGTATTAACCAAACATGTAACAACCAAATGGCAAGTATGCTTGCAAAAGCTGCCAATTTGCTATTGATTGATTACAAAATAATCCAAAATTAGAAACCTCTCATTGATATGCTTATCCCTTATGTTTTTGTCGATTTTTCTAGCTGTTATTAAAAACAAACTTATTATGCAGATGGACTTCCCCTTTAACTGTTTAATGAAAACGTCAAGCGGTTCATTTTACGCAAAGGTCTACCATGAATACCAATAGATTTTCACATCTCTTGTCTGTCTTCGAAGTACATAGCGGTTGTCAGTGATAATGCCTGAATGAAATATTACGGGTTCACATTTTGAAACCCAATAACTCGCCAAGTGTTATTAATCGATTTAAATGACAATATCGCGGTCGCAGTTTTGGGCTGTGAAGTCTTTCGATCTAAGAGTGCACCGAAGCCGAATACCAAGGGGGCGAGAGAAATAGCGATTCAACTGGAGAAGACTTTTAAATAATGTATTTCCTTGACCATACTGACAAAATTTGTTGCAAAAGAGAATGTTACATCTCTTGAAGGAATCAGGCCGTTATTTGAACAAATAATAATTAGGTAAAGCAATAGAAAATATCTCTTGCCTTTCTTGAAATAGTCATAAATTCAGTAAAACGCTTCCCGTGTTATCAAAATTGGTTTTAACCTCTAAACTAACCAACGGACCTTGATCAAACATGGTCTAAAGTTGTACGGGTTCTTGCTAAGCAAACTTGATTAACGTATGATGCCATCTATAAGCATTTTCTTCTTAGAGGTAATATCTTAGAATAATCAAATTTGCTAACATGCTTACATTAGCTTTGGTATTCCGTAAACACTATTCTGCGTTGGTATTTCTGCTAATCTGGAGTTCTGACGAAGGAATTTTGTTTCACTGCAAAAACAAAACCCACAAACCGCACAGATGAGACCTCAGAAATTACACCGGTGTGGGGACCGCTAGCTCGATTTTCTTATTTTTCCTGCAAATATCTCAGTTTAATAATAATAATTATAATACTACTACTACTAATAATAATAATAATGATAATAATAATAATAATAATAATAATAATAATAATGATGATAATAATAATAATAATAATAATAATAATAATAATAATAATAATAACAATAACAATAATAATAATGACAATAATAATAATAATAATAATAATAATAATAGTAATAATAATAATAATACTAATAATAATAATAATAATAATGATAATAATGATAATAATAATAATAATAATAATAATGATAATAATAATGATAATAATAATAATAATAATAATGATAATAATAATGATAATAATAATAATAATAATAATAATAATAGTAATAATAATAATAATACTACTACTACTACTACTACTACTAATAATAATGATAATAATAATAATAATAATAATAATAATAATAATAATAATAATAATAATGATAATAATAATAATAATAACAATAATCCACTTGATCCACTTGATGATCAAGTGCTCAAGGCGCAACTTGTGCGAAAGATGACAAACAAAAGTGCAATCAATTATAGGCCAAATTAAACAGATACTTTTTAAGATTGTTTTTGAAGACTTCACCATAACTGCAGCTATTTCTAATTCATTGAAGTGAAGTGATTTGAGAACTGGTGTGATGTGACTGTGCTTGTTGGAAAGAGTCACGATACGAGCAGCGGCATTTTGTAATTTATTAATTTTGCGAGTAGGTTGTGAGGCAAACCAAACAAGAGGCCATTACCAAAATCCAAGCGAAATCGAAATCATATATATATATATATATACATAATTATACTGATGAGAAAAACACTAGGCTGCTAGGTTCGTCAAAGACCCGAGTGTTAAACTTTATTTACCATTTAAAAGGGCCGAGGAGTGACCACTTTTTCAAAATGTGGCCAGGCACCAAGGAAACCACCAAAAATAGATATAGTTAAGATCTGATTCTAAAAGAGGAGATTCTTAGCTTAAAAATGATGTGTAACTCATTAGCATTTGATGTTCCTAACATACTGTACAAAGAATAGAAGTCCCACATAATTACTTTGGAGAAATAAGGGTTTAAAGGTTGCAATCTATTGAAGCACTCTGACTTTCGATGCATTATGCAAATAGATTGTTCTAAAATTTGGCATACTGATTAAGCTCATCATAGTTCACAAGTATCGATACAATAACGTAGCCTCTTTTAAAGTTATGGGAGATCAAAATGAGACAATTTTCAGGGTCGTATAATAAAAAAAAAAATAATACAACAAAATCCAGAGAAGACAAACATAGGTCTGTTTATAGGTCTAATACCGAAACAAACTGGAAAATTATTGCATATAATTTACCTGAACGGGTTGCTAAATTCCTATTCAATGCACCATGCGATGCGCTCAACATGCTCAACACTAATGTAAATCTGATTAGATGGGGAAAAAGGTCAAACTACAAATGTAGCAAATGTGGTATCCGAGAAGCCCTTCATCACGTCTTCAACCATTGTCAAGTCTCACTAGACCAAAGCAGATTCACCTGGCGTCATAACAACCTGCTTAATCATTTTCATTCTATTGTGAAGTGTGGGCTTGAAAAGGGAAATGATGACAGTCAAATTCACTGCCATCTTGGCTCTGACTCTTTCGGGGGTTCAGGTTGTACATCAACTATCCCAGTTGAATACTCTCAAACTGACCTGATTCCCAAACTTTGCATTGTTTGGAAGGAATTAAACCAAATCCTCATTCTCGAACTCACTGTTCCTTTCGAAACGAATATCGACAGAGCGCACAATTACAAACGCGACAAATATACTTCTCTGATCGCAGGCATAGAAAGGAAAAATGTAAAAGTTGCTTTCCTGCCAATTGGCTCACGCGGCTTCATCTCAAATGACAACTTTGCCAGGTTAAAACAATTCCTCTGCTATTGCCAAAATCCAGTCTCAACCAAAACTCTTTGCAAAGAGCTTTCAAAACTAGCCATCACTTCTTTGTTTGTGATCTATAAAGCCAAGGAAGAACCCCAGTGGGAGTGTCGTCTGCCCCTTTCGTGTGATATCAGTCATCTCTTGCCACTTATAGTTTGTTGATGCCATTTAATATGTATTTATTCAGCCGAAGCCAAAAAAATAAAACATAAAGAAATTTGCAAAATGGATCCTCTTTTTAGATTTTTTTTTTTATACTAAACTATATGTAGTTAACTATTTGATATCTCTTTACTAGGATTTTTGTTGTTGTTGTTGTTATTAGCAAGTGTGACTTTCAAGTCTACACTTCTACTATGTTGGTTCCTCTATCGATGAACGGGTCTAAGACCATGGTCGCGTTTGTCGATAGTGACGGCGTCAATTTTATGCGCATATTGTTGTAACTGTCGTCAGGGACGCTGTCTCTGTCCGGGTATTCGGTATACGAGTGGGGTTGTCGTTTCCCCTGTGACCACCGGCTAATGCCACGACATGTTCATTCATTCTTGTGATCTTTATATTTATATTTTGTCTATAACTTATTTTTCTCAAGATTCCTGCATTCCAAGTTCAACTTATTTACCAATGCCCGAGACTTGAACATCTATTTATATTGTTCTTATATATGTACATGATTTTATTTATTGAGATTGTCTATCGTATTTAAGTTGTGTTGCCCTGCATGCAATTAATTACTTCATGACCTGGGCGTTCTTGTCTCTGGTCACTGCACATATCTGTGTTCCTTTGTGTGATTCAGTGGCGTATCTACGAGGGGGAGGGGGGGCACGTGCCCCGGGCGGCACTTGAAGGGGGGCGCAACAAAAAAACAAAAAAAAAGCAAAAGAGAGAAAGAAAAGGGGGAGAAATACAAGACAAAATGCATAAAAAGTTGTGTTTTATAGGGTTTTAAATGCAAAAAAAAATCCATAGCTCGGTCGCTTTGCTCGGTCGCTTTGCTCCCTCGCATAATTATGTTCAAAATCTAGTTATTTCGCTCCCCAATGGCGTTTTTAAAGTGTTAACCATTAATCGACTCTAGTTGCATTGCCCCCCCCCCCCTCCCCCGCATAAGGCAGGAACTTGTTAAATTTTGCGCCCCCTGATGGGATATAAATGCATAAAAAGAACTTTCAAAATGTAGAACATTCGAAAGAAATCATAAATTTGCCTTGCATTTGACTACTAAATTCCTCAAATATACTTCGTTAGGGTTTTCATTCATTTTGCGCTCCCATAATAGGAATGTTCATTTAAAACAAAAAACAAAAAAAACCCAAACAATCTATATAGGTCGCTGCATTCAGTTGGATTTTTGTTTTTTGTTTTTGTTTTTGTTTTGTTTTGTTTTGTTTTGTTTTGTTTTTGTTTTGTTTTGTTTTTTGTTTTTTTGTAAGGGTAAACTACATAAGAAATTTAAATTTGAGGGGTGAAAAGGAAAAAGTAAAATCTGCCGTTTGGTCGCGTTGCTCCCTCGCTTATACAATAACTTATCAAATTTGGGCTAACAACGCCGGATTGTGTGCATCAAAACTCATTTTCATGTAGTGCCATCATTTCTAAATTATAAACGCTCATTAATCTGAGTTTGGGCATGTGGGTGGGGGGGGGGGGGGGGGCGCAAATTTGATAGTTTGCCCCGGACGCCAGAATACCTAGATACGCCACTGGTTTGATTCGAATATTAAACAAAGTGATGAATTAAAAAATATACATGTATCAAATAAACATTTAGCGTTACTTCATTTGATTCTGTGAGAAATTATTTACCGTCGTCGCGGTATCTCATTTTCTTCAACTATTTTTTCCAGTGAATAAGTTTTTCTTGTGGATTACCTTTGTGTAGTGTACTTTCGTTGAATCATGGGCATCGAACAGAGTATCTCATGTTCAATCAATTTATATGATGATGTTTAACAAATACAAAAATGAAGGTAAACATGAGATAGTGTTTAGGGCGACATTTTGACAACGCGTTGACTTTTGCGTGGACGGAGAAACTACTGCACAATTTCGGATGGTACACTGTCGCTTGGTCTACCACCACTTGGTCTAATTATCAGTTCGTCGAACTCCACGTGGTCTAACTTCATTTTGTCTACAACCAGTTTGTCTACTTATCATTTCGTCTAATTTCCATTTGGCCTAATAACCAATTCGTGTAATACCCAGTTTGGCTAACCCCATTTAGTCTAAAACCCATTTCGGCTAATTTTCACTTGGGCTAATTTTCACTTCTTCTGTTTCCAAATAGTCTAACAGTCATTTTGTCTACAAGTCACATAGTTTAATATCCATTTGGGCTACACCTACTTTGGCTAATACCATATGGTCTACCTATCATTTGGTCCAATTCTATTTAGTCTAATAACCAGTTGGGATACTTATCATTTAGCCTAACTGTCATATGGTCTAATGACCATTTGGTCTAATATCCAATTCGTCTAATAACCAGTTAGGCTACTTATCATTTGGTCTAATTTTCATATAGTCTAATGACCATTTGGTCTAATTTAATACTATTTATTCTTCTGGCCATTTAGTTGCAAACTACAAGGAGGCGCAGGGGGCGGTTGCCCCCTATGATTTTCCAAGTGACCAAAGAGAGAGAGAGAGAGAGAGAGAGAGAGATATGGAGAGAGAGAGAGAGAAGAAAAACCTAAAAAGAAGAAGAAGAAGAAAGAAGAGTATGCAACTTATTATTATTATTATTATTATTATTATTATTATTATTATTATTATTATTATTATTATTATTATTGTTATTATTATTATTATTATTATTATTATTATTATTATTATTATTATTATTATTATTGTTGTTGTTATTATTATTATTATTATTATTATTATTATTATTATTATTATTATTATTATTATTATTATTATTATTATTGGCAACCAACTGCACTATTCTTTTTTTTTCAAGTATTCTTTTATTCTTTCCTTTTCATTAAAATTCAATATTCTGTACAGAAATATAAGGTATATTTTGCAGATTACAGAAAACTGAGTAAATATTTAGAGTCTAGCAAAAATACAAGTTATAAACAAGTCCGGTATAAAAGACATATTACAGATATCGGTATATATATATATTTTTTTGTGTGTGACCTCAGCTCAGGATAAAGTCAGGTCAAGACAGCAACCCCCTGCCCCCCCCCCGAAAAGCTCTGGCTACAACCTATCAAGGGATGACCAACAAAATGACGCATAGTGTTGTTGGTAGGTGCGTAGACGAAAAGGGAATAGCCCAACAGGCATTTAGCCTTAGTGATAATTAGACAAAGTGATGTTTAGACAAATTGGCATTTAGACCAACTGACAATTAGACAAAATGGAAATTGGACTAAATAAAAGTTAGACCAACTGCACATTAGACCATATAAATGCTATGTAGACCAAATGGATACTAGACCAAGTGGATTTTAGACGAAATGCCTGTAGACCAACTAGTTCTAGACTGACTGGGAATTAGACAAACTGACATTAGACGAACTGGTAGTAGACCAAGTGACAACAAAATAAAGTAGACGAAATGGTAATTAGACCCAAATGGTAATTAGACCAAGTGATAATTAGCCCAAGTGGTCATTAGACCTTTTGATTTAATATTAGATCAAGTGCAAATTAGACAAAATGAAGAGTGGACCAAAAGGGTTTAGCCAGAATGAAGGTAGCCCATCTGGAAATTAGACCAAGCGGTTTTAGCCCAAGCGTGCATAAACCCGGATGGATAGTACCTTTTTTTTATAGTCTTATTTTGCCTTTCCACTATTACCCTTTCCCTTTGTGAAAATATGAAAAGTTAGATACTTGCAAAATTTTCAAAAATGAATATTTGCCACCCCCCCCCCTCCAAAGAAGAAGAAGAAGAAGAAGAAGAAGAAGAAGGGAAAAAAAAGATCTGAGAATCTTTCCCCAGCCCCTTCGTGCCACTTCGTAAGCAATCATCATTAATAAACTGTTAAGAATGTTAATATACTTTATCTCACGTTTGCTTTTTGTCAAATTAAGTACAAAATAACATCCCATCCTATTATATTTCTCAATGACGTCACATATTGCTATTTCTGGAAGAAAACGTAGCCATGCTTAGTTAAAAACACTAATATTGTCATGATTATAATTGAGCATGATATTCCACCAGTGGCATTAAAGGGAAATTAATTCTTCTGTATAAATTTGGCTTAGATAAAAGCAGACAAATGGAATAAACACTTTAGTGAAAGTTTGAGATAAATTGGACAAAGAATAAGGAAGCTATCAATTTTTGACAGTTAAGATCACTAACGTAATGGAGATTTTCACATTGGCAGTGCGGTCATGGATGGATAACCTTCCTATTTGTTTTGTACGTAAATTACTCAAAGTATCAAATTATTCAATTCTCATGGTGAAAAAGAAAAAGAAAAGGAAATTTTGTTTTTGTTTTTGTTTTGTTTTTGTTTTTTTTCTCGGGAGGACTTGTAAAAAAATTGTCACCCAATCTACCATGGACGAAAAGTATGTTATTATGAAAGAAGGGAGTATTGGATAATTTTGTGTATACACCAAAATGCAGAGTTTTTCCATGTATGAATCACAGATTTTCCGTATCATTCGTGATCTCAGCTTTCCAACACCCATGTAATTTTGTTATTTTTGTCCGGTTTTCTAAAACTTTCACTATCCTGTTCCCCCCCCCCCCCCCCCCTCCCCCCGCCTGTGCTCTATTCAGTTTCAATGAAGGGGAAATTCCCCTTCAATGGGAATGACAACCAAGCTTTATAGAAATATATATATATTTATATACTTCTAGTTCTTTGAAAGTTTTTTTTATCGTCACATATCTACACTTTACCTTCATATATATATATATATATATATATATATATATATATATATATATATATATATGTATATATATATATTATATATAGATATATTTCCTTAAAATTTTCCCAGACTTCGTGGAGAATTCACATCTTCGGAAAAGAATATCAACAACTACAATAATTACGACTATATCAAATGCACATATACCTGGGTATCTATCTAGTAAACCTTTTCTGAAGGTAAAGTGTAGGTATGTGATGATTAAGAAAACAAAACAAAACAAAACAAAACAAAAACTTAAAAAGAACAAGAAGAGAAAAATACGAAAGGGCTACATAATATTACGAAATGGTGTTTAATGGTGTTTATTGCATGGTATATGTTATATGTTAGATTTGAAAGATAAACCGAAAATTCAATTACAGTATCTTTTAAATTGTTTATTTCGTACCTGTGTAAGGAACACGTTTGAAAAAACAAAACAAAATGTTTATGAAAAGTCAGTGCTCGTAAAAGTGGAATACCACCCTTAATTCAGATTAGAAAGTGAGAATCGGGTCTTTGAAATATGTAAACATATATGATTAAGAATATCCGAATTTCAAACGCTCTGATCATTTTACCATATTTTGGTATCGTCATGATTCGATATGCGAAAAGTACTTCGTCAAAATGCAAAAACATTTTTAAAAAGTGTCCTCTTTCACAAATGCATATGTAACAACAAAGAAAAAAAAATTGCCTCAAAGAGGTTTATAACCTATAAGACAAAATTTGTAAGTAATGTATCTATAAGATCAAAGGCTGTATGTTGTAGATTTATATATCAAACCAGGCAATTTGAACGGATATACATGAAATGTCGTGTACAAAACCGATGTAGAGTAGTTTAAAGTATTTTTTATATGAAAATGGACTTCCCCCTAATGTGGTATCTATTCCCCTAATCTATTGTATATTATCACTTCAGTCCGGACATGATTACGCTGTTATGCGGAAAGCGTTTGTCACCTTATGTGGATCGATGTACTGCAATTTGGAATTTACGGGAGTGGTTTTAAATTACTTCATCAGACGTGTTATTATCTTGAAGCTGTCGTGATTGATCAGATAAAGCTGATGCAATTTCCCCTGTGATAAAAATACACAAAATATATTGGCGGTCATTTTGTTATGGCTATATTGCTAAGGATTTTATCATGAGAGACCGCATCGACATATTAGTGATTCAATTTTGTTCTAAATAAAGAAACGGCAATAATTCCAAACATGGCAATTTGACGAATGCCACCATTTTTTTTTTTTTTTTTTTTTTTTAAACAATTTTCAGGTTTTCAGCTTTACCTTCAAAGCGCTTGCTACAGAAAGCGGCATTCGAGCAGTATCATTGGCTAACGCCTGGTAATATCATTATGTTAGTACGATCCTCTTGGTTAATAGCAAGATGTTAACCCAACATTTGGAATCCATCATGATCTTGATTTTGATTCTATTTGCTAATATTGTAGCCTGCATAAAAAAGTAAGTAAGGGGAGGGAGAGTTAACAAGAAACAAACAAACAAAACTAAATAACAACATGTCATGTCGATTCAGTTGCGCAGAAAGCCCGGCCCACACTTGGCGTCATTTGCTGAAGTTAAGACAGCGTCGGTGACTGGTACTGTCTTTTGCGCGTCATTTGCTGAAGTTAAGACAGCGTCGGTGACTGGTACTGTCTTTTGCGCGTCATTTGCTGAAGTTAAGACAGCGTCGGTGACTGGTACTGTCTTTTGCGCGTCATTTGCTGAAGTTAAGACCGCGTCGGTGACTGGTACTGTCTTTTGTGCGTCATTTGCTGAAGTTAAGACCGCGTCGGTGACTGGTACTGTCTTTTGCGCGTCATTTGCTGAAGTTAAGACCGCGTCGGTGACTGGTACTGTCTTTTGCGCGTCATTTGCTGAAGTTAAGACCGCGTCGGTGACTGGTACTGTCTTTTGCGCGTCATTTGCTGAAGTTAAGACCGCGTCGGTGACTGGTACTGTCTTTTGCGCGTCATTTGCTGAAGTTAAGACCGTGTCCGTGACTGGTACTGTCTTTTGCGCGTCATTTGCTGAAGTTAAGACCGCGTCGGTGACTGGTACTGTCTTTTGCGAGTCATTTGCTGAAGTTAAGACCGCGGCGGTGACTGGTACTGTCTTTTGCGCGTCATTTGCTGAAGTTAAGACCGTGTCCGTGACTGGTACTGATTGAAAATGATCACAGCAGAAAATAATTAACTAGCGTCTGGGATAATTGCCTACGCATGCTTGATTAGCGCAGGTACTGACGCAATCAAAAGGACGCCTCGTGTGTCCCTTGCTTAAGAGAGTGCCTTTGCTATAAAAGGCTCGTTTACTTGTCCACATACACATAGCGTGTAAGTCATGCTCGCCTTTCGGACTAATGCAATAACAGATTTTAGGGCACGAAGTTGACCGAGCTCAGGCTAGTCCCCAGACTCTTGATGGGTCTCACCATCGTTCTTCTGAGTCTTGGAGTGCTTGCGGGTGAGTAAAATTTAAGGTAACGATGTAATCGAGATGGCGCCTCCTGTGATTGCGGCTTAATGATACAAAAGTGAAATAAACTTATTGATTTTTAACAGTGGGTGCAATTCTCATAACCATCAAGATGATCTAGCTTTCCCGCTAGCCAGTGCGACGTTTGAAACTATCGAAAATATAGTCTGTAACCTTTATTGTTTGCAAACTTCGTGAGCATTTACCTAAAGATCATGAAAATGAAAATAGATTAATAGGTAAAACCTGTTTGGCTTGTCTGTTAATTGGGGGTTTATTGTTACATCACGTTTTTCCTTCCGAATTTTGAATATAAATAATAGAAGGCTAATATAAACATGATAAAGTATTAATATTAACCACGGGCGTAAATATGGAATAATTTCCTTTCAATGGGAAGGGGGATGACCAATCATGGATACCCCCCCCCCCCCCCCAATAACAAGAATGATATTAACGTAGACGTAAAAATCGCGAAGAGGGAAACGCACAGAAACAACTTACAATACAAAATAATTTATCTTGAATATTGATTTTATTTTAAAAGTTACTTACAACGGAGATATTGCAAATATTTTGATGACAAAGCGATTTTCCTTCCAAAATGGGAATACGCATAAGAGTAGAAAAATATAAAGTATTAATAACGAGACAACTGTAGAAGTAAATCGCGAATATGAAAACGCGCAGTAATGGATCAACTTACAATAGAAAAGAAACTCAATTAGATAGGGATTTTTAATTTAAAAGCGTTTAAAGTCAATGTAACAGAAATATTGCAAGTATCCTGATGATGAATCGTTTCCCTTGGTAAATTTCTATAGCATGTTCAGGGGGGTGTTTCATCAAGTGTCTTGTCAATGATTTTTACCCAACAATTTTGCTCTCAGCAATCAGATGCAAATATTTCAGTAGCTTATAACAGTTATTGCAACTTGTCATTGATGACAAGATTTATGAAACAGGGCCTTGGGGGGGGGGGGGGGGAGGGAATTTCATCCAGTGTCTTGTCAGTGATTTTTACCGCCAAATTTGCTCTCTGCCAATCAGATGCAAGTATTTCAGTACCTTATAACAGTTAATGCAACTTGTCACTGATGAGAAGTTTTATGAAACAGGGCCCAGGGGCCGACTAAGACTAAAAGTCGAGTGGGAAATTTCAGATCAACTGGCCCTTTTTGTTGTTGACCGTCTCCTATTTTATGTGACCTGCCACTTTAACCAAAACATTGACCAAGCAAAAACTCACTCTTTAGCATCGAAGCTCGAAAAATTCAATCTAATTTCAGAATGTAAAATAACATGACGGTTAATAAATGAAAAAAAAAAAATAGAATATATATTTATATATATATATATATATATATATATATATATATATATATATATATATATATATATATATATATATTGTATTCAAAAGTGAGTATGGACGTTTTATGGATTAAGGAGAAATATATTTAGTTCTAAATAAGTCAAGGATATACCAAGGGTAAGAATTATCATATTGGGGCCGATCAGTCTAACGAAGTTAGTTTTTTTTTTCTATTAGAAACGAATGATTTTAGATATACTCTTATTATTGTGTTAGCATTAAGAAATTGGGAGTAAATATTTATTGCTTTTTACGTCTGCACTTTGCCAAGTTTTTATTTTGAACAAATCTCTCTAAAAACTAAGTCTTATCCACTTGTGGGAGATGTTGCTTATTGGATTACTGAGAAGAGAAGTACGTCAGAGAACTTAAGAAACAAGGAGGTCGACAGGGAGACTGAACGAGAGATATCATATCTTGTTTGAACAATTATATTTAGTTATTAAAGGGGAATTCCACACTTATATCAAGTTGGTTTTGAAAGACGCAGGAAAAATAAATAAACAGACCAATGAAAATATGAGCCAAATCCAATAAGAAATAAGAAAGTTATGACTTTTTGAAGTTGTAATCAATCAGACACAAATTGGCAACTCCGTGACGTATCTTGCAAGCTTTTCTCCCATTTGCCATGTACTATTTGTTTTAAAATCTATTATTTCTAAAGAAAATATCTCATCATACATGCAACCTTATCATTGTACATATGTTTTGCCACTAAACCGGTATGAAACAAATTTATTCCATCATCACCAACTAAGAAAATGAAAATTTATGAAATTATCTGTAGAGTCCAAATTGGAGATCAACTCGCAAGATACTTTACAATTCATATCTTTCTTATTTCTTGTCCGATTTTTTTCAAACTTTCACTAACCTCTTGCTCTCATTTTTCCTCTTTTATTCAAAGCAACACATATCAGGTAAACTTTCCCTTTAAAGTGTACCAATAACCTGAAAAAAATAATTTGTGTACAGCTAGAAAGTATAACATCAATCTTAAAGAACTTTGTCTGGTATTATATATGTCAACAGTTAAGAGTGTGAAGGAAATAAAGGATAACATGAAAATGCTTGCGCGGAACCGAACTCAGTTTGGTTCCTTGACCTTGACGAGCGCGTACGGGTACGTCGAGTAGTCTACTCACGAGTCACTTTTACGCTTATATAGAGTGTAATTAAAATTGCAATATCTCTTTATAGAATTAATATTTGAAGCCCATATTTTGAATATAATATAACGACATGCAACCTCTAACATACAGAGCAAAATTATTTTTGGTGATTGCTACCCTTTAAGACATCTCAAATTATCTTCTCTAGGACCTGTATGGATGAGCAATTAACAATACATATAACTTTAAAAAATGTCGGTAGATAAGTTTCAGATTGTATGTTGACAAGCTAACGGCGTAGACAAAATTATCACTTTCGCTAATTTCGCTTATTTGTAAAGTGTCCCCCCCCCCCTTCCTCCCCTTTTGCCGACATTTCCATGTACTATTCATTATGCCTCTCTCTTGACCTTGACTAAGCCCTTTTTAGTGTGAAAAACTGTATAATCTAATAAATGATCGCTATATCCATCCATGTTCAAAACATTGTAGCTCTTTGCCCTATTGATTTTAAAAGTATCCATTTTCGAAAGCCTTTCAGAGGAATAATACAGTTGACGACTATAACGAAATCGGTGGTCTTAAAAAACTACTATCCTCCGGAACCTAACACTTAATCTGAATTACAGGTTGATATCGCATCCTGCACATTTATAAAAACTGTTGCTGACGTTATGAACTTCGTAAAACGTGTCCTAAAAACACCTATTAGATCGGCATGATCGGAAGGCTTCCAGATATTCAGTTGACTCGGAAGTCATCAGATATCCTTAAAACGGATATGTGCCGAATCTGGCAGGTAATACATCGACACCCTTTCCTAGTTTTACAGCACTATCGATCATTTTCACCAAAAGAACATGAGAGAATTTGAACACCTATATGTCCTTTGACATTGAAGTAAGGGTTATGTAGTAAAATGAAAATACATGCCGACTTAGGAACTTAGGGGTCACAGCTAAGTAGTTGCTTTTGCGAAAGTCTGACTTGTGTGCGTGTGCGTTGAGTGTGTGTGTTGTTGTGAGTGTGTGGCGTACTTTTAGGTTGACGGAGGGGAAAGGTCTGTCAAACTAAGTGGAGTTAAATGGAGGGAGGGATTATTGTTATTATTTTTTTTTTCTTTTACCTCTTCAGAGATCATTTATTCGATACAGTCAATTTTTTTTTCTTTTACCTCTTCAGAGATCATTTATTCGATACAGTCAAAAATTCATTACTAAAATACATATAAATATACATTCACTTCCCAACGAAATATCGAAAGGGAAAACAAATGATAATCGGGTAAAAATCATGGAGTGAAATGCTGCAGAACATTTGATATAACATCTGAAATGTTACCTAAACGCAATTAGTTTTCAAAAACCTGCCATACTGTAAAATTATTGTACGTTTCCCCTGAAAAAGTTCAACATATACATTTTTATGTATTGCGTAGGGAAGGGATTATAAAATTAAATATGCAAACAATTCATCGCAATCATATAAATAATTCCCCGTATCTCTCTCTCTCTCTCTCTCTCTCTCTCTGTTATTCTCAAATGTTTGGGTGTTTTTCCATGGCCCCCGCCGGTGCTAATTTAGTTGAATATTCGATCTTAAAAAAAAAAAAAAAAATGCCAACATTTCGTATAACACTCCTCTTCATGGCTGCGTTGGTATTATCGAAAAAAACAACAACAACAAAACAACTAAGATACACAAAACCGTCTCAGGAAAACCAAATGTAAGGAAGGAGTAAGGAATAACTACTAAAAAAGAAAAAAAAATGCAAAATCCTGTTGTGGAACATATCCAGGAACCATTCGAAGTACCGCTCTTGATATGTGTATACTAGCGTCCACCTATAGAGCCCAAAGGGTCCCTCCCAACACGACCCGACGAGCCATGGCCACTTAGTCTCTGCCTCAACCGTCCTATAAACAGAAGATGGCCAATGCAAACCCCTGACACAAAAGTGCAAACTACTAGATCTGCCGGACTATTACCACAGCCACACCGCCAAACCGACCCTACGCCGACTTCAAACCGACCAATTCTTGGCCATTGGTGGCAATGTTATTTTTTATTTATTTACTTATTTATTTATTTTTGGTTCAGTCTGTTGTCGGTCTGGTGTGGGTCCCCTTGGTATGACTTGTGCTCAAGATCCTCTGTTTTGCAGTGGATAGGAAAATATTGAATGTTGTATTTTTTCGCGTATTTTTATATATGATTTTGATAATGATATTTTGCTTATTAAGTTATGACTTTGTTTGATGATAAGGCTTGCTTGTCAGCATTTTATTTAAATTAAATGACTGAAGTGAATTCACATGGTACACTCTAATGACAATATAATCAAATATGACTGGAATCTAGTCTGGTTGACTATGATAACTATTCCCACGGGCACCTGCCCTAATCCAGTCAAAAGTACCAGCTTCGGGTTTGAAGTGAACATAATCCTAATCAAAGTGAAAAGGATCCTAGTCAAACAGAGTCCTATTCAGAATGACTAGAATTTGATTAAGAAAATGTGACCTGGCGATCTGGTAAAAATATGACTAGATGCTTTTAGAGTGTATCTGACGTGAGCTAGTTAGAACATGGCATAGGCAACATGCACTGTTGCTGCAGGGTGTATGTGCCGTCATGATCATTCCGGCTTAATAGCGCAAGTACAGTACATGCACTTTCAAACACGGTTTCCATGCATTCTGCTACAGGCTAGGCACTACCGCGGTACTTTGAATTACAATCTTGGAGCCGTGAAAAAGGTCGCTTCAGCATTATTTTCACCCACCATTTTCATCGGTGTGACCGTGGTGCCGAAAAGTCGTCTCGTTCCCGATATTTCGTAACAATCATGATGCCGTTGTTGAAATGCCTATCGAAATACTAATTTTGATGTATAAAGAACAGATTTAAGTCTCTCTCTATATATATATATTTGTTTTTCTTGCACTTTTTGCATTGTGTCAGGCCATATGATTATAGATTGTCTTCTAAATTGTCTAGGATAAGTTTGATTTTATTTTTTAAATCTGACCAGTGTTTATAATTATCATCATCTTGAAAAATAACATTAATACCTTTCTTCTTCTTCTTCTTCTTCTTCTTCTTCTTCTTCTTCTTCTTCTTCTTCTTCTTCTTCTTCTTCTTCTTCTTCTTCTACCTCTTCTTCTTTGTAGTAATATCGATATTACTATTATTGTTATCATAATCTTTATTATATACCTCATACATAGATTCTTATTCACTGATTGGTCAAAACTATATCACATGACACGGCGCATCTTGATCTATCATTGCGTCAGAGGGTTTTGGCGTTCTATCAATTGACCCAAGGTCAAATGCTAGAAGGCCAAAACCCTGTGCTAGAACGCGTAACTCTTCCGCGACTTTTGCACACACGTACGTACACAAAATTTGGTTCAGGTTTTAAGAGCTAGACCTACAGCTAGACCTATTCATGAATCAATGAAAAGGATGAGGTATATAAACAAATATGGACTGCTCTGTAATCGGATGGTGGTGGAAATTATCCTCATGAGCAGTCAATATTTGTATATTATGTTTTTACTATTACTAATACTATTATTATTGTTACATTATAATTGTTATTATAACTGTTCTTAGTATTATATTATTATTATTATTATTATTATTATTATTATTATTATTATTATTATTATTATTATTATTATTATTATTATTATTATTATTATTATCATCATCATCATTAATATCATCATCCTTATTCACATGTTATTTGAAGGGGGAGGATTTAGCTTGACAGATTATTAGGGGAGTAGTCTTGAAAGGGGCTTATGCTGGAATGAATAAACAATACTCCTCTTTCCATTTCTCAAGTATCTATCATCGCATTGCTAAATCATTAAGGAATGAAATTATATCTAAATGTAAATCAAAGACTTACTTTCTTCCCCTCATCCATAGGTCAATCTTAAAATCAATTCATGAAATGTTCGAATGACATAAATACAGCATATCTGAGATTCGATTAATTTAAAACCTTCGCCCACAAAAACTGTATAAATGTATATAGGGTGAGTAAAGAAAGCGTGCGCACCATGGAGAGCGCACCAGTATTATTCTAGTTTGTTAAACAAGTAGCGCAGAAGCTCGTAGGTGTACAGAATCAGGTTTTATCAGGGTCATTTCTACCATGTATTAATTATGATGGGGATCGGAGCCCTATGTCTGCGCACCTAAAATTTCACTTGAAATTGAACAAGACTTTTTTGTTTGTTTTTTTACTTTACTCTGATGCGTAATCTTATACCATTCCTGATATTCTAAAGAGTAAGGGTGTCAAAAATCTTCTTAAGATTTGACAAAGAACAGTAACATTTTCAACAAAAAAAAAGAAAAAGAAAAAAGGAAGCTATGTCATTTTGACTTCGAAAAAAATATAAAAAAGCCCATTTCTGCGCACTCGTTCATTTTACACGTAGATGAGGATTATTTTACAAGAAAGAGAGTTTTTCGAGGTTTGCAAACATAGCGACTAAATTAACACCTTTTCTCAATATTCTGTCTTCCTTTTTGCAGCATTATATATTGTTGTAATGAAGACGAACATTTTGTGTTCGTTGCGCGTAATATGTTTCCATAATCGAGCAGATGAGCGTTTGCGCATTGAGAGGCGCTGCGCAGAGATGGGCACTTTGACCATACGAACTGGCTTTAATTACGCTTCTGGTGGTGTTTCATAAAGTTGTGACTTTACGAACGACTTGAATATGAAGTGCCAGATAGGCTTGTCATGCGTAACTTTACGAACAGCTTTATGAAACACCCCCCCCCCCCCAGGATGGATATCTTTGACTAATTTACACATACATCTACCATGTCAACATATTTAGAAGTTGGAGGGATATTTCTTTAATGATTTGTGTTATTTATTTATTTATTTATTTATTTATTTATTTATTTATTTGCTAGTTTAGTTGTGATTTCTTTGTTTTCAATACTACCATATTCTGATCCTATATTCTGGGGGGGGGGGGAATAGGAGGGATGAAAGTAGTTTTATATTGGACTTTATTTTGTTGGATTTTGAGATTTTCTACTTACAGGTTGATTAATTTTCATCTTCTATCTTGCTCGTTCCCTCTGAATATTATATTTCCAATGTGCTGAGAAAGAAACATACTAAAGGGGGATTAATAAAAGTCAACTATAGCCTTGGCTGTGTATGAATGACCGACATTTGATAGGAATTCATTGAGGGAAAGAAAGAGACAGGGGAGGATAAAGAAAATATTCCTCCCATGGTAAATAACACCATCAACACCGCCTGCTGCACAGTAACACAAACCGATATACCGTAGGCATTTCAATCCGTGATGGTTATACAAGTAATATCAATACTCCCCAAATTCATGCATTTGGGACGCGCTTTCTGGATTGAGGAAAGTCATGATCTCTCCTAAGTAGAACGTAGTTTTTCCTCTTTCCTCACCTTATCGCTTTCTTCTTTTTGTATAATAATTTCGGTTTCTTGTTTAGATAGATATACCAAAGCTCCCTCCCGTAGCCATCTATTTTATGTCGGAGCTTAGGGTGTAGTCTTAAGGGTGGATGCATTCAGGGGAAGGAGAAAGTTTGGATGTTTAACCTGCTATTGCCATTATAGGAAGCACCCGGTTCAAGTAGGCAATGGGTTGATTTGATGTAATTTTAATGAGAATCAGCGGGATGAAAATGTGCCCTTAGATCCCCTGGCTCTTCTTAACATACACTGGAACATTATTTTTGCTCTTGTAATGCCTAGATCTTGTACAATATTTTCAGAAAATAATGAAAATGAATGCCAGGAGGGAGAATAGCGACTTAGCAAAAAGACTCCCATTTTGTTAAAATACAGAGACACCTCTGCTCTATGAACAATAATTACTTGTTATCACCACCGGGCCTTCGGCTACCATTTCCTCTGTTAGTAGTAACTTATGTAAGAATAGAACACATGAATAGTATATAGTGCCCTTTGTTAACCCATTGACTGCTGACTTCTCTCATTCCCATAGGCTTAATACAGGGACCTCTCGGTTTCCCTAGGCAAAGGGTTAAGAGCAGTACATTTTTTGTACCTATTTAAAGGCCAAGTCCACACTAATATCAAGTTGCTTTGAATGAATAGAGTAAAATTAAACAAGCATAACAGTGAAAATTTCACGGAAATCGGCATTTTGAAGTTTTGCATTATTTCATGAAACAGTGATATGCATAACATGGGAGGTATGCAAATGAGTGAACCGATGATGTCACACACTCACTCTTCCTTAAGTATTTTGTTATATGAAATCTCAAATATTTCAATTTTTATGGATGTGATAATAAAGAATCTCTCCCTTGTATCAAAATAAGTTACAATAATGATGATTTTACATGTTCCATAAGGAGTGAAACCATGATTTACATTATTGAAGCAAAAAATTGAAATATATGATATTTCGTATAATAAAATACATAAGGAAAAGTGAGGGTGTGACATCATCGGTTCACTCATTTGCATACCGCCCATGTAATGCATATCACTGTTTCAAGAAATAATGCAAAACTTCAAAATGCTGTAACTTTCTTATTTTACATCCGATGTCAGTGAAATTTTCACTGTTATGCTTGTTTAACTGTACTATATTTATTCAAATCAACTTGATATTGGTGTGGATTTGGCCTTTAAAGGCCAAAAAACAATTTTAAAAAATCAGAATAAAACAAGAAGTCGATTTGTTAACAATATTTGAAAATAGAAATCCCGAAACTTTCGTCAAAGATGGATTAATACCTATGGGAAGGAAACGTGTCTTTTCATAGCTGAGAACTGGCATAACGTTACGTAATACGTAATACATATCAGCATGCGCAAGTTTTTATTATTTCTGCTTAGTTAAAAATAATGGTGTGAATATCCCCAGCTGGGTTACCCAATAATGATGCCATTAGTCTTTTTCAAAAACACGTTGTACTTGTAACTGCCCTTTGTATACGCCGTGTTGCGTGAGACAGCATGATGCAGGTCAAATGGATCTTGCAGTATTCAGTAATTAAGGAACAAGGGACATGTTTCCAGCCCTTGATTTATGTTTTGTATTTTAAATGCAGTATGACCTAACCCTTAAATTGCCGTATCCATGTTCATGAGCTCACGTTACAATGTCACCTACAAGTACGCTCGTTTACCGTGGCGCGTCACGAAGTAGTAACCCTGTTTTTGAGCTGTATATTTACTATGCTTATGGTTTATTGCCGAATTCCTGCCACGCATGAGCTATTCTATTGTTGGAATGTACAGGCATCAGTCTCTTCTTTTGACTTATGCTTTCAAGGGTTACATTGGAAGTTTAGACAATATTATTTTACTCTTCTCGCCTGGTAAAAACGCCACACACAACATAGAAAGAAAGAAAGAAAGAAAGAAAAATAAAGAATAATAATGATACAAATTGTAAAGTGATTTTTTCGATATTCGTCCATTTTGAAGTTATGATGATCACTACCAACGACTTACAGCGGGCTGTCTTTTTGTGTATTGCACCCCCCCCCCCCCCCCCATCCACAGTTCCCCACCTCCACATGTATGCGACTAGACTTGCTATGATATTCCACTTCATATTCTAAACCATACTAGGCCATTTAAGAATGGGATGGGGGTGGGAGGGGAGGGGACTGCAGTTATTAAACAGTTTTAAAATTATCAATGGCGAAAACGCCTCAAATTCGTTCAGAGGGGTTGTTTATTTGCATTCAATGTGTTTCTTTTTCAAAACATGTAGAATTACATCAAACGCTAAAAAAAAAAAAAAAACAAACAAAACAAAACAAAAACAAAAAAAAATTCCATCAATGGATCTCACCACAACAAACTCTCAATGGAAAACTGATACTCGGGTGAGAGATGACAGCATTTCCCCGGGAAAAATATTTTCCAGTATGCCGATACCGTATGGTAACAAATCGAAGGGTTTCTAATTGTTGAAATCATATATGCACTATATCCTTCTATGAATATACAGTCCTGAAATATGATTTCCTTCCATTAGTTTGAGGGATTTACGTACTTTGGGGATTAAGGTGCCTCTTAGGTTTAGTAATGATTATCTGGATATAACGGTCTTAAAGGGCCATCGGATTAAATTGTATGTCTGTTTTATTTGCGTATTTGCCAAGAAACCTTTTCAGCTATCCCCCTGTCATTAGAAATAAAACCACCAGTATTATAAATGAAATGCATAATTCTAATTTAATTATCCGCATAAGCCATTCCAGAAAATGTAATGAATTATTGATAGAAATCGGATTTCATTTAATTTAATTTCATCCCAAATCCATTTACGCGATCCAGAAAATATACAGTTGGTGTCCTGCTTGCACTTCTAGTAATCTACTAGTTTTCTTGCATAATACCCAAAATAAGAATATATGTAAAAATACTGGGAGAAATAACGTGGGTAATGAGTGAATGTATCTGTGTTGTATTTAATGTTGCTCTTTTATGAAAGATACTTCAAATATTTTCAATAAAATCATCATTCAAGTTCATGCACATTTACATCTTCAAAATTTAAAGTAAAGTATCAAGTTGGCCTTGACTACAACGAGTGGACAAATTCGTCATCTTTAGAGAGAAGGTTGAGTTCTGGGAAAGGTGACAACAACTGATTTTGAAGCTTTCACATTCCTTGTATGTCACTTTGGAAGAGAGTTATCATAGAAATGTCCTCTCATATGTCGCGTCAAAGTGCACCAGTCGCTGACGCTGCCATACGTCAGGCAAACGGCGCATCATTTGCATTGGGCTTTGTATCAACCAACGGTTGCGTCATCAAGTACACAATGATTTTTTTTTTTTTTTTTTTAATCAGTGATACTAGGCATAACATACTAGCACGTCACTCTTTTAAAAATTGGAAGAAAAAAAAACACATTAATGATACAAATTTAAACATTATTTAATTAGAGGACTCACACAGTCATCCATGTTTTCTGTCCATTGGTTTCTATTCATGTTGACACGTATGCCCCATAAGTTACCAACTATTATGAATTAATTGTGATCATAAACATGATAAATTGCCATAAATATATGAATTGATATTTTCTCTCTCATGCAAGCTGAAGATGTTCTGTCAGCTTGGTACGGTCATCATTATATTCTAAAATCTTAGATGTTGTCCGTAACGTGTGGGACAAAATATATTGGTTATACCCACCTACTGCAGCTATAATACGGTAGTATATTTAAGAAGTTCATCAGTAACTGAACGCACTCTTGCAGATACTAGAAAGTAAACTATTGAATGTTATTGAAATGTTTTAAAACATGGAATTATTAAAGGGCAGTACGAGTAAATGCGTCTTGTATTCTTTAGACACGGCTCCTCGGCGCGCTATCACTATCAACTCTCTAACTAACTAACTAACTAACTAACTAACTAAATTAATAAACACACAAACAAATAAAAAAAATCAATCAATCAATCAAACAACAAAAGGTAGATGAAAAAAAATAAATCAATTATCTGATAAATTAATGAATAAATAAGTAAATAAATAAACAAATAAATAATTTAATCGATCAGTCAACCAGTGAATATATAGAATTGAATAAATAAATAAATAAATAAATGGATGGATGAATAGAAATAAATGGATGAATAAATAAATACATACATATCAGAAAGAATGAAGTGAAATAAATATCTATCAACTTTAAAATATTTTGTATTTTCTGAAAACCTGGTATTAAACGTCATTCTGGCTCAGTCATTCAACTGACCAATGGTGCAGGTACCTAGGAAAGTTCTTCCTTCCTATTAAATCTAGACAAGATAAAACCAAAGACGGAAATAAAGGTTACAGTCGAGACCTTTTCTCGCGAGCTCGAAATTTCTGGTGTAGTGAAGTGTAAACTTACAGTCAATTAAGAATGCGTTTACACTCACTTTTGTTACAGGCCAGAATGAGCCTTTATTTACGCGTTTAGTTCAAAACACGGATTGCGTCCAGGGTCATTTTCGTATAATCGCCGATTTTAAACGCCGATATGAAATTCACAAAAAATGCGTTTTCTGAAGAAGCATAAAACGCACAATCATTTTGTAAACGCGTTTATATGACGTCATTATAAACTAGTAGCATGCGCAGTCACTGTGAGGCTGGCTAAACCAGCTGCATAGCCCGAGGTCGCCAGGAGAAATGAAGTACAAACAGTAGCCCATGAAACCGCGTTTTAGATGAGCGTTTCAAAACGCTCATTCTGCCTTTGCAAAGAAAGTATAAACGCACCCTAAAATCCACTTCGTGCGACTCCCAGTGTGGCATGGTTTTTACGGATGTGGACTTCATTTCAAATTCTAATCACAAGCCTGTGAAATGTCAAACTACCAAATGCTTCTCGATACGGGAAAGCGAATTGATTGAAGCAAGCCGAAATAAAGAAGGAACATCTTTCTTAGCAATCATCATGGACGAAAAAAACTTCTCCTTCGCCGTGAACATGATCTCATTGATGCGATTATATTCATTATTAAATGTATAAAAAGAAATACATTAAAACGATGCTTGTCATGACATATCTAATAGCAACTCCAGATTAAAGACTCTCAGCAAAAAAACAATATATATCTTGTTCCTAGATACTTGGTTCCATTGACGATCAAATTCATCATGTAAATGTAAACGGGGGGGGGGGGGGTCAATCAACGTGTATCATGGTACAGGCATGGGAAATAGAAATCAAAGAGTTTCAGCAAATCTGCTAGTCGAAAATACTGTTATTTTTTATTATTACTAGATACATGTTGACCCTGACGTTCTTAGTACCCCCACCCCCAAAAAAATGTTAATAAAAGTCATTTTTAATAAAAGTCAATAATGATAAATAATGATAGGTAACGTACAAACTGTATGCTACATAACAATTGACCTTGATGCTTTTCAGTACTCATATGATTTGAATAATCTCGAATTTCATTAGCTAGCCTATTTGCCATCACGTGTTTTAGGGCAGTTAACGGTGGCATGTGTGTTCAAGGCTCATATTATCACCATTCTAAAGAATACTAATGCTCTAGCTCTAAAAGGAGTAACTCCAATTAATGAATACATTTAATGAAATCATTCTAATCACTTAACAGCTACTTAACATGTAAAATGTACACTTACAAATACATCCATGGTAATCTAAACTTCTGAATAATCTTACTCCATTATTAATGATTGTACACGCAGATATTAAGACAATTGTGAAGTTCTCATTTCAAACACAATGGTGTGGTATATATATATATATATATATATATATATATATATATATATATATATATATATATATATATATATATATATATATATGTATATATATTTGTAGGCTCTATGTTTCTTTGTTTTTCTCTAAACTTCGTGTAAATATGCTAAACCTATGTATTCAAGTTTGATTGATCCCACTTAATTTGTTTATTATATCATTTTAACGAGATGATGGACCTCATAATCATGCATCTCTATTCTAAGAACAAACATTAATATTGCAGCTTATTGTGACTAAGTGTAATCTTGCAACTCTTGTCGACTTTCATTACATGGTATATAACACTTTAAGAAGGGAGCTGTTTATATTCAAGTACAAAGTCATGTACCTTTAATTCTTTGAGCTGAGCGAAATGGATCCAGTCATTCGGATTGTTTCTTCCCCCATTGTCAATGGTGGTCATGCTAAAACTACCCCCGAACCTGCCATGGCATATTGATCACCAATTAGCAAGCCAGGTTAAAAGCGTGTTCTTCCCCGAACCCCGGCCTCAGCAGCTCTCTCCTTACCCCCTTACTCTCTGCTGGAGCCAGTCGCATGTGGCAAAGTGTAATAACTGACAGCGCTTGTGCGTTGACACGGAACAAAACGCTATTTTTGCTTTCTTGCGAATGTTTTCTCCACCAGGCCCGCGAGGTGAGAAAATATGCTGAGCAGCGAGGAGGCTGTTTCATTCAAGACAATTTGCCTAGGAGTAACGACCCTGGGGGGGGGGGGGGGATGTTGATATCATTCTACGAATCTTAACATTTATATTTCTTGTTTTTAACATTATGCTTGATTTCTTGATTGATGTAAGTGAAGCATTTGATAGAATGTCTTCAAGTTACTTCAGGGGTCCATCATAAGGCGGTGCGAAATATAACGAGAGAGGGGATAATTAAACATATATAGATTGATCGAGAAGGAGAGAAAGAGGAGAGAAAGAGGCGAGAATGAAGAGATGTGCATGCGCGCATTTATCCCCTATTGGCGTCTTCATTTTATATGCATATTTTGCTTCTGGAGACACACTCAAGCACTGAAACCCACGAAACACATTATCGTCTCCTCCCACGATTCATTTTCACTCTGTCTCTGTCTTCAGCTTTCTCTAACTTTTTTTTTTCTGTCGTGTCTTCATGCGGGGACTTATCATTCTTACTTCTCTGTCTGTCTGTATGTCTGTTTGTCTCTCCTTTTCTTTTTTACAGAGTGGTACTTACTTACCCACACATTCATAGCACATATTTGTATTCGCGTTCGTATTCCTTTCTCTCTCTCTCTCTCTCTCTCTCTCTTGCATATCTCTTCTTACTTACCACAATCCATAAAAAGTCGTTTTACGCTACCGTCTATCTTTAGCTTTTAACACCCACTCTCACCAACACCCCTACGCAACGCGTCCTAGCTATTTGTTTCCTAATCTCTCTTCCTCTCTTTCTCTCTATTGTATGTTCGACTTTCTCCATGACCACTCTCTTTTCTTTGCGTGCCCTTGACCCTCTTTCTCTTGAACCACACCCGCGACTCCTCTCTTCTCCCTTTTTTTTCTCTCTCTCTCTCCCTCCCTTCGTGGCACTTCTTCTCAATTTTCTGCCCTTTTCCGTCCCTCCCCACTCTTTATGAATTTATCTTTCACGTTATTCTTTTATCTCTTTTGATATTTCTCTGCCTTGGCGCTACATTATGTTTGTTGCCATCATCTTCTTTCCCTCCATTTCTTGAACACACTCAAACGAAGTACACGCTGCCGCACTTTCCATACCCCCTATCCCACCCCCCTCTCTCTCTCTCTCTTTCTCTCATTTTCTCTCTTTCGATCTTGCTATCTCTTTATCAGCCTCAACGATAATTATTTTGTCTTTCTTCTCATGTCCTTGACCTTCATTGTTTTGAGCCCACACTCACACACGCGCAATCACGGGCATACATGCGCACACAATGCAATCTAGTGTTTCTCTTCGTTTGCTTTCGATTTCTACCCTTCTCTAAACATCCATATCCCCCCCCCCCACTCCCCCCCTCTCTCTCTCTCTCTCTCTTTACCCATTCCCAACTTCTCCTCTCTTTCTCCGGGCAATTGTTTCAATTTCTTTCTCTATATTTTGAAAATCGTCATACACGTATCACGATGGCACGCGGTTTTTCCTCTCTCCCGACCCCCTCCCACCCCCCTCTCTCCCCTTTGCCTCCTCACTCAACCTTTGTACCTTGCTACTTCATTGCTTTATCTGATGAACTTGTCAACAAATATACCGTGCCTTTTCGATAATAATCATTTTGTACCTCACTAAAGGGCTCTCCTCGATCATCCGTCCCTGAAGGTAATTTAGACATCATTCAGTAATTATTACTTTCCGAATGAACGAAATGGATAGGTTTTTTTTTTTCCGTTTGATATCAGTTTCCGGGTGAGAGTTTCTCATGTCAGATATTTCATTGCTGATTGTCTACATAGGCTATTTTTAGAATCGATTCCGTTTCTCGCGCGCTCTCTCTCTCTCCCCTCTCTCTCTCTCTCTCTTTCTCTCTCTCTCTCTCTCTCTTGCTTTCTATTTCTTTGCCAGACAGGCCATGACTTACAAACTACAAAATACCAAATACCAAATAACAACGAAAATAGGCTAATGATTTAAACGACATGACTCCGCTTTCTTGGCAAAATGTTAGTAATATTGTGACCACTATGGTCTATTTATCAATTTATTGAGAAAGAGGGGGGGGGGGGGGGTGTGAGATCTTATAAAAAAAAGAAGAAGGATGAAAATACCCGAATTCTACGATAAATATATACTTTTAATTCAACTTGCCTTTTAGATCTGAGTTTAACATTTGTATGTAAATGGCCAGTGTATTTAAGAGTGTCAAGAAATGATATATTATTTCTTGAGAATACTATTCTCGGCGGGCCATCATGGTGTCTGTTGTTGGAGACTACACGGCGAAATCGGCAATTAAACGTGTGATTACCATGACATTGTATCGAGTTTGAATTAATTAATCTGAGTTTGACATTTGTACGTAAAAGGCCAGTGTGTTTTATTTGCTCGTACAAGTTCGACCGGAGGTTATATCAGAGTGGCTGATAGGTGGCTAGATTAATAATCATCAAAAAAAGATAAATGTCAATATAAGCAATGTATAATAGCTAATTTAACACGCATTCCGGGAAAGAAGAGGTGATGTGGACTAGATGGATGAACGAAGCATGAACTTTATTTATTGTAGCAACTTTATTTTGTATTTCATTTCCCTCATAGTTTTTGCATGTGTTGTTCATGAATACGTTCGACCGTGCATGTCGATGTATACTTTTCTGTTACAGAAAAAAAAACCAACAACAACAACAACAAACAAACAAAACAATCGTAAGCGTTAAAGGTGATTTAAAAAAATTATCAACCTATGGTTAAGCAGTTATGTTACTGAACATATCTATTATTTTATTTTATCATCATCTGTATTTTTTAAAACCGTATTATTGCTGGAGTATATAATGATAATTTTTTTCACGACCAATAACATTTACTCTCTACTAGAAGCCCTGCTTATCTACCAGGTAAGGTGATGATTACTGGTGCTCCTTAAAAAAGGATAGGAAAGAAGAAGAAGAAGAAGAAGGAGACAAAAGGGAAACCCAACACCCCCTGCAACTTTTCGTAAAATAAATACAACTTTATTAATCATACTACATTATGAAAATATCCTTTTCGTTAATATAGTAGCACATTCTTGATGACAGAGATTTGGATCAATGAGCTATAACTATTTGAAACCAGCAATGTTAAAACTAAATTTCGCACGATAAATTGTCCGAGACATAGGTCCAACATAAACTCTCTTTGTTATATATATATATTTTTTTTTTTTTAATTTTCATTTATTTTATTTTTTTTTTGTATTTCAAAGTAGAGGCATTCAAAAATGTTGAATGCTGAATAAAAGAGTAACACGAATGATAACTTCAGTGGCGGATTTAGAGGAAGGTTGCACCGCCGGATGTACCCCCTCCCCTTCTGAAAGAAAAGTGTACGTTGTGCCCCCCCCCCCACTCCCCTTGAAAGAAAAGGAACGACAAAGAGAGTCCAAAATGTGTGATAACTTAACTAGACTAAAACAAATCTGATGATCATTTTTGCTCACTTATCCTTGTCTATATTTTGGTTTGTCTTGATTTTCTTTCGCGGATTAAAAAAAATTGTTTTAAAATATATTTTAGTTTATCATATTGTATTTATTTTATTCATTTATTTATATTCTAAGGGGGGGGGGGTGTCTTACATTAATCTGAAATATACAGAATTCATTACTTATGTGCCCAACCTACATAAAGCTTTACCAACTTGAAACGGTTCATGTCAGTTCGTGGATGACATTATCATTAAATATTTGGCAGCATTATGAAACAAGATGAATGACTGTTAAAAAGTCATCAGAATAACAGTGGGTTTATGTTTTTGTTTTGTTTTGTTTTGTTTTGTTTTTTTAAGAAACCCACTGTACAAATGCTTCACCACATTTTTGTCTTTTATTTTTTAGCATACATTCTATTGTCCTAAAACGTGTTAAAGGAGTTCGTCATACCTGCAATAAAACTGCAGGTAACTTATTCCACACATATGAAACATTTCATTCCAAAGGGGCCTAAATCCACATTTTTATTTTTATTTTTTTATAGTAAATTAATTCACCACTTTGCTTTGCCCTCTGTTACGGTATTTTGATGTATGTATATGGTAGGGCTATTGTCTTGGGAATAATTCAGTCAATTCTTTTAAACGGAAGCTAAGGTGTTACTTTTTAAGTAAGTACATGTGTGTATGAATATCCACGTCATGCTGTATCGTACAGGTCGTCACATAGATTTGTTCCTGTTACACTGTCCTGCCTTCACAATTTTTCATCTCTTTTTTTTTTTCTTCTTCTTTTTCTCTTCCTTCTTCTTTCTTTCTTTCTTTCTTTCTTTCTTTCTTTCTTTCTTCTCCTTCTTCTTTTTTTTTCTTTTCGTTTCTCCACATTCCGAGCTTTGCTCTCCTTGTACGTTTAGTGAAGCCCATACTTCTATTTCTGTTACTCTGTACGGGAGCTCCATCATTTTACAAGCTATGCTTTTTTATTGAGGCTCCCCACATTTTACATTTTTTTTTTTTTTTTTTTTTTTTTTTTTGCCAGTCGTTCCTATATCTCTCGAAGCTTTCTACCTATTCACCGTGCATTGTACTTGATATGAGTTATGTACGTTTTGAAATTGACACTTATGCTTGTAAAATATGTTGTTGTTGTTTTTTTTTATGTTAAAGTGGAACAAATAAACTGCAAACTTCAAACCATGCAATGAATTTACATTTTAAGAAATTGCAATTTTAATGGAGTTAGATCATTCTTGAATGAAGCCTTAGTCGATTGTCTGTTTTCTGCACATTTAAACAACTTAAACAATTGAAATTGAATACGAAACACATATTTCTAGTACAATTTACATCTTTCCAGACGTTTAATTGTTAATGATTTAAAAATAACTAAAATCTTATCTTTTCCAAAGACAGTATTTATATATATATATATATATATTACAATCCAAAAATCTAAAAATAATCATTAAACATATTGGAACTCGCTTAATCTCATCAAAATGTTGTACTGCTGATCTAAACTGGTAGCCGCAACATATTATTGTGAGTCGAAATCTTAATACGTAACTTTAGGGAGTATGGGCAGAATAAATCCTAAATGGCATAGTGGATTAAGCTCCTTTTGGAATCTAACGGCTTCGGATTTAGCCCCATTTGGAATGAAACCTAAATTTGCAGCATTTTTTTTTTTCAACTTTCGAATATTTTTAAGTCAAATATAGTGCAAAAGATTCCAATGTCTGAGGTTTTGAATTAAGCTTTTCATATAAATAAGAACATTCTGAACAGTTAATAATCCGATTTACTTTGCAAAGGATTAATTAATGAAAAAATACTAAAGATACGTGCTGATTCTGTTGCTTATAATATGAAACATACTATTACTCCAATAATGAAACGTGCATCTTCAATGAAATGATGGGGTAGGGGGTGGGGGGGGGGGGGGACAACAAACTCATTTCATGAAGAAGAAAAGAAACGTAGTGCAAGAGTAAAATTGTGAATTGTTAAAAGGGTGATAGGTTTGAATGGAACTATGTAACCAAACAGGTTTCTACAGAGAGGCATAATGGCATTTGTTTAGCCTCGTAATGGGGGCGAAGTTTCTATAGCTTCATATAGGGCGCAATGCTTTCGCGAGGCTAAAGTGCAAACACAGAGGGAATGGTCTCAGGCGCACTTGAAAGGCGTTTGTGGTCAAGTACTGTTTTGCTTCAAATAAACGTGTATGCCGTTAGTAATCCCGAAGCCATTTCTTGCGCGAAACGAGTAAAGTTTGTCTCGATGGTCTATGATGTAGGTCCGGGTTTATTTCACAATGACAATCTCTTAACATAAAAAAGCTTGGTTTTTATCTTAACTTGTAATTTAAAGAGAATGCTGGATTCTTACAAAGGTTTCGGATACTTTCTCACTGTTCTTTGCTTTTCAACGGAAATAATCATACTAAAACTAGTAATGTCGCATGAAAATTATCGCTCTCTATTAATGTCATCACATTCCCAACAAGAATGAAAAACAAAACAAAACAAAACAAAAACATTTTGCTCAAAAGCTCATGTCACAATTTTGTTTGGGTGTGCGTGTGTGTGTGCGTGTGTGTGTGTGGGTGTGTGGGTGGGTGTGTGTGTGTGTGTGTGTGTTTATGTGTTTATGTGTCTGGGTGGAGGGGGTCTCTATTAAAAGAAGAAGAAAAGTATTTCATGTCTGTGAGCAGTACTCTTTATTATTTTTTGATTGTTCATCAAGATTACGTCAATTCGGTATCATTTTCAACATCCTAAAACACAACCATACACAGTTATTAACATTTACAGTAGCTGCAGCATAATGAAACAGCCACAATTAAACATCTGTGCAGTTTCTTTCACAATGCAACAAATACCTTAAAATTTCTGCCGATTGACGCTCACAATCTCTCATTCTGAAATTAAAATCGCTGCAAGGCATTTGTCAGGTATTTTTTGCTGGTATTTGGAAATGACTTCATGAAACCGATATATTGATTCACTCTCTGCACCGTTATGAAGTGTTTCAAATGGCAGCTCCATTGTCAAAGTATGACAGTGTGGTTCTGTGACAACTTTTTAAAGCCTCATCACAATTCGCAATACTAAAGGTAATAGAATACTAATAAAACGTTTGTTTTTGTAGGAGAAAAAAAAGAAGCTAAGTCTTGCAAATTATTTTGACCTCTTCTTTGACCATCGTTAGTTTAATTCGAACACTGAACAAATGGAGCATCTATTATTAGGATCAAAAGCGATAAATAAGAACCAAACAAAATATTCCGATTGAATAGGAAGATTTATTAAAACCAAACAAACTCTTCCCATTGGATCGTGCACAACTTGTATATAAATAACCGTAGTCATTTGACATTATAATCCCCCTAATCAAGTTATTTATTCAAGTTAATATAATCTGTTTGGAAGGCAGCACTTGCCATGCTTGCACCGAGAGGGACCTGACAGTGGCTAATGACGTGGCTCTTACATGTGCTAGATATTGGGAAACAGTAGTGTGATGACCCGAAATGATGATCTGTTTGCTAATATTAATCTAAGGATGACACTGACATTCCTTCAAAGTATACACAGAAAGCGAAAATGGGAAACTTATAACTGTGAGGGGGTAAACCGTTGCAATACCAATTTTGTCGCTTGTGTCCTGCTTGTGTCCAGTCAAAGGTGGTGTGTCTTTTACTTTGCCTTGTTCCTTCTTTTATTTCATTTTTGTCTTTTGAGTTTCATGTTGTCCTTCCATCATTTCGCGATTCGTGGGGGGGGGGGGGGGGGGATGCTCCGTGGGTGTCACTACCTTTGCCCCAGTTTTAGATAAGCATGAAGGAAGGGGAGATATTTGTATTTATCGTTCGGTCTCCATTGGCATCAAAAGAGTAAACACTTGTGTCTCTGGAAAGCGATGCCATGGGGTTTCTAAAGCGTTTAATAAAGACGTCAAAATTGCAGCCTCGCGTGCCATATCTGAGACAAGGAGGACAATTTGTTTGTTTGTTTTGGAGTTCGATGGTCCTTCTTCTATATCTGAATCAGAAAATGTATCTCTTGATAAACCTTTCATTACCATATCGTACCAGGAAACAGGTCCTATTCGCTAAAAATAATGCCGCGATTAAACTTGACGTCTAGAATTAAGAAAAAAAAAGAAGCTTATTAAAAACTAAAGACAAACATTACGATCATTTCTGGTTATGTTTGCTTGGATCTTAAAAGAATGCATTATTCTGGGCAACATTCTTCCTTAAATCGTACTCTTATCTTCTTCTTCTTTTCTTTTTTCACTGGTGCATGTGGACCAACATATATAATATGTTGCTCCACATATTACATATAGTGTATGTTGGTCAACATATATCACATGTTAGTCCAAATATATCATATTTCGGTCCACATATACTATATCTTGGTCCACGTGCACGAATAAAAGAAAAAGAAAAGAAAAGAATAAGATAATAATAATTAAACAAAACTGTCTGCGTAACAATTATATGACTGTGATTGTTGAAAAGTAACCGAACTCTTTTTTCTTTTTATATATTTGTATTTTTTTTTTAAATCAATATAATAATAATTATTATTATTATTAGCATTATCATCATCATTATTATTTATTTTCATTTGTACCCACTTTTCTGTACAGACAATATCTTCAAAAACGGCTTTTTTTTTCAAATGTACCCAAATTTGGTAAAATGGTAGATGTGGTTTATTATCTCAGCACAGATTTCTTTTTTTTTTCCAACACAATCAATGCATCGCAATGTCGTCTTGGCGCCATTTGGTAAAACCCCGACACATGCTTTATCTCTGCTATAGAAAGTCATAACATAACCATATTTGGCATGATGCAAGTTAATTACATAAGAAAGAATTTGAACATAGGGTGCGTCCGAGCACGCTCGCGTCGGTAAAGTTAAGCGCGCGCATGATCTGAAAATGCTGAAAATTGTCTAGAATCAATTTTGGGCATGTGCATTGTTTTAGAGATTTGTTTAACATTTGCAATTTGACCGTGCATTAATACCCATAAGTACGCGCACGCGCGAAACAATACGCACATGTACGTTCAAGTGTAGTAATGCATAATGCTTGAAATGCTTTAGGCTTGAATTTTCATGTGTTTCAGACAATTTTCAATCGTTTTAAGCTTCTTTTATAGGAGTGAAACATAATTATTATTACGCGCATTACGCCCATGCGCACGAACATGTCAAAATGCTTTTATCTGTCTATGAATGATTCTTAAGTTGATTTCACATCATTTTGGGAATACACTTTTATCAAATCTACCACAAACCAGTTGTAAAAACTTTAAAAGCTCCAAAATGCCACAGCACGCATTGTTACCGTGGCTAAGAAACACACTCATATTACCTCTACTCTGAAATCACTTTACTGGTTGCAAGTCAGACATGGCATTATTTTCAAAATGTTACTCCTTGTTTTCCATTGTGTCAAAGGGTTCTGCTCCTCATTATAATGCAGGTCTAGTTCGCAAATACACTCCTGTCATATCTTTACGTTCATCCAACTCTGGCTCTCTCTTCTTCTTTTTTCTGCGCTGCTCCTCGAGTACTCTACAGAGTGGATTTAGGGTATTAAAAATTATATGTATTGTTATGATTATTTTGAAATGTTAAGACACTGCACTATGTACGCGTCAGTGCATTCATGTAGGAACATGCCGAATGTTGCCAAATTATGATTAAGTTCCTCGAATCTTATCTAATTAAAGAGTTAAATTTTACATTAAAATATTGGAATTTGCTTGTATTTTGTGAAAAATAACAACAACAACGGACACACAAACACACACACACACACACGCATACACCCACACAAACTTGGCGATAAACTTTGTGTCTGCCAGGAATATATGTTTTTAAATGTAAAGCAATTGCATGAAATTACTAGCCGACTTTAACTTGTTTCGTTCTCAAATTAACGATGGAGTTCCACAGGGCTCAAAGTAGGACAATTTTTTTTTGTTTTAAAAAAATGCCAATAAATGGTGGATACCCCCCCCCCCCAACAAAAAACAACAATAAAATAAAACAAAACAACAAAACAACAAAACAACAACAACAACAAACACAACAAAAACCGCAATAGTGATTACACAAAAAACAATGGAGATGAAATAAAAATATGGTATGCAACGCGCACTACAGACGCAAAATAATGGTTTTAAAGATCTCAAATACAATAAGACCGAATCATTCAAAGTGATTCCTTCATTGTGATGTTAAAACAGCAAGAATTTTGGTTGAATATACGACATTCATTGTTAATGAAATAAGCATATATCATGAACTTGATCATTTTTTTTTTCCATAAATGAAATAGGTTAGTTATGAATGTCCTTCTAGAAATTTTGTATTTAAAGAAACAAAGTGAGTGCCCTATTAAATCAATGAGACAATAATTACAAGTTCCCTTCGTTTGGGGGGGGGGGGGGATAATGCTAGCTGCAGCTTAAGGGCAACATTACCAGGCACTGAAAATTAATTGTTGTACATGAAGCAAATACTTATGAATGCACAGCACATTTCCATGCACGAGCTATCTTGAATTAAGTGTTATGATAAAGAGAGAGGGATGGGGGGGGGGGGGGGGGGGGGCTGAGGCTTATGTCAACTCTTCTACAATGGCTTCAAGTCAGTAACCTAATTTCACGCGTCCATGCAATCTCTTTATATCACCGTCAACTCCCGAAAGTAAATTTAGGAGAGCACTGGTCATTTACGCGAGTTGCGTGCATCCCTATTTTGGCAAAGTCCCGGATCCACCCTAGCTTTTTCTCGGTGAAATTAAAAGGTGGTAAACCGTATGACGTACGCTTTGCAGCAATCAAGGCATTCATTATGAGTCTGAATGTCAATACCAATAATATTTAGGTGAATCAGCTTTTATATTTTAAAGGTAGTCTTGAATTCTTTAAGGGGTGAGAAATATATTCTAAAACAATTCAATTTCGAATGAAAGTATGGTCTAATGAGGAAGAGGGTCATCATGGTCCTCATATATATATATATATATATATATATATATATATATGTATTTTTACATATATACGCTGCATTACATAGGATTAAATACAAAGTCAATAATATTAAAGAACATTCACAACTTCCACTAAAGTCACTAGGAACTTGAAATATTACAACAATCTAACTGGGTGGAGTTATTTTTTTTATTCCTTGTATTTTATATCTTGTCGGTATGTTGTGTTGCAATTAGAATAGTTATTGTCAGGATTTCGAACAATAATTCAAATTACTTTGTTCCCATGTTTACACTCTAGACGAGAAATCTTGTATTTCATGTAGAAGAAACAGCAATAGCTTGCCTTTCATTCGTTTATTACAGTTTTCACATACCATACCATACAAGTATAGAGTACAAAATACATACACACATACAAAAAGTAAGTGTTTCCTGTCTTACGTATTACAAAGCCAACGATAAGGAAATACATAACTTTTCCTTAC